>BGPT01000383.1:79763-120572 GCA_003297045.1 Symbiodinium sp. clade C Y103
CTTCGAATGCTCTCAGTCGTGTGGGTAGTACAGCCGCAGGTTCGGCTGGGGTAAATCCCACGCCCATGACCATTGATGAAGGGATCTTTCACCAGCCGGCGCAAGCCTATTTCCAGTTTGTACAAAACAACCTGATGTACATCAATGCTGAAAACATCGACCTGTTTAGACATGAAGCCGAGGAACGACATACCCAACTNTTTCCAGTTTGTACAAAACAACCTGATGTACATCAATGCTGAAAACATCGACCTGTTTAGACATGAAGCCGAGGAACGACATACCCAACTCATGGAACAGATGGTTGCACAACTGCGTAGTGACTATGAATCGCGACGCATGCAAGTCGAACAAGCGTGCATGCAGAGGATTAGCCAGCAACATGCAGAAATGATGCAGCACAATGAGAAGATGCAGACTGAACTGTCCAACTACATGTTGTCACAAACAGTAGCTGAACAAGAGGCTTTGAACTTGAGGAAAGAGCTTACTGAGGCACATGCCAAGTTGAAAAACTCCGCAAACTCTATTGCGTTAGAAGCAGAGCAAAGGCACAACCAAAAGGTTTCTCAGATTCAAACGCAGTATGAGGCCAAGTATGCAGAACTCAGGACAAGCCTTGAAGCAGACTGCAGACGCATCGTAGATGACACAGTTAGGTATGCACAAAGTGGTATGGAGAGATTCAAGAGTGAGGAACATCATGCTATGAAGGAAATGAAGGAGGAGTATGAATCTCAAGCAAAGGATTCAGCTGACATCAATGAACAACTTCAGCAGCAAATAGATGACCTACTGGATGAAATCAACAAGCTGAGAGCTCCAGTGTTGGACTTGGGTGAACCTGAGAAGCGGGACAAAGGACCACGCATCGAAGAGGTTGTAACTCCAAGAGCAACGGCTGGAGTAGAGTCCAAGCCCATGTCTAGCANTTTGGAGGAACCTGAGAAGCGGGACAAAGGACCACGCATCGAAGAGGTTGTAACTCCAAGAGCAACGGCTGGAGTAGAGTCCAAGCCCATGTCTAGCATAAGTGATCTTGCAGAACAGGCCAGGGACAGACTCAACAGTGTGTTCAATACTCCAATAGGTTCACAAGCTTCTCCAAAGCCTCAATTGCCACTTGAAAGGAAGCAACATGGTGATGAGCAGAACAAAGTTCCAAGCAGCATTCCAGCAAGCCCCACAGTCGCACAAAGCGAACCAGGGAAGCCAGTAGATATTGGGACTGGCTTGACCGGACAGCAGATCATAGATCTTGTCAAGTCATTGACATCAAAAGATGGTNAATGGCGTAATCACGTTAGGGATGAAGTCAAGTCATGTTCGGACAAACCTGATGAGGCATGGTTGTGGTTGAATGAAGTGTTTGACAACAAAACGCCTAGGGACCAGTTGGAGGCAAAGCTGCAGGAGCCTGGTAAGTTTGTCACTTTGGACACAAAGCTTTCGGCAGCGTTAACTCGCTCAGCCAAAGGTCATTTAGCAACAAAGATTCACAACTTCAAAGATGAAAAGTCAAAGGTAGGAATCCAGGTCAGAGGTCGCAGAGTTCTTTTGATGTTTGAGGATTACTTCAGGACGTCAGAAGAGGCTGGCAGTCTCTATCGTGTCGAAGACTTATTAGGAGTCGTTAGGACAGGTGAGNAGAGTTCTTTTGATGTTTGAGGATTACTTCAGGACGTCAGAAGAGGCTGGCAGTCTCTATCGTGTCGAAGACTTATTAGGAGTCGTTAGGACAGGTGAGACAGTGGAGGATCTCAGAAGGTTTCTCAACCGATGGGATGCCACCATAGCTGGCATGGAATCGCCTCCGGATGACTTGGTTCTCCGAGATATTTTACTTCGACAGATTAGAAAATGCCATCTGATGAAGTACGATATCGAAGCATTCGACAGAGCATCCGACAAATCCGAACAAAAGTCTTATGCATTCTTGCTTCGAAACATCCGTGACCTCCTCGATAGAGAAAGACTAAGGTCCAATAGGAATCGGATTGTTGAGAAGAACAAGCAAGGTGCTGAAAAGCCACAGCCTGCTGCTGCTGCTCAGGGAGACAAGCCGAATGCTCGCAGGAAGAACAGCCGTGGTCGGTCCCATGAGCGCAGTCAGAGTGGTAAGGGTGAAAAGATATGTTTCAAGTTCAGAGATGGGAATTGTGACAAAGGGGACAAATGCCCATACAAGCATGTCAAGGATCCCAAGCCACGGTCAAATACCCCAAAAGGAAAGGGCAAAGGAAATACCAAAGATCGGTCACCCTCAAGAAAGAAGCTTTCAAAGGAGGAGATGGCTAAGATCCCTTGCACATACTTTCAACAGGGAAAATGCAAANAGGGAAAATGCAAACGTGGAGATAAATGTTTCTACAAGCATGAGAAAGCTGTTCCTGCAAAAGATGGCAGACAGCGAACAAACAGCCCTGCACCCAAGAGGAAGCCTACTGCAAAGGCTGCGCCATGTCTTGCGGAGAAGTATGCATGCATAGCTAAAGGGAAATTGGGATTGCCAAAGGCCACAAAAGCCATGAAAGATCAGTGTCATCGAGCTGCTGTGTTTTCATCAAAAGTGGAGACCATCAAGATACCTGCAGTTGGCGAACAAAGGAAATTGGTGTACAAACCCAGAGTGTATGAGAAAAGCTATCCAAAGACTGAAATGGTACCTAAGTCTGAGGAATTGGTAGCTCATCGTGCTCAGGTTGTCGCCCGCCNTTTCCGATGCAGTGATGAAACTGGCAGTACAACCTGCAATCACTGTAGATCCATGATTGGTCCCAAGAGCAAGGTAAGTAACACTCACTTGCCAACAGTCGCAACTCCTGCCCCAAAGGACAGATGTGTTTGGTTGGTTGATACCGGTAGTGAACAAGATCTTATCAGTGAAGGCATGCTGAAAACAGCAGAAGCCACCAACCGGCGTTTGAGTGAAACACCAATTTGTCTTGCAACGGCCAATGGTTCAACACGAGCTGATGAGGTGGCTGACGGAACAGTCAATGCCCTGCACAAGCCATTCACTCCGTACATCTTAGAAGAGACGCCTGCTGTGCTGTCTGTTGGTGTGCGATGCATGGAGCAGGGATACAGTTTTGTGTGGCCGGCTGATGGCNCCATTCACTCCGTACATCTTAGAAGAGACGCCTGCTGTGCTGTCTGTTGGTGTGCGATGCATGGAGCAGGGATACAGTTTTGTGTGGCCGGCTGATGGCAAACCATATTTCATTAGACCTGATCATCAAGTGATTCAATTGAATGTTGATGGGATGGTTCCAGTCATTGACTCAACCAGTAGGGTTGTCAGCAGAAAGGAATTCAAGTCCGACTGCCACTTGCTTCGATTGTTTGCGATGCCAAGTGCAGCGGCACGTGGTCCGGCCGATGCCGAAGAGGAAGGTGTAGATGAAGGCCAAACTGATGATGAAGAGGCCGACTGCACCAGATCTAGGAAGACTGTTGATCTCGAAAGAGAGGCCAAAGTGCCGAGCATCAGTTTTGTCATTTCCCTAAGAATCCCTTTTGCAAAGTCTGCCAGAAGGCGCGCATGATGGCGCCACCCGCCAAGAAACGAGGGGGGCAGAAAAGGCTAGAAACCTCACATTTTGCAGAGCATCTCATTGCTGATCACACGGTGGTTAAAGCAAATGTTGAGGAAGGGGTCAAGGGAGAAACTGTAGCATTGGTGATGAAAGATGTCNTAAAGCAAATGTTGAGGAAGGGGTCAAGGGAGAAACTGTAGCATTGGTGATGAAAGATGTCCATACTCAGTTTCGACATGTCTATCCTAGCCAAAGCAAATCGGGAGATTCTTGTGTGACTGCCTTCAACCACTTTCTTTCTCACAAAGATGAAGTAGGAGCAGTTTACACTGACAATTCTCGTGAACTGATTGCTGCAATCGGGGAGATGGGTTTTCGCCATCAGACTTCAACGGAATATGTTGATAGTTCAAAGTCTTTTGTGGAAAGAGAGGTCCGGCACATGTTGGAAGGGACCAGAACAAATCTNGAAGCTTAGGTTCGGTGAAGATTTTCCTGGTCAGTTGATTCCATTTGGGGCAAAGATTCTATTTTGGAACAACCCAAAGAGGGCTGACAATACATCAGGGAAAATGTTTCCCACTGCAAATGACGGTATCTTTTTGGGCTATCACATTCAACCTGGTTTTGCATGGAAGGGTGGGTACTTGGTGGCCAAGCTCGAAGCCTTGGACTATCATGCCGAAAATGGCAGCATCACTGTTCAGCGTGCTCGCAGGATTGAGCTCCTATCAGGGGGGTTCACATTTCCGCTCCGTGCATTGCAGGAGGCCAAANCACTGTTCAGCGTGCTCGCAGGATTGAGCTCCTATCAGGGGGGTTCACATTTCCGCTCCGTGCATTGCAGGAGGCCAAAGAGCCCAAGCCAGATCGACCTGAGGACAATCTCATTGCTGATGCCCGTCCAATTCCATTTGAATCGGAACTGCAACGGTCTGAGCCTGAGGAAGAAGCTGTTGACAAATCAACTGAAGCAGTGCTTAACGCACTTGCCCCGGATGGCTCAGAACAGGCAGAAGACATTTTTGGTGATGATGAAATCAAAAGAACCCCAAAGGGAGACCCAATTCCTGAAGGATACCATTGGGATGGAACTACGATTGTAAAGACGTACAAGAAGTCAGCTAGGACCTCAATCAGTCCCATCTGATTTCTGGAGAATGCTCGGTCCAAAAGAACGAGCAGAACTCGCCGCTGAAGAAGCCGCAAAGGCGTCTGGCAGTAGTGGGAGCGGTGGAGCTTCATCAAGTGCTGCTCCAAAGGGTGATGCCAAGAAGAAGAAGAAGTCTGCTACAGCAAGAAGGCTTCGGGTAAACCCTAGCCCCTCAGGTGAGCCAGTGTCAGAAGGATGTTGGGAGGTAATTCCTCCTGACAGACCGCGTTTTTGCGTCCCGGCCATGCCGAAGGAGTCTCCGGCTAAAGCTGAACTCCACCGTCCGGAATTGAAGGAATTAATCAAAATGAGGATTGCACAACTTGAATTCTTGAATGCAATGGAGTTGTGGGCCGCTGTCGCTCGTTTGGTTCCCAAAGATGAGGTTGCAAAGAATCCCAAAGCTAAAGCTGCCTTGGATAAGGAATGGGAGAACCTCAGAACCAAAGGGGTATGGGACGAATCTAGAGTCCGCGAGTGCAAAAGCATCGTGGATGAAGCCCGCAAGAAGGGCGAAACAGTTCATCTTGGTAGGATTTTTGAAGCCTGCTACGAAAAGGGTTCCGAACTTCCTGCAGATGACCCCAGACGCAAGTACAAGGGGCGTACTGTTTTTCAAGGCAATAACGTCAGGGATCAGGATTCCGATCATGCGTTATTTGCAGAACTAGGTTCTAGCCCGGCCTCCATGGAGGCAGCGAAACTCTTCGATGCCTTTGGCAGCCAGCCTGGATTCAGTAAAGCTCAAGCTGATGCGATACAAGCTTACATTTAGGCAACCTTCACTGGTGTGCCCACATGGCTTTCCCTTCCTCGGAATCGATGGCCATCTCCATGGGCAAAAGAGTTTTGGCAGCCAATGGTTCCTTTGGTTCTCGCTCTCTATGGTCACCCAGATNCTTTCCCTTCCTCGGAATCGATGGCCATCTCCATGGGCAAAAGAGTTTTGGCAGCCAATGGTTCCTTTGGTTCTCGCTCTCTATGGTCACCCAGATAGCAGAGGCATTTGGGAAAATCACTTCAACACAAATATCAGTAAAGAAGGTTGGAAACAAATCCTTCCCGATGTTTGGCAAAGTATCTTTTATCACTCTGAGTACAATTGCATGTTGGTTGTCTATGTTGATGACTTCAAACTGGCCGGCCCCACAGAAAACATGGAGAAAGCCTGGGCCAGCATCCGCCGTGCAGTGAACATCGGAGACCCCGAACCGTACGACAGGTACTTCGGATGTCAACATGTGGAGTTCAACNTGGAGAAAGCCTGGGCCAGCATCCGCCGTGCAGTGAACATCGGAGACCCCGAACCGTACGACAGGTACTTCGGATGTCAACATGTGGAGTTCAACGGAGAGCCACGCAAAGCGCATCCGTTTGCTCATGTTTTCGAATCTCAACCTGCAGCTGCGGCGCAGTCTCAACATAGAACCAATGATTTTTGGCAACATGATCCCCACAATCATACTTGGACAAGGTATCATCTCCAGCCACGCAAGAAATTGTTCGAGCCTGGCGATGAGGGGGGAGAATTTGCCAAGTCTCTCAATTGTNCACAATCATACTTGGACAAGGTATCATCTCCAGCCACGCAAGAAATTGTTCGAGCCTGGCGATGAGGGGGGAGAATTTGCCAAGTCTCTCAATTGTGAACGGGTTACCATGATGGACAGACATATTGAATTCAAAGGTTTACCCATTCTCAACATGCATTTCTCAGGTGAAAATTCAACAATCATTGAAGACGACATGACTGTGGACCAAAAGGTTCAGACCACTGACTTCTGGACAAGTCGAACGATCTTCCAATATGGAGAAAGTTCAGGCAGCCATAAAGGTTTTGCCCTTGCAAGCAAGAAAAGACGTGGTCCCCACAGAGATAAGAGGGAAGCTAAGAATGAGAAGAAAGCTCAAAGGTTCAAGAACATTGAAAGTGTGACTGAACGCAAACCCGGGTGCATGACCAAGCCAGTTAATCTGGTGAGGTATGACATGTCATCATTTTTGGACTCATGTGTGGACGCTTACTGTCAGTTGGCGAAGGTTGAGAAATCTTCTTTGCCAAGGGTTCAGACCCCGTTCACCGAAGCTGGCATAGCACGTCCTAGGCTGGACGAGAAGGAGACTCCTGGTAGACTCCAGCCCATAGCTTCTAAGGTCTTGATGAAAATCTTGTTTGTCGCCAGAATGGCAAGACCTGATTTGCTTAGAGCTACTCAATCCTTGGCATCCAGAGTAACCAAGTGGTCAGTAGAGTGTGACATAGCTTTACATAGACTTGTCTCTTATGTGAACTCTTCGACTGATTTGTTCTTAGAAGGTTTTNGTTTTGTTGGAGACTCGTTTGATGATTGCCAGCTATGGCTGTTCGCGGACGCGGATCACGCGGGGGAATATGATTCAAAGTCAACTTCGGGTTGCGCAATGTTTCTGGTTGGTCCCAACACCTACTTTCCCCTCAACGCGTTTAGCAAAAAGCAGACAGTGGTAGCAAACGCGTCCACTGAAGCTGAGGTCGTGTCAGCCAATCATGCACTAAGGGCCGAGGGCATTCCAATGTTGGCCTTGTTCGAACAGTTGGGCATTTTCAAGAAGCTGTCGCAGAAGGCTGGAGTAAAATCCAAGCCCAACACTCCCGAACCTGAAGATCCTGTCTTTACACGTATTGACAAAGAGATTGACGAAATTCGGTATGGGAATGTTGATGGTGGCCTTTCTGCGTCAAATATTAACAGCTTAAAAGCCCATTTCCCCGAGTTCTATCAGGTGAAGTTCATGGAAGACAATCAAGCTTCAATCACCGTAATGGGAACGGGAAACTCAACTAGTATGAGATACGCAAACAAAACTCAGAAGGTATGTTTCAAATGGATGAAGCAACAGTTTGAATTGGAACAGTTTGATCTCATCAATGTTGGGACTGATTGGCAAACGGCCGACATTTTGACGAAGCCTTTCACCTCTCCGACGAAGTGGGAGCACGCCCTCAGGCTAATGGGCATTGGGAAGACTTGGATTGAGGAAGATGGCAAGGCGCCGTCTAGACTCCCGAACTTGTGCGGCTCATGCCAATGATCAGGGGGGCAATTCAGGGAATTTCCAACGACTTTTCATAGAGTTTTGTTGTTCAGAAGATTCCAAGCTTTGTACGCCACGAGAGGCCAGCAAAGGGTGCAGACTCATTCGGGTTACAGAATCTGATGATGGTACCACCAAAGGCTGTCGTAACTGGCTAGCCCAAGAAGTCAATGCATTTCGTGACAATAACCCAGATGGTGAAGTTTTACTTTACGCATCTCTTCCCTGTGTCGGTGGAAGTCCATGGGGTAATGTCAACGCTATGACTGTCGAAGGGGCCGAGCGAATCGAACAACAACAAAAGGATTTTACAAAACTTTTCAAATCATTTCAGAAACTTGTCAAAGAGATTGATGGACCACACCTTTCGATTGCGTTTGAGTTGTCAAAGAACTGCAAATATTGGAAGTGGCCAATGGTTCAATCTTTTCTCAATCGATACAATTTGATTCAATATCCATTCCACGGATGCCAGTTTGGGGTAACCGATTCAGAAAAAGGGCTGGATGATTGCAACGAACATGGAAGAGTTGTCAGAAATTCGGAAGTACACATGTGATGGGGATGGGTCTCATACTCATGGTCAAAGCCGGGGTACTGCTTTAAAACTTGCAGAGAACTACACATTTTCCTTGACGGACTTCATTCACCGTTGCTTTCATACCAGAGCTAGTCCGGCACAAGTCGCCAATCAGAGGACTAAAAGGCTAGCTCTCCCAGCCATGCAGCGGACTTCGGGTCAATCCCAAAGGGACACAATCGAAGGTCGCGCAATGGCAAAGGCAGGTTTAACTACCGTGCCCCAGACTAGCGATTTGGCGGAGTGGATGAGGTTCAGACGGTATCTAGACAAGGAGGAAGATAGCATCACTGGATGGGAAGATCTTTTTCGTGCTGTGTTGTCAAGTGCTACGGTGAACACTATGGGATCCGAAGTGCAGGCACTGGAACTTGCTGCGGGGCTCATGCAATGCATGACGGCACACTCCGTTGCATGTGACACACTGAAAGGGTGTCCTTTCACGCCCGAGTTGCTGAGATTGGCTCGTCTTGAACAGACTGATTTGTGGGACTTGCCATTGCCGAACGAGTACGTTCCAGGGACAGTCAGGCCGACGGTCAACGCCGTGCCCACCCTCTACGTGCTCACTAGCGACTCAGCCCTGGCTCTCATCACGGGCAAAGGCAGGACGTTGAAGAAATACACTCTCGAAAAAGATTTCCAGGAGAAAAGACCGAGTGTAGTGCTAGAATTTGCCCACGACATGCTGTGGGGGAAAGACTTGCAGCAGATCGTGAAGAGGAACATTCAGACTGTGAAAGACCTCATGGCAAAGTACGGTCCTCAACACGGTTCACATCTGCGTGTGATTTCTGTCATCGTTTGGAGTGGAAATGAACTCTGCGGAAAGCAGGGCATAGAGCCCTTGCCCATGTGGGGTCAAGACGCTCCTGAAGGCGATTACAACCAACTCATGGCTGACTGCAAACGTCATATGACATGGTGGAACAAACAACTCATGGATCTTGGTGTTGATCAGGCTGCCGTAGTGGGCGAGCCAGATGAAATGGTCTATGGGCTTGGTTTGACTTTCNATGGTGGAACAAACAACTCATGGATCTTGGTGTTGATCAGGCTGCCGTAGTGGGCGAGCCAGATGAAATGGTCTATGGGCTTGGTTTGACTTTCACTCACTGGATGGGAGCATTCAAGACGTGGTTTCATTCTGACATCGCACCACAAAATGACAGGATCAGGTGGATCAGAAACTGCGTGCTTCCTCCAAGCCTTGAGTTGCGTGACCTTTTCCACGCAAGTGAATCGGAGTTCAACCGTCGGCAAATGTTGGAATATTACAACTCGATGTTCCATTTGCTGCACGTGACGGACATCCTGAAGCCGCAAGTCGAGATGGCTAGGTTGAAGCCGATGAGAGACTACGATGACTGTATCTTTAGGGACGTCATCCCTCGAAAGGACGAAATGCCTGAGTCGATTCAGCAGAACCTCGTCAGGGATGCATACATGAAAGTCAGCAAACCGACCGAGTATGCAGCTGAGGCAACTGACTTCACGGCTGAAGAGATCAAGGCCCGTCCCCCAGACTTCGCCTGCCAGGATGACGACGATGACAACCCCTGGAATGATGTTGATCCAAATGAATATGAGGGCCCATCTGTGGGAAAAGCCAAAGCCTCTCATGCAGCACCAGAGTCGCAGGCGAACTTAGCAGTTCAGCCCGGCTCTTCAGCTGCAGCATCTTCATCATCCAGCGGAGCACCACCGAAGGCAGCCGTTGCAGGCATGCCCGCCCGTGAAAATGTCATTGAAGGTACTGTGACTCCGAAGTTCACTGTCGGACAGGTACCCTCCTACAGGTTTACCTTTGAGGAGAATGTCAAGGGCGAGGTGGTGGAACACGTTGTCGTTGAGCAGCATCCGTATGAGATGGTCACTCGAACTTGCTGGGAGATGTCTGGAGCAGAGAANGAGAATGTCAAGGGCGAGGTGGTGGAACACGTTGTCGTTGAGCAGCATCCGTATGAGATGGTCACTCGAACTTGCTGGGAGATGTCTGGAGCAGAGAATCTGAGATTCCTTGTTCGATTTGCGGACCACCGCACGAAGGTCAATGCTGTGACACGAGGTCAGCCAGGCAGAGATGTTTCCAAGTTTGATGACAACATGTGGCTTGACCTAGAGGATTTCATGGAGGAGTTCTGCAAAATGCTGCCGAAAAAGGTGAGTCCTCCTCGTGTCGAAGAACTTGTGGCACTTCTGTATCATGACAGCAAGGCAAGATTTGAGTTCAAATGTGCCGCAGGTTTGCAGCTGGCTACCCGTAAAGGGTTAGCCCATTGGCGGTTCAAAATTCGTGCAGTGCAAGGTCATTCAGAAAGGGCCATGAAGAAAGCTGCAACGCCCGAGATGTTCAATGCAGTCATGATTTATGCAGCCACCGGAGCAGATGCGGTCATGAAGGCTTCTGTAACAGGAACGCCCGTGACTGCAGGAAATCAGGTGCCTGGTGTCATTTATCATCGCACTGGACGAGGGAACTGGAAATCCATCCTCGATCATGGCTTCNAGGAACGCCCGTGACTGCAGGAAATCAGGTGCCTGGTGTCATTTATCATCGCACTGGACGAGGGAACTGGAAATCCATCCTCGATCATGGCTTCATCCCCGGAGGTGGAACAAGGGTTGCATCCGGCCGTGCACACAGCTACTTTGCTGACAAACGTGTGGAGGAGGCTGAGTACAAGTCAGGTCTCCGGGCTGGTGCACCAATTGAAATTCGGGTCGCAATGCGTGAAGCAGTTCAGAGTGGAGCTGTGTTTTTCCGCACTGCATCAGACGGGATCCTCACCAAAGACGAGATCGACCCGAAGTTCATAATTTCGATTGAGGACACGGTCAACAAAAAATGCTCTTTCAGCGGAAGGATGTTGAACAGGCAACTGCCAAGAGCTCAGGTGATGTGGCAAAAGCTGGTGAAAAGGTTGGCAAAGCCGTGCAGAAGATTGAAGGCAAGGGTCAAACCTTCGCCCAATCCTCTGCACCAGCAACAGCAGCTTCGGTCTCAGATTATGTTGCCCCAACTTTTGGGCCTTCTCCAATGAAGATCAAGCCACCACCACCTGCATATGCAGCCAAAAAGCCTGGTCAAGATCAACCCCCCAAAGCTGTAGTGCCAAAGGCCGTGGAATCTCCGAAAGTAAAAGCTCCAAAATCAGTGCCATCGCCGCCGGCTGGGCCGCCTCCACAAAAGAAGGCTGCCGTAGCTGGCGAGCCCAAAGCTGCACCTGCAGCTGCACCACCGGTCAAGATCTTGGAGCAGAAATCGAAGACACCTCCGGGAAGCCCTTCGAAGGCGAAGCAGCCATCAGCACAGCCTGCGCCGCCGCCACCAAAGGCAAAGGCAGAGAGTGCTGCGGCCCATCCGAGAGTTGCCACAAAGATTGAGTCTTATAGCTGCAAAAGATGTTGTGCGCAGGTTTTTGCAGGGCAGGTTGAGTGTGATGGGTGTGGACTGGTTCTCGAACCCACACAAGCTCAACGGGCCAAGATTGGAGAGAGGCACAAAGAGGCAATCAGAAACCTTGGACTGAGGTATGATTTCCGCGGAGACTTCTTGAGGCAGCTCACGAGGGACCAACTGGCAGGACTCGGAGTGACCGACCCGCAAGATCGTGGTAGCAGGAGTCCAGAAGCCGAGCTGCTCAAGCGTGCAAGAGGCCGACTGGAAAAGACATTGGATTTTGGCTACACATCTGTGTTGGACCGCTTCACCATGGACACTGTGTTCACTGAAACTGTCTTGAATGAGGGTGAAAATGAGTATGACTGTGAGCGCTATGACATGCTCGCAAAATGCCATCTCCCCAAACCTGACCGTGACAGGGTTCAGATCCGACTTGGGAACTCCCAGAACAGCCAGCTTGAACATTTGTGCGCACGATTGGTTTACATTGATTTGCCCAGGGTCAACATGTTACCAGATCGTTTTCGGTACATTGGGGAGCTGTGGTTGGTGATGTTTAGGACTGAGGTCTACTCACTGGAGGAGTACAAGGACTATCTGAAAAGGAACCCCAGTCAAAATTTGCTGACGACCAACTTTGGGGTCGAACGCATTTCGGTCGAGCATTTTGATGCGCAGATTCAAGAACTGAAGACCATCAATGAGCCAGTCTTCCGAAAGAATGTCCAAGCCAAGATCGAACAAAGCGCAAAGGCGAAGCAGCGAAATCTTGAAGAAGCCAAGCGCAAAGCTGAAGGACCTGCTGCTAGCCAGCCACCTACATCCAAGAGAGGCACGGGTAGCACCGTTGCCCGATCTTCAACCGATGTAGCAAAATCCTCATCTTCATCAAGTGCACGTCCCCGGCAAGATCCTCAGCCACGCCCCGCTCAGACACCTCATCCAGCAGAATACTACGAGACTGATGAGTGGGAGAAATGGGATGGCCGTTGGTACCAAAAGGTGTACTATCACGGCAGAGCGGAGTGGCAGCAATGGCGAGGTCGCTAGGTTGACGTTTGTAGAGTTCACTTGATGGATTTTTGTTTCAAAATTCGCATGCTGGTGTTTNCGAGGTCGCTAGGTTGACGTTTGTAGAGTTCACTTGATGGATTTTTGTTTCAAAATTCGCATGCTGGTGTTTTTCCCTCATGTAAAATAGTGTCACTGTGGTGAAGGCCGAGGGTCAACCTCGTGCCCTGGTAAATGGGCCAGCCTCGCTACTGTGGCTCACCTGAGGGGGGTGTATTTGCACATGCGCTCAAAACACCATGTAATATAGCATTACTTGTAGCGTTGCGGATCGAGTGAAAAGGTAGCTTGCCCGCTCGCTTACCGGTTTGGTTTCACTTGTTGGGATATTACCATACCCCTTGCTGAAACCTGAAAATACAGCTTCTCAGCCTACAGTGTCAATTTGTTTATTCGCCCGTTGTTGAAATCTGCAATTCAGCGGTCTGGCCAGTCTCAAGTTGTAGAAAACATGGGCCCCTCAATTTCCTAAACCCAACAAGTTCCAGTTTTGAGTTGTGTTAAATGAGAGCATCCCAAAAATTGGAACCAGCAGACCGATCTACTTTGACCAATTCCTCAAAATAATCGAGTTTTTCACCCAACCAAGCATTCTGCAAGCAATTCCTTTCACCCTGGTTCGTTGGTTTGTTTCAAAATGTCAATCCCGGACTGTCACAGTCATATAAGTTCGAAGGCCTTAAACAACCTTCTCATGAAGGGACCTTCTCTACGATGAAATGGGACAACAACCAGTGCATGGTAATTCACGAAAGTGCATGGTTGTATTTTGGACTACTGTACAAAAAGGATTATCTTCTAAACCGGTTACGGGGCACTGCGAAGAAGTACTGTGATCATTCGGGTGGCAGTTGTATTCGGTTTCTGAAGATGCATGAAATCCACTTCAGCTGGCAAGGGAAGTTCCAATGCTCTGTGTGAGAAAGCCCTAGAAATGGGAGGATCATTCCGAAACAAGAACAATCATTGGCGGTTTTGGCCATTCCTTATTTGGTCCCCTAGATTGGAAGTGGTCATCTTGGTGACCTGAAGAATTTTTGGAGAAACGAGATCCCTTCAGATCTGTTCATATTCACGAGCAGTTCCGTATGGATGCGAAGCCAATGGCGAGGCTCTTGCCAACTGGCGAGCTACCAGATGCAGACGTCAATGGTCCAGATGTTGAGGTCTGGGTGACGAGGAAATTGAGGAACTCGAGGGGGTGCGAGCTAGCCAACTGCCCGCCAACTTCATTCTGGAAACTTTACTCTTGAGTGCAGTTTTTGATCTATCCAATGTCGTAGAGCACCAAGTTTGAATCAAGCGTGATTTTGGCCACAAAGTTTGACAAGGATTCATGACCCACATTGCAAACTGTGATGGATGCAGTGCATTATGCAATTCCGTCGGAAAAATGGATCCAAAAAACATGTTCCCTGCAAATGATTGAGGCACCATGGTTTGCTCGAGCATGTGAAACCATAGATTTGTGTTTGATGTCGATGTCTGTTGGTCGCGGTGCACACCAAGTTTAATTCTGAACATGAACTGAATTGTTTTGGTAGTGGCCATGGAATTTGCACTTGCGGATTTAGGTAGGGGAAGACACTTGAAATCCAACCTGTACCTCCTTGCACCCAAAGAGAACATGTTTTCTATTGGTGGCAAGCAATTCCTATAGCCCGCTGATAGGTGCAGCCAACTGACAGATCCCATTTGGCGTACCTCATCTACACTTCTGGATCAACTGGAACTCCCAAAGGATGCCGCTGGTGTGTACGGTGGTGCGGGGATTAGGGATTTCTTTCAGACAAGACCTTGAATTTGTGCAAATTGGAACATGTTTGTGTTGTGACAGAAGTGATGACTACTATTTCTTAGACTACCGTTGAGACAGGTAAGTCCTGCTTCCACCACCTCGAACCGCGAGGAGTTTTAGTGTCACAGCACAGTGTTTGCAATGTGCTTCACGCCTTTGAAAGCTCACTCCGGAAGGTGCCTGTGGATATTCGCCCAGGTTGTTTCAAAGCGGAAGAGTTTCCATGCTAAGTTTCCCCTGTCTGGAGCGTTATGATGATATTAAAAGCTGGTTCACGTCTAAATTGAAGTGCGAACTTCCATCAATTTTGACCACCGAAGACAGTGAAGACAATGATTGTTCATTCATCCACGCCTTGAGATAGGCCAATGCAAGCTGTGATGACATCTTTGTTTCTGTGACGACGTTCTGCTTCGACATTTCGGTTTTGGAGCAACTCAGCTGCAAGAGCCTCTGCATGACTTGCACGGTCGGTTTTGATCTTCTCATTCCATCTTATTCCACATGATCCAAAACGACTGACCCAGGCTTTGAGCCGATCTCCTGTACTCGGGTGGTGCTCACATGTTGCAAGCTACGATGAAGTAAAGAATGTGTAAGGATCAACCAAAGCCGAGTGGTTGTTGTGGGAATTGGTTCAACAGTTTCTGCTCTAGAGATTGATTGTTTCCAGCTCCTAGATTCAGTGCACATTGTAAAGTAGATTCCCAGTCATGTCAATAAGATATCACTGCTCAGATCAGCATTTGTCCTGCATCAAGGATGTTCTGGCCACTGTGCTTTGGCTTCCGCCACTTTGCTTCATAGCGGGACAACAGAGGGGGTTGAGAAGCTGCGGGATTCTCATCCAAATGAAGCTAGTGGAGTTGTTCTTCCAGACAACCTGGTGACCTTTTCTTCAATTGCTTTGATTTGGCAATGAGTTTTCATCAGCTTCAAAGTACCTCCAGAACTTTGATTGAAATTTGTCAATTGGCAAAAGAGTTGCTGGAAGAACTCTCATGAGCAGATGTGTCGTTCTCTGCCTGAGGTCTGCGATATGAAATTCTGCGTTGCCCAAAACATTAGGCGTTGCATGACGTTGCCAAAGTGTCACAAAAAGTGTTCAGTCAGATTCAGTCAGTCTATGTCGGTTTGAGGTCTGTATTTGTGCTCTAGCGCCGTCACCCGCAGTGGCGCCTTGCTGAAACAAACTCTGGATGACGCGCGAAAGATCGAGGGCACTCTTTTCTTCCAGGCACCCAGCCGGCCTAGGCCAAAGTTGGCCGAACCATATTAGGTTCAAAAGGATCATTAGAAAGCCACGTCGAAAGAATGGAAATAATTTGAAATAATCTAAGTCTTCAAATTATCTTGTTTTGAAATAACTATTATATCTGAAATTATCTTGTTTTCATGCGCCGTTTTTTCTCTCCAGGCCACTCCCAGCAGTTTTAGGTCCCTGCTGAAAGCAGGCAGGGAGTGATGGCAGATGTCATTCGTGGCGGAGAAAGATGTGTCATCCCAAGGTTCTACGCGCCAGGATTCAAGTCATGGAAATATTGTAGCTGGCGAATGTGAAGAGATGGGGATTGAAGCCAGACAATTGAATTTTTGCATTCAAGAAAGCCCCTACATTCAAGAGATTTGGTATTGGTGCTTGCTGATCACAGGGCACCAGTTGAACTGCTAGGCTGGGAGGGTGGCCAGAACGTGGAGGCCATTTGCGGTGGCGAGGCCTGCTCTGGGTACGGCTCAAAAGTGGCCAGAATTTGAATTCCACTTGCAGGAGATTCACTTCAAATCGTCAGAAGCATCATGAAGCATCCATGGTTGAAAGTCAATAAAGATGTTCAAGTCCCGCCATGACAGTCCTTTCCTGATGCTTTGGCCGAACCCTTGCTGCGGCGTTGCGGAAAGCTTTGGTGTCTCGGTGACGCAGTGTTCGCCGAGCGCACGGTGTTCCAAATGATCTTTGCAAAGCTTTTGTTTACACGTTCGTGACTCTTCGCGTGTCACTGTGCAACACATGGCAGGAATAGCGCAAATATGGGAGAGTGTGATATAGACTTGATGTTTATACAGTATACAGTTATATAATGTTTAGTATATTTATATCATTTCATATCTATATGCATGCAATGCATAGATCTGCCAACCTAAGGAATGCCTATGGCCCCACAGAGACCACGATTTGGTCTGCGCTCCACCAGCTGCAGAGTAGCGAGATCCCAGTGCCAATCGGTGGGCCCATTGCAGGCAGCGCGGCTTACTGGCGCAGTCAGAGTGGTCTGCTGAATGAAAAATCAGCACATGCAGAATAATCCGATGGATTCCTGAATATTTCAACCTGGAGTGTAAGAGGGTAAAGCAAAAGAAGACGATTGAAAGAGTCCTGTAAACTTCGGCAAGTAAAAAGGATGATCTGTCTGTGGCATAGTATTTATATGTATTTATAATGTATTTATGCTTTCTCATCTAGCCGTCTAACCTGTTTGCAGGTACAGAACTGCTTGTGGCTACCCTTGAAGGCCTTGGATTTGGATGTCACATCCAGATGCCTGTGCTTTAGGTTTTGGGACAAGTTGTGGACTGCTTCACTCTTGCAGCACATGCAAAGTGTCTCCAGTGCCTGGACGGTTAGTCACGGTCCAAGGCGATTGCTTTGGAATTGATAGACTGGAAAGTAGATGGACCTGAAAGATTTGCTCGATAGACTCATTGCTTGTTTGATCAGTTTGATCCAACTCTTCGTGATTGGCAGTTTGATAGTCTCCGAATAGTCTTTCAGGTGAGGGTGAAATAGACCTTGCAGAAGGCGAAGTCCTGGCAAAAATGTGTTGCTGTCTTGAAATCGTGGTTCAGTTTCTCGACTGGATCTCCAATCTGCTATTTTTTGAAGTTGGCAGAAATTCTACCTTGGCACTCTAAGCCAATGTTGCATGACAGCCACTGAATTTCGAGTGGATCGATTGGGTCATAGACAGGCGAGCTGTTGATTGCTGGCCTTGGTGTAGCAGATGGATATCATCGTCGTCCAGCCCCATGGCTAAACAAACACCTGAGATCTCCTGGCACTTTTTGGCGTTTTCCAGTTTCATGGAATCCCCAATTGCGTTGTTGTTTATTTCTGTTTTGCTTGTGGGGCGTTTCACACACTCTTGACATTTCAACTTGCTCAGGAACTCACCAGTCAGAAGTTCATATCATTTCCAGGCTCCGCACCAAAGGATTTCACCGTTGAAACCTGTCAGCCTGGCCCCACTGAGTGGCACTGCGTGACAGGCGAAGCCTCAAAGTTCGCTCCGGCGACGGTTTTCCGCAGTGGAGACCTGGTGCGACTCACGCAGCCAGAGCGTTCAGAGCGTTCAGCACTGCAGTGCCTGGGACGGATGGATCACCAGGTGCCGCCATTGCCGTTGCTGATTACAACGGGGTTGCGGTGCAAGTTGGTTGTGGTGGAGATTTCATGACTGGCCAAATGCCCTTGGAACACAATGCTTGCAGCAACTCTCTTCCCCTACAAGTGGAAATGTACCAATTAATTCCAATTAAGCTGCACTGGAGGTGAAAATCCGCGGCTTCCGCTTGGAGCTTGGAGAAGTTGAAAGCGTCCTGGAGACGCATCCAGAGGTGCAGTTACGGAGGTTCTTCGAGACGTAAATGTTACAACTGATTCATCTTGTAATTCATGCAATTCAGCATTTCACATTTCAAAATTGATGGTAGGACCACATTATGACATTTTGTGGCCACAAAGGAGATTCGTTGAACTTTGGCCGGTAGTCGCCACATGCGAGAACCGTATTCTCAGGGAAGCATTCCGCCACAGTGAGACCAAGCTCGGGAGGTAGATGCAGCTGCAGTCCTCTTGCTTGATGCCGGAGAAGGTTGGGCAACGATCAAACGGATCTGCTTTTACCACATTGCCCGAGAACACAAAACAACTTGGAAGGTTCGCGTTATGTCAACGTGTGTCGGATGACATTCGGACTTATGTCCAAGATGTTTTCAACCGCAGTCGAGTTCGCTGCGAGGCTCCGAGCTTTCTGCCTTCGTGGCGTCCAAAGACGACGCCACGTCTACACTACGCGACACGCTGCGCGCGCACCTGGCGGCGCGGCTGCCGAGCTATGCAGTGCCACAGCGTTTGGCTGTGATGGACCGATACATCCAACGTTGGATCTAATCGGGTCTAACCGGGACTGGGAACGGCCTTGGGAAACGATGTGACAAATCTTTTTATGTCTGGAGACGTACATCACTGATCTCTGTACATCTCGAACCCTCAGCGATTGCCGCTTCAGCTTGGGGGCTCCACCCGTCACCAGGAGTCCTTGCCACTGCTTCCCAATGGCAAAGTGGATCGGCGGGCCTTGAAATTTGGCGTCTTGGCACTCCATTTATTGCTATCCCAAAACGTTCCAGATCCCTGTGGTAGATTCCAATGCGATTGTGATATTCATGGCGCTCAGACCTTTGGAGAGAAGTTGCAATCGCTTCGCATGACCTGAAACTGGGGAGAGTATTCAGACAGTAGATTCTATTTCAGATACAGAGAGAAAGTGTTCTCATGCTAACATGTCAGGTGTTTACCAAGCCACAGTTCCCCCAGAGCTATCAGTCCAATTTACATCACTTTTGACACTATTAACTGTTGGGCAATCCAGGAAGCAAAATGAACCCCGCATCGTTTTTCATTTGTCAAACTGTTTGAGGGCCCTTGCCACCACCCTTGGCGGACGCGAAGAACGCGACCGACCTGGAAACTTTGGACTTGGTGGATTGGCGGAAGCCGAGCGCAACACAGGTGGGGTACACATGGTGCACGGTCAGAAAGGGGGTTCGATGGTTTACTTTTGATGCCTAATGCACAGAGCCAAAAGTCAGAATGACTTCAGATCTAATGTGCCATGGGTGGACTCTTCCACCAAGAATCCGTAGGAAATGAGAGACTCAAAGTTGAACCTAGGAATTAGGTCACAAGGCCAGTGGAGCTTGGTGACGCTTGGAGCATTCAATGAATACACAAAGTCTCACACTCTCTGAATGCGTCACGTCCTGAATCCGAATCATGTTGATGTGAACCTCAGTGGACCTGAGTGGACCTGTTCTCCAACATGGCACTCGTATACACTCGTTACATCTGAGAATTTCTAGAATTACAACTTGGATCAACTTATTACATGCTGCCCCATGCTGCACCATGTGCGCCATGCTGCCCGCTGAGTGGCTCAACGATTTCACCTGAGGAGGCACTGCTACGACGAACACTGGTGGAGCTGGTGGCCATGGTCACCGGCATCCAGATCGCAATGGTCGAGGTGCGCCGACATCGTCGTCTTCATTTGCTTTCGCCGTTGCAAGCCTTAGTAGTGCAACTTAGCCTTCAGAGCCTTAGGAGTTGAAGGTGCTCTTCACGCTTTCATTATCATTTCAATCTGCTTGTTGTGATGTTCCAGGGTATATTACTAGGTATTACTAATTTGTATTACTATAGTACTGTAACTACTACTTGCACATCCTCGGTAGGACAGCGATGGTCTCATCTCCCTGGGCATTGACTCGATGAGTTGCCTGGCCGTTCAATTTTTCGATGTGCCAAGACTTCAGTCGGAACAAAGTAACAAGACGAAACAAGTAACAAGTCGGGGCTACAGATGGCTTCAGATGGCTTCAGATGGCTTCAGGGGCCGATTTTCACAGCCTCAGGGGTTCAGACTGAGAGTAGAGAGGGAAGCAGAGTATAGAGAGGTCAGGGACGACGACGGCGACGGTTCGATTTGAAATTTGCTGTTCCAGGTGCCGTGCCATTGGCCGAGCTGATCTCCACACAGCTGCTGAAAGGCGCAGAGATGCCCTTGGAGGATCTCTACGCTCCTCGTGCTGAGCTGGACTGCAACGGTTTAAACATTTGACGACATATTTAAAAGGTCTGAGAACTGAAGAGAGTTGACAAACATTGACAAACCTTTCACTGTTTCAATTTTTTTTCAAAACCAACGTGGTGCCTTGTGACAAAGGGGTTGTGGTACAAAGTGTTATTTTTTGATTTTTGGTTGATGTGTTCTTATGTTCTTTTGTGTACACGGTAGTTGGTGTTTACTTGGCTTGTTGTTGCCCAAGAAAGTTTTGCGCTGGTTCAAGCATGTCCTTTTCTTTTTTGCCTTGCCTGGGTTACTCCTCCTGACAAGAATGATCCTTTGGATCTTTGACAAGTGGACATCCTTTCCTTTCAGAACGCAACATCTGGCTTCACCGACTGAAGCAATTTGGCAAACTACAGATTCTGATATTATGGCACAAGGGGCAGAAGGTGTTCTTACGTTGGAGATGTTGCAAGAACAATGGAAGCGTTTACCACGGATTACAAGGAGAGTGTCCATCCCGTTTCCGCTTTCCACGTGTCAAAGTTTCAACCAAGGTCTACAACACTTTGAACGGACTTTGCCGATATTTACAAGGTGCGCACTCTGTGGATGTGATCAACGGAGTAGTTCTTGGTTGGCCACACCTGCACACAGTTGGGTTTCCTCACTGTGCAAAGTAGGTAGGCTGTCTGAAATGCCGATGGTGCGCGAGACCAAGACACTAAGGGATTCAGCTTGAAATCAGTCCAGGTGGTTTTGATGTCTGTAAAATGCGTGTGCTCTGGTTGACAGCGAACAAGAATCCAGACCAATGTCCCAATTTACCGAGGTCCACAGCAGAGAAACGCAGCTACGCACAATTGAGGAAAAGCTAGCGACTCAGAACAGAGAAGCAGAGAAGCACAGCGACCCAATGCAAAGCCAATGCAAAACATGCAGAGTTACTGCAGAATCTGCATGACTGCAACAACATTGGAACACTCTTCTAAAAATTGTCGCAAGTTTGGGGACACCTTGGCGAATTGACAATCGTGTCCCTTAATTAGAATTGTCCCTTAAAGCGAGAGATTTTCCAGTAGATACTTTGATACACGTACGGGAGGAGAAATATGGATACGGGTACGCCGGAACAACGAAACATAACACATCAATTGGCGACAAGCAATGTACAACCATAAAGCAGAAGCTTTCCTAGCAGTTTTCTTGCCAAGAGTTTTGTGTGCAAGTTTGTCGTGCAACGAGGGTGGCAAAATAAGACGCTTTCAACTGTACATGCATTGCTTATGCGGTTTGTTAAGCCCAAAAAGTGCGCAGTGCAAACTAATACCTAGGTTTCTCCACTGTTCATTGCAGATTCGAAGAGGTACTCATTCTACTTTAATATGAGTCAGGTCGTGCCAAGCCATCCAACGCTGCAAAGGCAGATGTTTTGCAGTCATGGGCAGATGTAAGGATTGGTGAAGCAGCAAATATGTACTGTTCTGTGTTCTTGCTCAGGCAACAGAACCACATGTAGACGACGTAGCAGGTTTTTTTGTGAGAAATTCCCGTTCTACTCCAACGAATGGAGAGAATGCTTTTGAATCCAAGATAAGTGTGTGATGTCATAACTCTAGGGAATATCTGAAGCTTGAGAAAAGAACGTAATAGAGGCTCACTACGAATATCCTGGCAAGTTGGATACAAGCGACTGGAGGGAATTTCACAATGGAGGGTTGTTGTATCCTCATCACTTAGCACGAAAGTATTGATCCCATGACACATCATCATCATCATCATCATCATCATCATCATCATCATCATCGTCATCGTCATCGTCATCGTCATCGTCATCGTCATCGTCATCGTCATCGTCATCGTCGACTGCTGACCACCAGGGGAACTATGCGTGTTGCCTTTGTCCGCTTCCTTTCAGGCAGAGCTGCCGCCTGGCTTGGAGGTGCTCGCATGGCCGGGTGAAACTGCACACGGACAGCCCCTTTTTCAGATGCGGCTCTGTCATTGGAGCTCACCGAGACCAAAAGGGTATCAACTATATCAACTCAGGTTCTTCATAGTAATCCCATCACATGAATCATATATTTCATTTCGGAAATCAGAGACATGACGTTCTACGCCTCAGCAATGCTTCAGGCTTGTCGCACTGGAGACCTAATCAAGCTGAAGCAAATGCTGTCTGATGGCTCGTCAGGGGAGCCCAGCCCTGGAAATCTGCTGATGTGGAAGGCTTTGGTAGAACTGAGTAGAAATGAGGTTGTCGGCCTCCAATTCTCCACACTATCTTTTCTCCAGTGTGGTGTTTTCCCAAAGACATGCAACAATGACAAATAATGACAATGTATAGTCAATGTATAGTCTGTATATGTCTGTATAGTATTCATTTCACGTTGACGTTGGGACAGTGTGATGTGGATCACACTGTGGATTTGGCAGGTTTGACACCAGCACATTGGATCGCTTTGGCGGCAGTGGTCTTCACTGGGCTGCCAGTGCTGGACACCTGGAGGTGTGGTGATTGTCTGGTGATGTGAGTGGCAGATAGTGGCAGATAGTGGCACTGCATTTCCGATTTTTTACAAAACACTGAGCGATCTGAGCAGTTCTTGCATTCGACTCCAGACTACCTTGCCAGCCTTGCCAGTGCCCTGCAAGGTCTGCCGTTTGCTGGTGGAACACAAGGCGTGTCAGCTTCCAGTTTGATCGGCCATGATGGCCCTTGAAAGGATGGCCTTGCAAAGCCATTTTGACATGCTTTGGCCTGAATGTGGGACGCTGATTCAACAGATTTCTGAATGCCTGGCTTTGCAGTTATTTGATTTGATGGCTCACGGACCTAACAACATGCAGCGGCAAGTGAGGAAGCGTGAAAGCCGCCTTGAAACACTCTGAATCTATACAGATATAATACATACATATTCTGAACATTGGACGTAGCCATCACTCTGTAGAGATATATAGATATTCGAACAAAAGATGTAGACGCATAGCATAGATACATATCTATGTATTATATATATATATTATGTATACAGGATCATATAGGTCCAGTACTATACAGTATAACAGAATTAGCAATTTGAATAAATTTGACATATCCTTTGTCTTTTGCACGCCCCCTCGAAGCTTGAAGTTTCACAAAGCAACAGAAGGGCTTTGGAGAAACTGTTCGGAGAAACTGTTTAGCCAACCATTTAGCAAACTATAATAGTTTCTGTTTCTATTGCTTCTATTTTAGCTACCGGCCCCATGTGGATCATCCGGCTTTGCCTCTGCGTGGTCGTCGGCAGCGATCTGGTGGCAGACGACGAATGCGCCAGCGATGGCGCGAGCTGTTCGTTGGATGCGCTGCAACGACGTGCTAAAGTGCAACCAGCAGAGGCGTGTGGGACGTTGAAGTCGGCTAAGTCGATTGAAAAAAGACAAAGTGGTTCAAAGTGTCTTTGTCTTTGCTCATGGCATTTCATAAGGCTGTATGAACAATTGTATTTACATCGTGAAAAACATGTCTTTATTGGGACGCAAATACAAGTTTTCTGTCATAACCGTTGTGAGGTTGGTGAGCAGGGTAGGGTAGATTCCAAAGAAGATACACGCATGAATTGTGAAGTAGCTTGTCATGAAAACTAAGTGGAGCGACAACCAAAAACGCAAATATCCTCAGAAGATTAAACATGTATGATCAAGTATTATCTCATCCTTTCCCACTCGACAGGACTTGTTAGGGGGTTCAAGCGCGCTGGATGACAAAGCACTGAGCATGCAAAGCAAATGGCTGACAGTTGAGTAAACATTGATTTATTTTTAGTGAATTAGAAGTTTGCAGATTATTGTCCTTGTTTCTCTGTGTTTTTTGTATCATGTTTTGTCCCACTTCATTCAAATCTCCAACTGATCACAACGTTTCAGGACCTCTCAATGCTGTGCTCCAGAGCCGCCTCGGTGTGCCGCGATAGCGACGACGACGGCGCTGAGCATCTCACCGTGCGGAAACTCCGCGCGGTGTTGGCCGTGGCCAACAGCACCTTGCAGGTCGCGAAGTTCTGAAAGAAAGTTCTGAAAGAAAGTTCTGAAAAAGCATGAGTCAATGTGACAACTGGCAATCTGACAACTTGCAATGTGACATATCATAGCAAGGTGACATAGCTATCTCCTTGGATGCTCTGTTTGGTTATTGGAATCTCAAAATGCAGAAGTGTTTTATTCAGAATGTTGCCATCCCACTGCCATGGCTGCGTGCAGGCATTCTTAGGCGCCACGGGGTTACATCTCCTGGAAGAAGACTTGGTGCCCTGCAAGGTGCGCCCACCGATGAGGATATGTTTCTCGTTTCCCCATTGAATTTCTGTCAGATCGACCTGTCAGACATTTAGACTCATTTAGACTCTAGACATTTCATGACATGACTCATTTGTAGAGTGACAAATTTCATTTCGACATTTCTTCGATGTACCTTTGCCCTCAGGTGTTGTGTGAAGCTTCGGCTGCTTTGGTGCAGAAACACGGCATCAAGTTGCCTCCGGCACCCGACGTTGGCTGTTTCCGCAATGCAGCAGGTGCCAGGATCGATTTCACCTCAGAACTTGTTAGAACAAGTTGTTTACAGGAAGTGTGTTAGGAAGTGTGTTGATTGAAGAGTGCTCTACCCTTGGGGTCCTGAGGGTCCTAAAGTCCCTAGAACAGCCAGAAACAATGGAAGGACATTGTGTTACACATCGCATGTGTGTGGTGCATTTTTTGGGACATGTTGTGTGCCTCTTTTGACCTCCGTCGGTTTTCAGGCAAAGATCTGTGTAACGTGGATCTGTCATCCGAAAGCCTGAAGACTCGCTTCAACCTGCCAGACGAGGTCACCAGAAGTCACCAACCATTTGAGTTGAGTCAGCTGTGAGCAACTTAAGCACCATTTTTTAGCACCATTTGTTTGGATTTGTTTGGCTGATTCTGCAGTCAGATAAGAAGATCCACAACATCTCGCAGCTTCCTGCCGCTTCCTTCTGTCTCTGGCAAGGATGTCATGGAAGGGATTGCACCGAAGAGACGGTTGACCGTACGGCATTTGCCTGTCCGTTGGCAAAATCCTTTTCAATACAGCTTTGAAAAAGAGGCAACTCAGTTGCACCAGGGTAGAACATGGCACACTTCCAGAAGGGAGCATCTTATGCTTGGTTCGGACAGGTTGCGACAGGTTGGGACAGTGGAATTTCAGAGAAGGAATTTGGCTCTGTGGTCTCCTGTCAACGCCAAAAACATCGGACCAAAGTGATGTGTTCCCATTTTGTCCTTTCTCTACGTCCGAAGCAAACACTTCCCAGCGCTTCCCTTCGCCCTGAATTTTGCCACTTTTGTAGGTGCAGACCTACAGTGAAGAGCTGGCGCTGCGCATTTTATACATGAGCCTTGACTAGCATTGGATCACAGAGATTGGGGTCAAAGTGCCAGCACAGAATGTTGTTGACTCAGAAAGTTCCCAAGTCAAATTCCAAAGATCTTGTATCATATGTATATATATATATATACATATACCATATATGTTTTACATTGTTTCACCACTGTCATGTCCTTTCAATGAGAATCCCCTAGATCAAGATGGATGACAGCTATGATGTTGGAGGCAGAGGCACTTGGGGTGCAAGTGTATGGGGCCAAGAGTTGCAGATGTTGTCTTCGCATAGGTTTCACGTCTATCCTCGCGCTTTCAATACCTTCGTGGCTTCGAAAGATGCGGCGCCAGAGGATTGGCACGACAAATTAGCGAATTTCAACCTGGTTGCCCGGGTCTTCATTGTGAACGCCATTCGCTCCTTGACTTGAAACATGAGCATTGGACTCATTGGACTCATTGGACTCATTGGACTCACATTTCTGCAACCCATTGAAATGTCATGATTGTGACTTGTTGTGAAACAAGGCAACCTGCGTTTGCATAAAACACAGGACTGGGATGGGCTGGGGATGAATTCGCGAGAGTCAACGTGCAGGGTCCAATTGCAGTGAAATAGTTGAAGTATTTGGAAGTTGACCTCAATTACATTCAATTACCAGTTGCAGAGCTAGTTCCAATTCCACTCGCACTTCCAAACTAGCTCCAAAGCACCTCACAGGACGCGCTGTCAGTGTGGTTTGGCCGGGCGGCCCTGGGAGAGAATTTGGAGGACAACGGTGCCGGTTTTGTGCGAAGCCACAGGAAGATGCATGTTCAGATGGTTTTTGTACCATGTTCTACCTGTTCTACCCTCACACATGGTACATGGTGTTCACAAGGATTTGCCAAGCAGGTCACCAGGTCCCTGATTGTCACGGTTCACAGCCATTCACGTAGGACACTCGTCGGGAGGTCCTGCGATTGCTGAACTCCGCTGTGCATGTCATGGACAGCGCTGAGACCTTCGGCTGCACAGCATAGAAAGAGTACAGCGTAGGATGATGCAGGATGCTGATGGATGCTGGGTATGCAAAACTGTGCTGCAAAGGGATGGAGGAAACAAGTCCGTTTGGGGAGGGTTGCCCTTCCGCTCAACAGATTTCCACCGGTGTCGCAAGTCTGGCTGAAGTATTGGTATTACGTACTATGTGTCGGAACTTGAGTCCTCCACTCAGGCAGAAACACAACATGAAAACCTGAAAACCGAAAAGCATCGACATTTCAAGTATTCAGGTGAGAAGCTGCTGGCTGCTTTGCTTTCTAAGCGATGATGTCTATTGTCGGAGACGACACAGAGCACCAAACCAAAAACTAGATCTGGTTTCGCCTCGCTAGTTTCACTGGTTTGGCAGCCCGAAGCCTGCAGCATTCCAAGGTTCATGTACAATCACAGTGCCTGCGACGAGGACACCTTTGCCTTTGTTTTTCCTTCAGGTAGCGATGGCGTTCCAGAACTGCAAGGCAGCTTCCGGAAGAACCAGAAGGGACAATACGTGATCTATGTTTGCCCTCTGACCGTCTATGCCGAAAATATGGGGCTACTGGCTGAAGCAGTGCAGACAATGGTGACTTGGCACATGGCACATCGCAATCACACAATTCATCAATGGGTTTCCCGATTCTAAGTCAATTCTAAGATTTGTGGAGTTTGTGCATGGGCCGCATGGGCCACAGGTACACGAGTCCTCTCACCATGAGTTTGCCTACACTGATGATGTCTACTCCTGTGGCAGAAGCCATTACCTTTGGCTCCAGGTAGATGGCCTGTTGGGTTTGAATGGTCGCTTGGAGTCGGATCGAAGCTTTGTAAGTGCGTTGTACATGCTTTGTAAGCGCTGTGTAGCAAATGGTTTGGAGAGATTTGGAGTTTCAGGGCACCATCCTTCGTTTCAGCATCGGAAGAATGTCAACATATGTCAGTGTATAATTTGTTGTGCTCTTTCCTTCTGATCAGTAGCAAGAGGACTTTCTGTACCAAAAACAATTAGAAAAGGAATGAAAGAATGAAAGTCAACGCTCAAACATCAGAAGAGCAAACTCCACACCATTTCGCGGCACTTGCTCCACTGAGGTTCTGCTTGTTCTGGATCTCTGAAGCCACGTTACAGCATCGGAGGAATGAGTTGCAATGTCCCTGGCCATGAGATTCTGCAGCTCTCCAACTGGACCAGGCACAGAATTCACAAACGGAATCGACAGAATCGAGGAAATCCAGAGACAGAATAAAAGTAATTATCAGTAATTATACGTAACTATCATGGTCATGTTGGAAATATGCCGTCTCCTTCAAGAGCCTCTCCCAGCTTTCGACATCTGCTCCTTTAACGCCTTTGGTGTTCATTAATCTCATTGTTGTGTGTGCCTTCTCAGCTGCCATTAATCTCGGCTTCCAATGTTAGATTTAGAAAGGTCAGAAAGCTCAGAAAGGTAAATATCAAGTTGCCGTTCCAATGTTCAATGTGTTCAATGCAGAGTCGGGACGGCCACAATGTGCCACGCAACTGCCTCACTGCGGCAGCGTAGGCAACGCTACGAAGTTGGTCTGTGGGATGATCACAAGTGTCCTGCGAACATGATTCCAATCGAGACGCCCGAAGAATGTCGTGTAGCTTCAGAATTGGTGGGGCTCGATTTCAAGAAGGACACAGCAGTGCACGGATACAACACAAATACATTGTTGAGTCCATTGAAGATGACCTGCTGCCAACAGTTGTCCCTCGATTCCTACCAAAATGTAAGCACAAGTGTAGGTAAATATACTAGACACGCTGCGAGTATGACAGGCTTGATAGCCAGTTTGCAGCCATGTTTGCAGGAGGAAAATGAAACCGATTTTCCTCAGGGTTGCTACCACATGGATATCGGAAATTTCGAAGGCAGGTTGGATCGTTGAACATGTCCAGAAAGAGAGTTCAGATTTGAGTGCCACTTTTCCATGCAAGGGGTAGGTAATTCCATTGGTTAAAGTCGGGTTCCCAGTTTTTAAGATGTTTTGCCTTGCAGCCAGCGTTGAAGTTGGAGAGGCGTTTACTTCAACAATGGAAATGGCACCAATGGACAAGGCTCACAGATGCTTTGCCAGACACTTCCAACTCTGCCCGAACTGCTCGAAGCTGGCAATCTTTCTGGTTGTCCGCCAAAGTATAGCATTCGACGACCTGGACATGGTCCCTTGATGCCAACATAGTTTGCCAGCATAGTTTCGTCGGTAGGGTCACCTTTCATTCCCGTAAGGTTGGCACGTCTCCATGTCTTTGTGTGCAGAGGATGTGAGCTGGCGTTGCCCTTTGAAATCGCGGAGCCCAACATGACACGGTGTCCGGACGATTTGGCGCATGTCGTCAAGGTCAGCCATTGCAACTCCCTGAGAATGTCTTTGTTTGAGATACTCGTTGTTGTCATCGTTATTACCGTTGTTGTCACCTTGTGTTGCCGTTTTTGATTTTCACATTGTTTCACACAGCGCAGGGTGCAGGAGGGCCAACAGCACTGAGGCTTGGAAGCTGGCGATATCTTTGGACTGACGTATGGCGGACACATCGCCAGTGAGCATTACCCGTACGGCTGCTTCAAAGATCTGCAGAACAATTTCATCACGCTACTGAGACAACAAGATCAACAAGCTACGCATGAACATGAGTGTTTGTGTTGTTTGTGTTGTTTGTGAGCCACATAAAGGCTCGACTTTTGGGCCACTCACAGTTGCTTTGCTGTTTCAGTTTCTTTAATGTTTTCGCGAGCCATTTGTGGCCAAACTTTGTTGCTGTCGTGCTTGAAGAGTCAAAATAGGACTAGGAAAATTTATTAGAGCTTGGAATCTGGCAACGTACTCTTGCAGCTACCCTGGTGCTTAGGTTCAACATTTTGGAGGGCTCTGCCAATTCACAAGCTTCGCTAGTTTGTCGTCAGCCTTTCTCTTTCAATGTGACTGGGCAAGTTGAGAACACAGGACTATGTTGAATCACATCCAATTGGCCAATTGGAGCCAATGGAAAGCGAAGTTATCAAAAGGCACATCTCAAACATTCTTACAGTTGTGGCTTCCCTCATGGGTCTCCAGCTTGAAGGCCACATGTGTTTGGCGGTGAGGTTTTCGATCCGCGGTTGATGTACACTATGACGGCTTTGCGGTTTTCCCAAGATGGGGATGCTGCATTGTTTTCGCTTCAAGACATGGCCTTCAACGCCGACCATTGCTCAATGGCCTATGGCAAGTACAAATGCAAGGTGCGGTCCAACACACAGCCCAACAAGACACTAGTCTTGGTGGGAACTGGACTAACTGGACTACCCACAAGTAAATCTTGAGAAAGTGGTGTTGAAAGATTTTGAAAGAGAACCTCAGACATCCTGTGACTTTGCTCGCTTTGCCCATACCTTGTAATTGTTCTTTGAAGGCTGTCCTTTTGAAAGTTGTGGCAGTTGTGGGCACCTTGCCTTGCCGCCTTGCCCTGCCTGGCCCTGACTTGCGCTGCCAGGTTTTGGCAAAACGAAATGCACTGAAAGCCCTTCTGAACGCTGACAGTTTCGCTTATTACGTCATGGATGCTGGCGCTCCAGAATGAGCATTACATAAGCATTTCACCTGTGGTTTCAAGACCACGCACAAATTACTAAGAGATTCTACAAGCCTGACAAAATTCCGATAGCCTTTGGGCAGCAGCTTGATTTGCTGTTCCGGATCTTTAGCCAGACCAGAGCAATGCCAACTGAGCATTCTCTGATTTTTTTTGTCGCATTTTGGATGGATGGCCAGTGCTGTTTCCGGCACGGTCAGAAAATACATGGTGACAGAGAGTATCATTCATCAGCATTTCCCATTTTATTGTGTGAATCCAGTGTCCTAAGCTTGTGCAAATCGACAATCAGGCGTCAGTGGACTTTGCTGACAAGAAATCTGGCCGAACTGCTTTGCACTGGGCTTCAAGCATCTCAGCTTAAGTTGATGAAACATGGTCGCTGTGGGCTCACTCCGCATTGTAAACCCGAATGGCTCCGACTTGGACTACCAACGGACGGCAGGTTGAATCAGACTTGACAGGGCACGGACCAAAATGCACGAAGAAGTGTAAAAATTGAGCCAACACGGCATCAAACCCAGGGTTGCCAAGTTGTTCAAGATAGAATGACATCCAAAAGCGAGGAAATTCCGATCGGAGGTTCAGTAGCTTCTCTGCTTCCGATCTAAGGACAAGGACATCTTGAGGTCGTGCAATGGTCACTCAGCCATTTTTCAACGCTTTTTCTCACTGCTTCGTTGAAGCATGTCTGCATATTTCTGCAATGCATCTGATGAAACATGCATATTTGTTTTCTCTTGCTTTTCTCAACCAAGGCTTTTGGCTGAGCATCAGATTCCCGTGGACGTGCGAACCAAGGACCCAAAGCAATTTGCAGAATAGACGGTGCATTTTGTTTCACGACCATGTTTCATGATGGTTTCGGACATGGAAGCTTCGAAGCACAGAGGATGACACAACCCCTTTCCAGCTTGCTGCCTGGGGTGGTCATGTGCCTCTGTGCGCATGGCTCCTGTCACAGAAGGCGGCACTTTGTACACCAGGTCCACGCATTCAAATCATCCAGAAAATAATCAAAAAATCATGAAAAGACAAAGACAATCAAAAACCGAAGAAGGTCAAAGGAGACAACGTGAGAGACAAAGTGAGAGACAGACAACGTGAGCCAAGCAAGCCTTTGGACGCAGGCAGATTTGCACCATCGCAACTCTTGGTTTTGCCTTGCGCATCATTTTGCTGCTTTAGCAGGCTGGACAAAGAGTGCAAAGATTGAGTGCAAAATGTCCATCCCTGTGTTGAGCAAACCATGCCACCATGCCATTTCGGATTTCATATACTTCGCTTCAGTTTAGGGTGCATCATCATGCTTCCTTCGTCTTCATGTTGATTTTCAGCCACCAAATCCTAGGGATGAGCGACTGCTGCAAATGGCTTCACCAGCAAGGGGTTGACCTTGGAGCAACAAACAGTCAAGGCGCAGACATGGACACGTGCAGTTTGACATGTGCTGTGTCGCAGTTCACGATTTAGTTTTGCAAGCTGATGAGGCCACAATGCTTTGCACAAGGCCGCGTACGGCGGTCATGCAGCGTTGTGCGCGTGGCTGCAGGAGCACATGAGGAAAGATGTGGTGGTTTGTTTAATTTATTTATTAGTTTCCTCTTGTCTCAGACTCTTGCCTTTGCCGCACTTGTTCCATTTTGTTCCAGGAGAATGCAGATTTGGATCCTCATCAAAAAGACGTCAGGCATAGAAATTTCGTGCAGTGATGAAGGAAATGAAAACGCTGTTGTGCAAATTCTTCAAGTCATTTATTTTTGGAGGGGGCAGACTTGCGCTGCCTTGGCCAAAAAGGCTGGCTTCGAGGACGATGGGAAAATTGAATGTATAATGAGAGTCTTGGACTTGTGTTGTTTCTTATTATTTTTGTGCAGGATCTATCATGCCAACTTTCCTTTCAAGATCGACAACCGCACAAAATTATTTGATTCAAAAAGATCAAAATCAAATTAAATAAATGATTTCCACTCACGCTTGCAATTACCTCCTCCTACACGTGGAAATTTCTGGACAAACCTTCAACGACATCACCTTATCATATAAACCATTTCAAAAACCAAACACCGCTAATATGCCATTTCACCAATCGGCAAATTTACCGAATTAGGAAGTGGGAAATGATGACATACATTGGTGTATAAAGTTGCCTTGATATCAATTATATCGCACAAGGCTGTGGCGGAAGTTTCAAAGATAGGAAGCCATCACGACAGGTATTTGTCCATCAATTTATCTATTCCTCTGGGTATCTATCTCGATCTCGCTCTCCCTCTCTTTCTCTATTTATTTCTATGCCCTTTTCCGTCTTTTTTATTCATCCATCTATCCATCCATGTATCCATCTATCTATTTATTTATCTATCTATCTATTTCTTTCCCTTTCCCTCTCTTTCTTTTTCTGTCTCTTTCTCTCTATCTCTATCTATTTGTCTGTCGGCCGATTTGTCTTTCTATTCTCGTTATTTTCTCTGATGTTTCTTTTTTTTTCTATTTTTTTTTTGCTTTATTGATTTACTAATTTATTTATTTATTTTGCTATTTTTCTTTCTTTTTTTATTTGTTTGTATATTTATTTATTTATCCATTAATCTATTTATCTTTAATTTTATTTATCTATTTATTTATTAATTTATATTTATTATTTTTAAATTAAATATATTTATATTTTTTTTCGATATTTTGAATTAATTTTTTTTTTTTTTTCGAAGGAAATGTAGAAGCTAAACCTTCCGATAATATAAATAAATGGAAAACATATAGGCAAAAAAAAAATAAAAAGATGAAGAAAATCTAAAAAGAAAAAACCAAAAAAGAAAAAACTAGAAGAGAATTCATGCAGGGGCTCTAAAAGGTGGGAAAGTCACGAAATATAATTTTTTGCGACTCCGGAGGGTCGAAAAGAAGGGTCGCTAAAGCGGCGGGTGCGGAGACATTTTGGCAGATGAGTGATAAAGAGTTGCACGCTGTTGTGGCGAATGATGTAATTTAAAAAAAATACATGTCTGGATCATTTATGGAATAAATATTTGGAGAAAGTGCACAATGTTGTGATGCGAAGTAGATTTGGGAATTAAAAGTATTTAAAAATGGTAACCTTCGGAGCATTTTTGGAGATTGAGCGGTCGAAAGAGAGCATGGCACTTAGGTACAAAGTGAATTCGGAAATAAGAAATGTTAAAATTTGACGGTTTCGGACAACTTTTGAACTTGAGATGTGGAAAAAATGCACGGCGCTGTGACCCGAAGCACATTTGGAAGTGAAAAGTCGTAAAGATCAACGGTCTTGAACCACTATTTGGAGTTAAGATGTCGAAAAGGTGCTCCGCGCTGTGGCGCGAAGCAAATTTGGAAGTCAAAAGTATCCAAAATTAACGTTTACCCAAAATTTAGAATCTCAATTAAATAGTTGATTAGTATTTTTTATCTTGACAATTTAACAACTTGACTTAACGATTTAACAACGTTGACAACTTCACAATTTGGTGGGTTTATTTCCATTATTTAATCAATGGATGGAAAAAAATCTTTTTGCTGTTCTCTTATCCAATCAATTACCACCACGATTACCACTGTTACTGTCCAAAAACTTTTATTGGGGGAGATTCTTCCGGACCACACTGTAGTTTGCCGCCGAGCCCAGCTCTTCGTTTCTGGACTGCGACGGTGGAGCAGTGGCCCGCCTGTCTGCCCGGGGCGGTCCGGGTATCGAGCCCGGGCCGTTTTATGACTACAAACAACGATAAAAACAACACCTTTTACTGCCACCATTCCTGCTACCTCTGCCACTACTACTTCCATTATTATTACTTTACAATTATCACCACAACTACCAGTACCACTTCCAGTACCAATACCATTACCACCACCACCACCACCAGCACCACTACCAGTGCCACCACCACCAACACTACCAGTTATTACTCCTCTCACCACTTCCATTACCCGTACCACTACAACCGCCACCACCAACCCCTACCACCACCATTACAACCGCCTTTGCCAGTACAACTACCACCGCCAGTACCATTACCACCACCACCACTCCCACTACTACTACGAGTTCTGATACCACTACTACTGCTGGTCTTACTAATAAAACAAAACTAAAACTAGAACAACTACAACGACTACAGCAACGACAACAACGCCAACAACAACGACAAGCACAAGAACAACGACAAAAACGACAATAACTACAACACCGACAGTGCAAGGGCAACCTCGGCGCCCTGTGCCAGGTATGCTAGGGGCCTCTTAGCAGGTTGCGGTCTGTGGAGTAGGCTGGAACACAACACCATTTCGATGGAACCATTTGGCTGCAGCACAATACGAAACCCCAGATATGGCACATGCTGTTGCAGGATATTCACAGTCAAAAAGCAGTTGCCCACGATCTCAAACAGCGAATTCGAGCAAGCCTTGACGGCTGGAAAGCTCGGCTACATCCCAGAAGCTGGACGTTGCCGAAGCTTGAAATTTGCTGGAGAGCTCGGCTACATTCCAGAAGACAATGTGGAAAATTTTTTTGCTCATGGAGACTTGGCTAATGCCACAAGTTGCACCACTTGAACAACATAAAGTATTCATTAATTGTTGATCGCTGCAGCCGATCCATTGCTGTGGACACGAATATCAATTAACCAGGACATCTCCTTGGGCATGTCTTCTGGCTCGTTTATGTATACTTAGCGGCGAGTGCAAAACAAAAAGGCAGCCGTGATGCGAGTAAAATTTTTCCTCGACGTTCAAAGCTCAAAATACGGGCCATTTGATTGATTTCTTAGCTTTCTTCTAATTCTGCGCATCTACAGTTTTGCTGGGTCCCTGTTCAAAGCTCAGTATACGGGCCATTTGACTGTTTCCGCAGGTGTTTGCTTAATCTGCGCATCCACAGTCGTGCTGGCTCTGCGGTTGGTGCCAAATTCCCAAGTAGCAATGAACGGTAATCGAAGCACCGCATGTGCCCATGGGGAATGGAACGACTGTTGCAGATTCGTCGTGTGGTGCAGCACAGGATTCTCATTGCGGCAACACCTTCCCATTGCCAAAAAGCCTCATTTTTTTGGGAAAAGCCAAATCTCGAAATCCCAACAACACGCTTTTTCTGGATGTGAATGTAGACCGGAGAAAATAAGTAAAAACAAATCTATGGAGTTTAAATAGCTTCTGCAGAATTCCCAAGAAAACAGAATTTCCGGAGTTCGGTCCTGCCGATCTGGGCGCGGCAGCTCATGTTAACCCAAATCGTGATATGAGTGGCAATATATCCACAAGCACTGAACCAAAAGTCCACATTGTCGAAAATATGCAAATATTTGCAAAGAAACCCAAAATAGTGGAGAAATATGTGGTTATTATTATTTTTGAATGAAAATTATATTTGGTTATGTCATTGAGAAAATGAGTTTAATTTTGATTATTGTGATAATGGGAATAATTGAAATGAAACAAAAACTTGCAAGTCTAGTGGAATGAGGATGATGAGGTGCAGGAAAATTTTATTGAGGATGAGGAAATAAAAAAAAAAAGGATCGAATTTTTTATTTAAAAAATGAGGATGAGGTTTTCACAGCGGAAAATGCACATGAGATGATAATGTATTTGGCAAAGATTTGTGACTTTTTTGGAACGACCTTATGAGCGAGTTTTTGAGGTTTCCTTCACATATTGTTATGATTTGTGTGTTTTCTTATTCGAATCCTGCAATTCTGTATATAAACATTTTTTTTTTCGCGAAAAAAAACAAATGAAAAAACGAAATGAAACTTTTAATTTTTCGAAATTCCTAATTTAATTTTTTACACACCTTGGTCATTCTTGTTTTTTGTCACAAATTTCTGCGTTTTTTTTGAAGTTGAAGTGTGAATAAAAATGGTTTCATCGCAAAATAAATTTGTTTGATATTTGAAAGTGACTTCCAAACTTCTTTCTGCAAAAAGTGATAAAAATGTCGAAGAAGCCTGGAGTGCTCACTTTAACGTGGACCAGGAATCATGATATGTTACACCGAGATTTTGGCTCAATACCTGGGATTCACTGAAGATTCGTCAAGGCAACTGCATTTGGACGCACTGACAGACGCTGGCCAATTGTCACACTGAGCAAGGCTTTTTGTGTCGTGCCTGACACTGCGTCTAAGAGCTTTTTTGATTCTTTGTCTGAAGAGGCCGTGGCTGAAAAAGCTTGCAAAGCGATTTAAATTGGTTCACATCTGGTAAATATGAATCAAATCCTTTTTTGCTCAACTAGCAACGAACGACATGATGATCATGAGGGTGAGCATGAAGATGCAGGATGAGCATGAGGATAAGCGAGAGAATGAGATCTAAATTCCGCCCCAATTGTGCACCTGCAATCAATTTTGCCCTGGTTTCGCATCCGCTTTCTTTTTCCTACAGGGAGGCAAGCTTGCTGGAAGAAAATGACTCAAACTCATCAAAGATTCCAGGGGGCAAAAAAATTAGAACCTACCTTTTCCACAGCAACATGTCAATTCGGATCAGTGCAGAAGTTTGAAAGCTCACCGCCATGATACTTTGAATCCGAGATACTTTTTCGGCATCACCAAACACGCTTTCCAAAAGAATTAATCATCTCGAAAACGAAAAGCAAAATTTTTGCGAGCTTGGGCAATCCAAGCCACAAATACGAAAAAAGTTGAAGCAAACAACATTGGTTGGTTGGTTGGTTGACGACTCACAGCAGTAGCCGTGGTCAACAGGCGCACCTCCACCAGCAGATCTCAGGGTCAGCTCCGGAAATGTCATTGCTGCCCTCCCCTCTGGCTTGTGGTGTCCTTCTAGGCCAAAAACCAAATAAAACACAGAACAATATCCGCCCGGACCTCATCGGCCCTCCGAATCAGCCCTGGCCCATCAATAGTTATCAATCTTTCTTTGCCAGAAATAAGGAATTTACATTTAGCTCATTCACTACCTGCTCAACAATTGCTGGGTCGGCAAAAGCTGGGTGAATCACCACAGCAGCACCTGACGGTTATTGACACAGGCTACAGACACGAGGCAAGGATTTTTAGGTTGGGGATACAGTGGTCACACTCCGATGCAATTGGTCAACATTGTCAACAGTTGCGGTAGTCATACCTCGCAGGTACAGGCCTGCCGGTGGCATAGGCACAATGGTTTCAGGGGAAGCATCAGAAATCGTGACCCTGACATCTTCATCAACCATTCGTGAAGCCCCCCCGAGCACGACTCCTATCTACACGGCTAGGAAAAATCAGAGCATCACTCTGTGATCCCATTTGCCCTCTAGCTTCATGTCGACGAGCAAACCGCCGTCCTGGAGATGATCCTCCCCTAAAGACTCGGCAAGTGCCCCTTCCCAATTGGATTGTCGCTGTTGTGGGACCAGGCACCGGACGCACCCTGGCTACGGGTGGTTGGTGAGCCCTGGGCGCGCGAATTGCCTGCGAAGCAGGGAAACGACGAACTGAGTGTTCACCATGCTNACGCACCCTGGCTACGGGTGGTTGGTGAGCCCTGGGCGCGCGAATTGCCTGCGAAGCAGGGAAACGACGAACTGAGTGTTCACCATGCTCTGGCCTTCCACACCAGCATTCGGCCCAACCCTTGTAGCCCTTCTTCCACCTTCAGTAGTGGCCACCCCGACGTGGACCCATATGCCCCAGCGTTCCGCTCACCCCGGCTGCGACGGCGAATAGATCTACGCCAATCACATGAGCGAGAACGGCAGGGCTGATTGGTGTTCCTGGGTTCAGGCGCCGGCGGAGCCGTTGAAGAGACCCTTCCAATCCCTGGGTTCGGCAAGGACAGCGAAGCTCCCCAAATTGTGGTCGAGAATCTGTTGGAGGAGGGCCAGGTCGAACTGGCATTCCAATACCATGTCCATATAATGCCACTGGTGGCGTTGTGAATGGGGTAGATGGACAAAGGTCAGCAACAGGATACGATGGCATACCACTCACTTGTACGTTCCTTCCAATCCCAGCGTGTGCGGGAATGAGATGCTCAACTGATCGCTTTGCCCCAGCCAATGCGACTCCAAGCGCACGGCGCGCCTGATCTCGCAACTCTGGATGCATGGACCCCCCAAGGGAGATTTGGCACCAAAGCAGAAGGATCGGCAACATGGCTTCGCGCACTTCCGAAAGGCTTGACTTGATGTGTGAAAAAATGCTTGGCTTGGAAGAGTGAAAAAAAATCCAGTGCAGAGTGATTTGAAATTACCAACAGGAGATTGGTCAGCCAGGGGGCTCAGGAACAACCAAAAAATGCGCAACCTGGGCCAGCCAGAGACAACAGACACAGGGACGAGGAGGAAGAGAAGCAGAAACAAAACAAGGAGGAGAGAGGAAAAAGACAACANCGCAACCTGGGCCAGCCAGAGACAACAGACACAGGGACGAGGAGGAAGAGAAGCAGAAACAAAACAAGGAGGAGAGAGGAAAAAGACAACAAAGAGAGAAAGAAAGAGGGGAAAAAGGGAAGAAAGCCAGCTGCACAGCAGCAGGATTGTGTAGCACGGAGAATGACTCGCTGCTAGTTAGAGGGTTATCCACTCGTCCGCACAAGCCTGTACCAAGTTCCAAGCTCATAACCGCACGGTACCCAAGTTCAAACGGCAACTCAGCGGTAACCGCCGCCCGACTACTGTTTTCCACATCAGATGACAGAAAGGATTCCCGCTGCAGGATAGGCACCAGAAACCTCCAAGCAGACAAAAGTGGCCACCGGCGGGAGTTGCCAGGCTTCACACCCCGAAGCAAATGCAACTCCCCCCTTTGCAGATATGAATTGAGCCACGCAGCAGCGTTAGTAAGAAGGACCTCACGGCCAACAAGAGAAGCCAGTTCAAGTTCCAAGCAATCTCGCAACATATCGACCAGAGGCCGCATGGCAGGGCAGGACATGACAACATGCCGAGGGGTTCCAGGACCAGTTTTGCACAAAGGACAGGTGCGAATAGAAGGCAGATTCTGGGAGGATTGCCAGCGTTCAGCCAACGAGCCAAGGTCAGAATCTACATGGAGTTGCTCAGTCCAACCACCGCCGATGGCCCGAACACACCGATACAGTACTTTGGACAGACCCAAGGCACCATGATCAGTAGGGAGACACCACACCCGCCAACTAATCGGGGGCAAACATTGAGTATACCAACCAGGAAACAAGGAAGCCCCAAAGACCTCTTGCTGAAGGGACGCCACCTTACCGTGTACCCGCCTCTCGGCCCACTGCAGCAACGACTGCGTACGCAGGGATTGACGCACCACCTCCCTAGGCGGCTCGACCACCATCGACCCAGAAACAGACNCCGATAACCTGACTACATCCTGCATCCTGCAATTCATTACCTGCGACTAAAGCTGCAAAGGGAAAGGCGCAGCCTTTTTGGTGGCTTTTGATGTCCACGACAACAACACCAGCGTTCACAAAGCTAATGGAACTCATGCGCCGGAGCTTCCCGTCCACTAGCATTGCCCGGTTCCAATGTTGGGGATGACTTGTTTGGTGGAGGCGCCAAGAAGGGGGGGGGCAGCACCTCCCGTCCAAGCGCCTGCCAACTTCGGCAACAGACGCCTGATACGGACAACCACAGGAGAGCACGACAGCATCATCACATCATGCAGCGAGCCTTGCAAAGATGACGTCAAAACATTGAAGAGAGANCAACAGACGCCTGATACGGACAACCACAGGAGAGCACGACAGCATCATCACATCATGCAGCGAGCCTTGCAAAGATGACGTCAAAACATTGAAGAGAGAGCTACGGTCATACACAAGCAGATTCCATGCATTAGGACGACACCAACGCAGTCCAACTAAGAGGGAAACCAATTCAGCCGTATGAATACTAGNAGAGAGAGCTACGGTCATACACAAGCAGATTCCATGCATTAGGACGACACCAACGCAGTCCAACTAAGAGGGAAACCAATTCAGCCGTATGAATACTAGGGGACCCTAAGCCAAACTTGAGTGGGAGACGCGCAGAAATCTGAGGAGAGACCCAGCTACCACTTTCCCAATACCGTTCGGGCGACCCAAAACTGCGTGCTTGTGCGCAAAAACTAGCCGCCGCAGAGGGGACCACGCTACCATCGCCAAAGATAGCAAAGTCAGCAAAGTCGCAGTCAACTGTAGCGCTTNNACGTGGATCCGCAGCATCACACCAGGGGTCTTCCCATGCACACTCATGCCAGTCCACCGGAATGGGTGGGGGTTGTACACCTGGGCGAAAGAGCGCGCATTCGGCAATCCACTCCCGCTGGGCTGCATCCAAAGCGCACGCAACTGCACGAGCCAACTCCACAGCGGAAAAGCCACACTCTAACGGAACCAAAGCAGCC
>BGPT01000383.1:124909-201118 GCA_003297045.1 Symbiodinium sp. clade C Y103
CCCAGTCAAGGGTACCGCGCAACCGCGTAGACGAATCAACCCAAGACTTGACAGTAGGATGTGACCAGGCCTCCACTGGCTCCTGCAACACTGGGGCCCCCTCTTGATACGCACCCAGAAGATGATCAGAAACAGATGTAGGGGGCCGAGACGAACCAGAAACGAACACAGAACCGGGGAAATACGGTTTCAACTGACTTGGTTGCTTCATCTTACGGGACCACATGGAGATGTCACCGGACCGCAGAAGCGAAACTCGGGAAGCTCGCGCACGCTGAGATTGCNCGACACCACAGCAGCCGCCAACGAGGCACGAGCAACGGCCAGCCACGTAGCACAAAGAGACAAACATTCAGGAAGGTTGGACAACGTCACACCCTCACTTGGCCAGAGTAGGTCAGAGGCTTGCACTTGTACCTGTACCTCACCAGAGGAAGACGGATGGGAAGGAAGGGGAAGAGAAGCCTGGGCAACAACCTCAGCTGCAAACCCCAACTGGCGGACCCACCCCGCAGACGACGAATAGAACCCGTCCCNACGGATGGGAAGGAAGGGGAAGAGAAGCCTGGGCAACAACCTCAGCTGCAAACCCCAACTGGCGGACCCACCCCGCAGACGACGAATAGAACCCGTCCCAGTTCAAATTGACAGAAACAATACCTCCCTCATCCCCTGACAAGGTCGAGCGCAACCTCCTCCTGTGATGCTCCTGCATAGCCGTGGCCTTGACCCAAAGACGTCGTACATCATCAAGACTAACTTTGGACTGATCAACAGGACGCNTAGCCGTGGCCTTGACCCAAAGACGTCGTACATCATCAAGACTAACTTTGGACTGATCAACAGGACGCACACGCCCTTCCATATTAAGACCCAGAAGATAGTTCCTAATGCCTGAGAGCTGCGTGATGCATAGGTCCCAAGTCGAAGCCAATCTTCGGTCTTGGGCATTCCCTCCCGGCTGTAGACGGGGCAGACACAAGCGAAGCAATGTTTGCAAATGGGAAAAAGTACCATCAACCCGCGCCTGCAATTCTTCTGTGCGAAGGTCCGAACGGTGCGCAGAACCCCAAGGGCCATCCACCCCTTCAAAAGACTGCGGAAATAAGTCAGTCACATCGCAGTCCCGTGACAATTGAGCAACATCGTCTGCAAGCGATGAGAACTCCAAGGCACGCTCGGCAATAGAAGCAGCAACCTGACGTTGTAGCGCAGACAGTTCAGGTGAATCCATACGGGCCATGAGCAATCTCCAAAATTGACAGGGGGGCGCAACAGGGGGAGAAGAGGGCAGACGGAACAAGAAATCAGCCACCACTGGGTCATGGTCCACACGACGCTCCCATTGCCAAATGACCGATGCATTTATCGGGGGGTGCAGAGAAAAGAGTGGGCCACCCGCAAGAATGTAGTCAAGGCGACTGGCTGAACCACCACGCGTGTAAAAGGTAAAAGCCCGCAAGGTCGGATGACGCTCGCGAAAAACGTCAACCATACCAACTGATGCCAATAAAGGAACAAGAGACGAGGGACGCAAAACGTGAGAAGAACCCCAACAATCCAAAGAAGGAGCCCCTACCGAGTTGAGATCCCCAACCACGATCGGATGCCAACCTTTGGCTAGGCACAAGTCAAGCTGAGACTGGACCCAAGACACCAACCGCCGCTCATCTGCAACCTGCTCGGCTACTGAATCGAACCCTGGCAAGGAAGCCCCAGTGGGTCCGTACACCCCCACCACACGCAACACCAAACCACTTTGCAAGATGAGATTGCCGGCCAGCCCTCTACCAACTGCATCATGTTGGACCAAAGACCAGGCGCCGAGGTAGAGCAGCACCATGAGACAGAGCAACAAAGCCAGCATCAGCAAGACCCCGAATAGCCATAGCATGCTGAGCTGCGCCTCTAATTCGGGTTTCAGCGACCACCCCGATATCCGCACCAAGCGACATCAAAGACCGGCCCCAATGCTTCCCCCAAAGGTAGCGGTCCCGCCCAGTACCTCCAGACTGAAGCGACACAACCCGCGTAACAAACGAACCTTTCCAACTCACCGTGTCTCCCAAGCAAACTCCGGTGAATTCCGCCAAAGGAACACGCCGACCAACAGGCAGGGACGGTTGAGGAGGGGATAGGGTGTCATCCGTCTCGTCGCCGGACATCTCCTCAGAACCAGAGGGGTCGAAAGAGGGCACATCAGGTAGCAAATCCATGACCAGCACAACAATATGACCCAGAGCAGCAACCGAACCAAGGCGAACCGCCGACCGCCAAGCCAGCGAACAAACGCTGGGCCACCACCGCACCACGGAGGGTCACCGCAAGAAAGAGCAAAGGCGAACAAACGCCTACCACCACACCAGCGAGCACACTCTGGGCCACCACCGCACCACGGAGGGACCGCAAGAAAGAGCAAAGGCGAACAAACGCCTACCACCACACCAGCGAGCAAACGCTGGGCCACCACCGGACCACGGAGGGCCACCACAAGAAGGAGCAGAGGCGAACAAACGCCTGCCAACACCAGGCCAGCGAACAAACGCTAGCCACACACCGCAGGCGAGCAAGCGCTAACCACCACCAACCTCGCGCAAAGCAAGCAAAAGGACACACCCACACGCCCAGAAAAACAAAACAACCAAGGAGCGGGCCCACCAANGCGAGCAAGCGCTAACCACCACCAACCTCGCGCAAAGCAAGCAAAAGGACACACCCACACGCCCAGAAAAACAAAACAACCAAGGAGCGGGCCCACCAAACCAAAGCACAAGGCAAGGCCACAGACACCAGCAAAGGTAGCAGAGAGAAACCGCAGACACAGACAGACAGAACAAGAAAACCAAGGGAAGAAAGAGGAGAAGGAAAAGAACGACCAAAAAAAAAAAGGAAGGGCAAGCAGGAGGAGGAGGAGGAGCCAAAACCAGAAAGAAAGGAAGGAGAAAGAAGAGAACCGAGAAGGAGGGACGACATATATGTCCCTCCATATATATATATATATATTATATTATAGATACAACATATATGATAATAGGCACTATAAATATATGTATGTATGCAACATATACATAACATATTCATAACATGTACATAGCATATGTATATTATATTCCATTGTGGTTAAGGCTAAGATATCCCGGCAGTCACCGGCAAGTCCTCAGCCTTCAAGTAGCCCCCCTCCACCGACGGGAATCGATGGCGCCGGATCAGCTGACCTGGTCAGCAAGCAGAGTACGCAACCGGCTAACAATGATACATCAAATAGATGTATAAACAGATAGATATATAGATTGGATTAGATTAGATTAGATTCGATTCGATTCGATTGGATCCGATTGTTGGATTAGATTAGATTAGATTAGATTAGATTAGATTAGATTAGATTAGATTAGATTAGATTAGATTAGATTAGATTAGATTAGATTAGATTAGATTAGATTAGATGATAATAAACATATATACATACATATACAAACAAACTTGACTCATCAAGGAAGGGGTGTCGTGTTTCAAGTTTCTTGTGAATCGCATGGGAACGCTCCTGTGTCAAAGAGTCACTGCAGTCATCACATGGAGCTTTTCAGGAAGCGGGGACCCATATGGCTGTGTCTGAAAATGGGGCATACTCCCCAAATGACCGTTTATTGTTGGGAAAATATGGGAAAATGATAATTCGCCATGGGATTTGGGGGTACCCTATTTTCAGCACCTTCCCGTCTTGTTTCCTTCCAAACTCCTAAAAGTTTGCCCAAGCGCGTCTGCTTTGATGTCAATTCTGCTTCCATGTAGGGGATGGCCAGGGACCCACATGGCTGACCAACCCTCATCCTTTGGCCTTGTGGCATGCCGCTGTTTTCGATCTTGGGCTCTTGAATCTGACAAGTATCATCCTCTCGACAGGCCAAGGGTTGTGAGGCACAAAAGCCCAGATTCCTTTTATCATTGGATTGGTGAATGGGACATTTTACAGGAAACAAAGGATTTTCCCATGAAATATAGGGGTTTCCTGTAAATTTTCCCATTAACCAATCCATTCCTTTTATGAATGGAATCGGAAGTGGAAGATGTGCACGTTTGGCTAGAGATCGAACCCCTACGCTGGTGAACATTCAAATAGCTCGCAAACGGATCTTCTTATCCTCAAATATCTTATTGATTACATTTGCATGTTCGTATGGGGGACAAACTTCGCAAGTCAGTTAATTATGATTAATTATGTATATAGATAGATAGATGGCTCACATCCTCAAAATCCTCCTAGTCCTCCTGCAGCAGAATGGGGGGTCAATCAATCTCTGACACCTTTGGACTGTGAAGTGTCCTCCAAATAGTAGTAGATGATCGCTTTCCTCACACCTCAGTTGCCCACCAACATCGCCTGCAGAAAACGATGTTACGCTGAAAAAAACAACCTTGGACCCGCCATGATCTGGAAGACGAATCCTCTCTTGGAAATATGTGCAGTATATAATATATATATATATATATATATATATATATGATGATGATGATGATATAAATATTTATATATATATATATATGAAAATATGGCAAGGTCCCCGTTATTCCAAGTTTTCAGGCAAAAATCCCTCCATATCTTAACCCCAATATACTCCCCATATCACCAGGGCACGGAAATTCTCTAGGTTGGCTTCCACCACTGACTCCTGCAGAGGATGGGCCCCTTGAAGAAAACAACTCACAATCTGTTTAGCAAGTCTCCCACCTGAGTGTCTCTAAGAAATCTGAGTCAGTTGTATCCATTCAATCAGCTTCTCACTGGACTGGTCGCGGGCCCCTTGGGAATAGAGCCCCACTTTGGGTCGCTTGCAGTAACGATCCCAACCACTCCATGATCATTCGAGAAATGTTTCGCCTCATTGTTGTTGGTGAAATCTCAGTGTTTCTTCACTGTTCTTACTTTTTGTGGCTCAGATCACACATTGGTGTTGCTTAGATCTCAGTGTTCATTGCCGAAATCCACGAAATTCTCAGTGAAAACCCACATGTTTCGAGGTTCAATCACCAGTTTTCGGTCCAATCCCCATAAATCCCCTATGTTTCTCCATGTCTTTCCAAATCAACTCCCAGGTTTCGGCCTTGAAGTAGCCACTGAAGCGCAGCACGTGCCGATCCAACGCGTCCCAGGCGGGAAGTTCTTGCGAGAGCATGCTGGCACCAGCCTGGGTTCAATGGAGGGGTTGTTGTTTGGTTTTTGCCCTCAAAGGGACAACTATATTGGATATTTCATTTTAGGAGTATGTACATAAGTATAAGTATAACAAGTGTAAGTGTAAGTATAACTATAAGTATAAATATAGCTATAGTATGTACATAACTATAAGTATAAGTATAGCTATAACTTGTAACTATAACTATAACTCTATATCATTTAGCACTTTAACTTTAGACTCTGACTACTGTATATAGTTGTTAGTACTACAACATCATTATTTTAAAAGATTCCGATTCCACTCTTTGATCTGTTTGTTTTTTTTTGGTGTGGGGGACCATTGTTTTTAAGCTTAATTCCTGGGGGATGTCGCAAAGTTTCCCTTCAAGAAAAAATGGGGAGAACTCCATGAGTTCCTATTGCTATTTCTCAGCACTACAAATGGTACAAGTACTCGTAAATTGCCTCTAGAAAATTGATGGCAATGTCACCAATTTCTCGGCAACTTCAATGAGGTTGCAACTATGAAGGATGGTCTAGCACGAAGTATAAGAAAGATCTGATACCTGCCTGGATAAACAGAAAACCTCATCATCCATCCAGGGATGTGAAGTACTAACTGGCTACCAAGGAGAGTTGCTGCATGTTCTTTGTCGGAACTGACAGGATGACAGGACCGTTAGAAATAAGAAGTTGACCACTAAGGAACTGGATTTTATTCAGCGGCAAAAATAGAGATTACACCACCCCACAAAGTGCGGATGGGTTACAATCCTGAAAAATCGTCCAAAATCCACCTGTGGTTCGCATGGCCTAGGCAAAGTCTAATGATCCCTAGATGATATCATCCGTAAGCCGTAAGCCATCCCCTTGGAATTAAAGCCCCATTTCGGTTGATGAAATTGGGATCCCCGAAACCATTGGTTTCCCGATGAAAAATACGACCAATTTTGGGATGATTTGGGGAGTCTCCCATTTTAGGCACCCCTGATTTGTGGATGATTTTCCTCTTCTATATAGATTATAGATTCTCCATGGTTTTCCGTTATCCCTGGATGATTTACCTTTTCCAGATAGAAATATAAATATTCCATGATATTCCATGTTCCATGATTTTCCCATGATTTTCCCATGATTTTTCTCTGATTTTAGATTCTTTACCACTTCCAACTGTGAATTCTCGATGGCGAACGACTCCCGCCCTATTCGCCCCGAATTCGTCCAAGTGGCGTTCTTGAAGACTTCCCGCGTCTCGCTATCTGGAAAGCTTCCCGATCTCCACAGATCCTGGGCCTTGCTCACCTGACAGGTGCTTCGTCGTGACAATGGTATAATAGGATGCAACCATTGACAATAGGGATCTTTTGATTGGGATCATGGGGCTTAATCTAAGCTTAATTCTTAATTATGATGTTACCCTCCGGTGTCATCAAACGTAGCTGGCTGGCTTTCTAGCCCACGTTCATACATGAACCATGCAATCATTCAGGTACCCAATTTTTGAGGTTGAGGTACCAATCAACCCACCGCATTGGTCATTTTGACCCACATAGTCACTTGGGGATTTTCATGCCAGCTTTTCTGGGTCAGACAATTTGAGAAAATGGTTGAAACATGTTGAAACCACGCACCAGCAAGTTGGTATGTCACTAAAATCTGCCGCGGCCGGCCTTGACAAATTTTGGCTTGTCGTGTGAGAGCCCCTCTTTCTGTTCTATTCGCACGCCATTGACCAGGTTCCAAGAGTTTTGTCTCGGATAGTTCCCCTTTCGCCTTAGAATCAAACATTGGCACTATCTGTTTAGGCTCAAGATTGAAACATGTTCTGAGCACACAACTGTCGAAAGTTGTAGCCCGGCAAATTTGGTAGGGCTTTCAGATCTTCTGATGAGACGTACTCCTCAGCAAAGCACAACTCCCTTTTCCATCAAGACATCAGTACAAATTGCATAATTTATATACATGCATGTATATGTATAGATAATTACAGTCTAGCACTGTCTAACATATCCATGTGCCACTGTTGGATATCACATAGTCTAAGATGTCCTAGTCTAGGATATCATATGCCGCTCACATTGAACTGACAAGAACCGGCTGTGAACTTCATGCATGTTGGTTCGCCAGCTTTGCGACCAAGTCTCCATCCTTGGGGCGTTGAAAGACCCCTGCCCCTTTGGGCCAATCACAGCTGCAACAGGCAGAAGTTTGGAGCTGGAGCTGGGGAAAGCATCAAGATGTTTTCTCCGATGCGTCGGTATGCGTTCATAGTCTCTCGCATGATGTTGCCGTAAATGGCGGATACCAAAAATATCAAAAAAATAAACTGTTTGACTTGGGAAATGTCATCTAAATATGTCTAAACTTCTAATTCACAGGATTTCAGGGATTCCAGATTCTGAGACCCTTCCGTTTTCTGTTGCATCCTTAAGGTTCCACACTATCGCATCAGGGTACCCTGATGACCTGGGAAAGGTTTGGCGGAAGGCCTCATTCCGAAATTTCCCCGGTGGCCACCCACCAAAATAATGGGGCATCGTGATTTTGGGAACCAAATACATAGCCGGGATTTGTGGAGTTTCATGCCCTCCTGTCCTATCGGAAAATCGTAAGTTTTGACAAATGTTTGCATTTCAATAAGTTTACACCATCCCGTTTTGGGGGGTGCGAATTTCGATCAAGATCCAAATCATTGAAGATCTGTGTCAAAAGCTCCGCAAATGGATCGCAACAGCCAAGATCAACCAGGCGGTCACATGTAGAAAATCGATTGATTCTGGCCTCGCCATCGACGTGCGGAAGCAACATGAGCAAAAATAGAATCACCTGGCTCTTGAAGCCTTCAAATGATTTGAGAAACGAATTTGTTTTCTGGACAATATAAACAAAAATCTTTCACTTTGCATGGATGCAATCAATGAAGTGCTGAATAATTAGAGGTGTGGCGGACAAATCCAGCTTTGCAAAATGAGTTGCGAGAGGGGCCGTAAAACCCCTTGAGCCGCGTCAAGGCTGCAGTGAACAAAATGAGGAAAGCGTTGCGGGGTAAGTGTAATCCCAGTCGCCAGTTGCGGCTGGTGAAAACGAAAAAATGGTGCTTTCTTCACATGAGGGACGCAAAATCATCCATTTTGTTTGTCTTTATAGGGAAAACCAATGGTTTTTTGGTTGCTTGCTGGTTGCACATTTAAACCCATCCCCAAAGAAACAGTCGTCAATGTTGGATCTAGTCCGATTTTCCCACATTGGGAAGTCAACTTCGATCCGCAACCTAGTTTCTTTTGTTGTTGTAGCTGTTGTATCTCCATGGTAGATGACTGGTTTTTGGCAGTAGATTCCCCAAGTTTGATCATCAAATCCCCAACCTGCGCTGCTGTCCCCAGTTGTGAGTGGGTTTACCCGTCAAACTATAGATGTACTGTATAAATACATCATACATGTATTGATATTATAAATATCATCATATATCTACCAGAACCCCTACTGCAGCTAAGCTGCTCACAAATGAACTTGGCTGAGTAGGGGGGAACCAAATGGGATTGCCTGAAAATAAATGAAAATAGGGTGCCCCCGAAATCCATTGGCTACAGAATCATCATTTTCCCCACTGAAATTGTTGTTGGGGGGTCTACCGACTTTCAGACACACTCAAACAATCATATTGGTTCTTCATCCCATTGTATCCCCATGTCTAAATGATTTTCCCATGAAATATCCAGTTGGTTGATTCTCTAGATGAATTATGTATCATGATTCACTCAGCAACTTGAAAAGTTAAGCCATTTTGGAATAGCTGCCCCAATCCAAAAAGCACGTTGCAGCGCCGCAACAGAATCTGTCCCAATGATGGTAGAAGATCTCCATAGATCTCCAGTATTCTCACCATGTTGATGCTATAAATTCACATGTTTTTCAATGCCATGCTAAAAATATCAACCATTTTCCAAAAATCTGATCGAGGTCGATATTAAGATTGAAATTGAGATATTGATATCAAGACATCTCAAGGCAAAAATCTGAACAATTGGGAGATTGAAATTCCCTCACGCTTCCCCGATGCGAAAAGCGTCTCACTTGTTTTTTCCTGCTCAGCGTCTCACTCGAGCTCTCGGCACTGAGATGAAAGCGCCGAGCAGCTGACGGATGGGCAACTTTTAGTCATGGATTGACAACTTATGTAATGCAAATTATGCTAAACAAGAAGTATGAATAAGTCATAAAATGGCTGGGAATGCATACAGTAAATTGCAAATTCCTAATGTTGATAAATAGTATTATTCGAACTGATTATATAGTGATGTGCTGTCCTTATTGTATATCATTGTCAATTTCAAAACATGAATCCTAAAGAAAATTCAGGAATCTGATATAATCTGATAGTCTTGATCTGACATTTGCTCTGAGGCCTTGATCTGACATTTGCTCCTCCCAAAATCCTAGGGTAAAGTTGCGAGCTCAGAATGCTAACTTTGTTTAGTCACTGTAAAACCAATGGATTCATAGACTCATCACTGCAATCATCCGTCATTAATTCTTGCAAGTCTTGTTCAATCAATGGATGTCCATCTCCTCTTGTTGTTTACAAATCCTGAGAGCCTTCTCAGCACGATGGTGGATGGAGGTTGCTGGGTTGCTGGGTTAATGGGTTGTGGTGCCAAGCTCGCGTACGTCAGCGTGGGTGAGAATCGACTTCACTTGGCGCTCTTCGCGCCGTAGTCGAAGATCTGAACGTTTGCATTGGACTTGGGAATTCTTGCTATCCCTCGAGCGACTATCGCTTTTCGCTGCTTTTTGCAGCAACTGAAACAGGAAAAGGGATCACTCCTCACATTGAAACGATGCTTGACATGTGTTGACATCTTGTCTTGATCTCTGAAGCTGAACTCCTGTCTTCAAGTTGTTAACCTGACAGTCTTCGCTATGGTTTCTGGGGGAAAAGGTACCACGCATCTCCCCAGATGGGGGGTGAAATTTCCAGCCCTGTGATCTCACAGTTTCGGCTGACCTCAGCACACGGAAATCCTAGAAGCTCAGGTCGTTTGGGAGTACCCTGAGGTAATCAAACATGGCTAGCAGGTTTTAGCCCTACAAATGAGTATCAAAATGGGAAGCTCATCTATAGATGAAGGAATTTCCATTGCCATGTTTGATTTCCAGAGTGTATATACTTAAGACTGAAGAGTATATTCTATCAAAAGTCCAACACTTTTGAACCCACTATCTCCGCTCATTTCCCATCCAGTATTGCTGACTGTTGCTGATCCTCTTTTGTTCCATAATTCTGGTTGGTTCACTCCCCACTTTCGGTGCTCACATCTCCGCTTGATGTTCCAACGAGGAAGCTCCAAAATCTACATCGCCCAGATCTCATCCTGGTGAAGGTTTCAGTCTGCCTGAAAAACACCAAGCAGATCCAATCAGTCTCTGAGATTCACGCGGATGAAACGGGAAGCTGCGGTTTCGCGGCCCTAGACCTCCGATTCAGCAAGGATCTTGGGAGACCCAGAAACCGTCCCCAAGTTGACCAGTTGGTATCAACCATCCCCAATCAGAGATTGTTTGCTGGCTTTAGCACAGGTATATTCTGAGATCTACGGGTTAATAGTCAGCTAGATAGTGAGATAATCACTAGGAGGATACAATGGGTATATCATGAGTACGTGATGTACTGATACCTTGTTAACCATGATTTCAGTAACGGTAGGTGAGCCGCCCACCAAACCTAGGATGGTCCTAAGCAAAGTCCTTCAGATCCATAAGTTACATAAGTCTATGATGTGGTAAACTGGTAAACCTCATAGTCAACCATGCTCCAATCAAATTTGAAATGTGGATCCAGTTTGTTTTTACTCTTGGGATTCACTTGCATTTTTCATGTCAACTTTATAAATTTGAAAGGGACTGCGGGCTCTTAGGGGACTTATATACCATATTTAAATCTGGCCTGCAAGGTTTTCGATACGCAGCCGCAGAGTCCACTATGTCAGAACTGCGCTTACGCGTTCTCAATCTTACAAAACATTCGGAGTTGCTAGCTGTGTATTCCACCAGAACATAGCAGTTGCAGGCAGTTGTGTTCTCCAAAATATTCATGGCTCAAGCTTGCTCAAACTTACCCCACACATGCAAAAATGATGAGCTCGCTCAGCCAGCCTTGCTGGAGCAGCCCTGACAGTGCGAACAAATTCACCTGGGGTCTAGGGCATGATCAAAATCTCTTCGACCGATTTCCAGAAGGGACCCCATTCACGTTGGTGATATGTGTCAAAGCCCAACTGCTGGAAATGCTGAAAGGGTACACCAATCGCTGTTCATACACATGCACTATCCCTTACGTGCTTTTCAAACAAAATGACTCCTGATTAGCTAAGTTGATTAGTTTCACTAGGCAAATGGATGGATTTATAGCAGGTGTATGCGTAGCTAGATGACCAATCCATTTTTCTGGTTTATAGCAATAGATTGCAATTAGTTCATCACTGTTATCATCACTATCTTTTGGATGGGTCAAGTCAGATCGCCCTTACTATAATAATAATTGATAATAGGTTAGTATTAACTATCATTAACTATTGTGCGAATTAGTATGATAATAGACATAATTGAGTTGTGGAATACACTGGAGTTATTCACAGTAATATCATCACATACTTGGAATAGTGATGTTGTTGTAATTGTTCTTGTGAATTGTGATAATATCAATGGATTGGTTTATATAAGGAGGAAGTGATGGTTTTCCCCATCAAATATAGGGGGGTTTCCGGAAATTTTCCCTCAAACCAATCCATTGATAATAAAATGATATGCAATTAATAGTTACCCTCCGCTGATCAAGCCTGGTTTGCTGGAAAATGCACCATTTAATTCGATGATTTTCCCCCCAAAAAAATATTGAAATCTCCATGTATAGGGGGATTTCCCAGCTAGCCACGGCTTGATGACCGGGGGGTCCTTCCGTCAATCACCATGAATCATAATTGATCATTAACCATTGTTCAGGGTTCATATTACTAGCAGTCAACTGATTAGCTCCCAATTAGATCAATAGTAGCAATATGTTAAATTACCATTTACCCATTAATATCATCAGTTGCTACTAGTAATATTGCAATATCAATTAACAATATCATCACCCAATTACCATTTACGCATTCATCGCTGAAACATGGCACCTCAGCGCGACGCGCTGACGTCGTGAAAGCTGGTGACCACCTTAAGGATCCGGCGCGGCGCGCGCGGGTGGGCAGGTGGGAAAGCAGGGGCGCAGGGCGGGGCCAAGGGGTTCGACCATGGACAAAGCATGGGGAAATGATGGGGAACTGGGGGTATAGTTTTCTTGTGTTTTCTTAAAGATGTGGATGTCCCATTGGGAAAATGCACAAATGAGCTAAACAAAGCTGGGATGTTGGGGAGTGCCAAGTCTAGTGTGTGGGTGTCATTGGGTGTCTATATAAGCTCTAAGACCTGCGCGTGTCCATGTCACGCATGTCATCACACCAAGAAAAAGGGTTGGTGCACGTAGGCCCCAACCAGCTGCATACCTAAGCATGCCCAACATACAAATTGGCTGCGCATGCCGAACGAAGAACAGAAAAGAAGATAGGGAAGAGGAAAGAAGAAAGAAGAAACGAGACCAAAAAGAAGGTAAAGGAAAAGAAGTAAGACGAAGAAGAAACAAAAAAAAAAAAGAAAGACAAACGACAAACGACAACAATAAAGAAAGAAAAGAAGGACCTGGAAGGAGCTGAGCCTTCGCAAACTCCTTCACAAACTGCGTTTCAGGCATGATGACTAGAACAAGCAATGCCACACCCATGGGGGAACAGGTCCAGTTGCAGTATGTGTTTTTTTGTGTTTCTGTTCTGCGGCGTGCAGCCTGCAAAGTGCCGCCTTGCCACCTGCTACCTGCTCTGCGTGAGGCGTCAAAATAAAGACAAAGAACACGAACAGAGGAAGAAGAAGAAGAAGGAGAAGAGGGAAAGGAAGGCAGGAAGGAAGGAAAGAAAGAAAGAACAAAGCCGGCTAAAACGGACCTGGAATGAAGGAGTCGAACCTTCACAAACTGCGTTTCAGTCATAACGACTGGAATAAGCAGCACCACACCCATAGTGTAGTATAATGGGAAGATATGAAATTGGGATAGAATGCGGATGTAAAGGGAATACAACATGGAAAACATGAAGATAGAATGAGGGTGTAATCTTGATCAAGAATTTGGATTTGGATGTGGCTTACTGTAAGTCGCAACGGCCAAACCCATTTTGCACCTGGGGAATCTTAAACCATCCGTAGTGAAACCGCTCATCCATGCTCTTCCCATCCATCTTTAAGGGACTTCATACAGGAAACCTTCCTCTTCCCACAAGAGTTTTTTAGAATCAAGAAGAAAACATATAAGGATTTCCGAGAGTTTCTGTTCATTCCATTTGATTTCTACCATCAAATACATGGATTTGTCTGAACCTAGGGTGCCCCAATATCCATTGGTTCATCACCATTTTCCCTCTTAAATGGCTATAGTTGGAGGTATCCCCTATTTAGGGAAACCTCCATAATATAAAATTCTTCGGCATGGATTCTCCGGACGATTCCAGTCGAATCTTGGGCGGCCCAACGTCTCGGAAGAGCTTCCGATAATCCACCGCATCCAGGTCGGCATCCGGCTGCAGATAGAGGATGGCACGTTGCACCTGCAAGGCACAGGATCCCTTGGGGGTGGCTTGGGGCTTGGGGCTACCATGGGGATATCATGGGGACACCTGTTTTTTAATGTTTCTTCCCATGGTATATACCACTGTATATGGGGATATATGTTTTTTTTGGATGTTTTTTCCCTGCCCTACCGTGATCCGATAGCATTGTCAAACTGAACAGACTGAACATGGCGTTGGCGTAGCCAAGCGTTTGCGCGTGATTTCAAAATGACTGCAGACGGCTGCATTGAATACACGACTGTCATCAATGGATATAGATTTTATAAATTCTAACTTTGGGGTGCAGTTGCGGTTATTCATTCGAATACCTGTGCGAATTTACCCCCCCGCCCCAAGTTTGGATATGGGGCCCCCACATCTTTGGTGTATAACCCATATCTTATATCATAACCACTTCGTTCACTGGAACTGCACCCCCAAGTAGGGGGGACAAAGGTGAGACTTTCTTTGGAGATTGGCCTAAGTTGATGAACTTGGTAGATACGGCTGGGGGTGATCCATGGTGATCCATCACCAACTACAAAGAGTAGACAGTCGAAAAATATCAAAAACATGTTCCAACAACCATCATCCAATGCCTGCCTGACCAACTGTAGATGATGGTTCCCTAATCCTTATCTTACCATGTCACTTGTTTAAACAAAATGGTTGGTCCATGCGCCCTACTTTTTCGGCACAGAAATTGGAGGACGAGGCACATCCTCAATGTGGAAGGAATGACCTACTTGCTCTAGCGCACTCTTGATCTGCTCAGCCGAGACGTGGTCCTGCACTGCCACCATGCGGCTGGTTGGTCAACCAGTTTCAAGCTCCGGTGAAGATCATAAGAGATTTCTGGAGGTTTCCGACAAGTCATGGGGGTACCCCACAACCATGGGTTTCAATACCAAAATGGTCAGCCATGACTTGGATGATTTTGGGGGTACCCCCATGACTTAGGGAACCTCCTAATATCATTGCTTGAAATCACCAAAATTTGGGTTGGTGGACCACCATGACTAGGACCAGGTCCTCGTGAGTGATGTGCTGCATCTCTTTGAGGACTCTGATGATGAAGTTATGCCTCGATGAAACCCCCGGTTTACGCCGTGGGAGCCTTGGGTCACCTGCAAAAAAATACTGATTTCCCGCAACAAAATGGAGAGGGCATTCAAACTACAGTAGATAAGGATGTGAATAACCGAAGCACTCTAACTTCTCTTCGGAATTCTGGATGCAGATTATTTTGTGATGTCTAGTGGCTGCCTGGCAAAAATCATCGCCTCATCGCCTCAAAGACTGGGGATGCGGCTTCTTGTAGAGCACATCACCCAGCTCTCGCACGGCCTTGCGTACCTGCATGCGATGGAAGGAAAGCCTGGTTTTAGGGCCTGAACTTTGATCAACTCTGATGTTATCCCCGAGTTCTGCTGGAAAATCCCATCTCCCAACAAATCATAACAAATCCATTGCGCCTGAGTCGTCTCGGCGCGCTCAGCGGTCTTGACCATCGCCCGTTCCGCGTAGGCGTGGTCATGCGTGTCCTCGTCGAAAGATGGCGGCTGCACCCCCAAGATTTCACTGGGGAACCTTCCGAAAAAAAACAAAACGAGTTGGACAAAAACATGGTTCCCTTTGAAAAAAAAGGCCACATTTCGGGGGTCAACAAATCTCAAAAATGCAAAATGCAAAACATGGAATTATTTCACGTGAAATATGAGGCCCTACCAGGCTGCAAAAGTGCTTTGCGGTGCTGCCATGGCTCATCAAGAGGATGGTTGGTGTGCAGCATGACAGTGGTCCAATCTGGATCCAGCCTTAGGCACAAGCTGTCTGACGGAGTTGTTGGAATGTGCCAAAAGATTCGCTGAATCCAAAATATCGAAGGGTAAAAACACTTGAAAACAAACACAAAAACATTGAAAACAAGGTGTTTCCAGGATTTGATGACCTTCTCTATCCAGTGATATCCACTATGACCATGAATTCATTTCTCAGTGGATTTCGAGGTTTTCGCCCAGCAGCAGGGCATCGCAGAACTCGTTGTAGCTGACCTGCCCATCCTTGCGTGTGTCGAAGTGCCGCATGATCTTCAGCACATCCTGCCAGGTGCCCTCTCCCCATCTTTCACCAAGGTTCGCCCGATTTTCACGGGACGTATCAAGCGCAGCACTGGAAATCCCCCAATTTGGACGCAATGCGAAAGTGTTGGAAAATCCTCCACAAATTTGGAATGTTTTTGGAATGGTGTACTCCCGTGTGAGATTGCCAGATATTGCCAGATGGTAATTTGGGCATGAATTTCCCTCCACCTACCTCCGGTAATTTGAGCTAGCTCTGCAAAATGGCACGTTCATGAAAACTTGTGATTCCAGAGGGCATGAGCAAAATGTCTCCCAAAAGTGGAAATTCTGGGAGAATGTGAAATGTTCCAGAGCTTAAAACTGTGACATTTGCAGAGGGAGGGAGGGAGGTGACCAAAAAATGTCACCCAGCAATGTCGGTCCTCTGGAGCCAACTGGAAGCCGAACTTCTCCAAGGCTTGCTGGAACTCTGCGACTGTCAGGACCTGGAGGTCGGCACCACGGCAGCCAACAATGAACCATATATATATATATACATATATATATATATATACATGGGTATTTCAACCACAAAAAATGGTTAGAAGAATTATCACGGGTTGTAGTTACACTAGTTTAGTGGGAGATTCTATCATGTTCTATCTTTTTGCCGGTTGCAAGGGTGTAGTATAGCTAGGATCTTCTCCAGCCCCCAAACAGATGCTGCAGCCAGGGGACGCCGTCGTGGTCGCCATCGAAGCGCCTGCCATTCCAAGTCTGTGATCAGCCATTCCAATGGAGAATCGGGCTCTTGAATCCAGGATTCACGTTCCCCGGTTTTTTTGTTCTCTACATCCATCCTCATCCCAGCCTGAAGACATCCCGTACCAAGGGGTACTGCTGGCGCATGGAGTCTCGTAGCTTCTGCAGCACGGCTTCCAAGTCGAACTTGCGCAGCAAGGCATCTGGATTTTCGAAGACCTGCAGGTCTTCGCATGGCAACAAAACTCGGTTTGCGTGACAACGAGGTACGCGAAAATCTTATGATATCTTATGATCTATATAAATGATTCTAAACGTATCATAATTTTCCCTGACATTATAGAAAATTGCCATTGGGGTAGCCGGGGGCCGGCATTTTTGACCACGCGCAGTCACGACGTAACGGGGCACCGGATCGAACCGCAAGTGGGTTCGATAAGGGGATCTGAAAGTCTGAAGTTGTGGAATCCTATCACCTGAATACTAGTAGTACTGGTGGTACCCTCACACAGAACTCCAAAACAAATAGACCCGATAGTAGACCACGGTTTCTATGGGGAGGATCTGACATATTTTTAGGTACAACTCAAAAATACTCGAAATGAATCGCGAATGGATACACCAGCATGTATACAAATGGGATCAGACAGGTGCAGGTTGAAACCCTCACACCCTGGTGTCCAACACCTACACGGATGGGAGATCCCAACAACATGCTGCAAACGCAAGGGGCCCGCAACGGGCCTTCTTTGAATACTCATCCATATCCACAATCAGGAACTCGTTGTTGTAGACTTTGATGACATTACCTGCGCTGAAAAATGCAATTCTGCGGCTTTCAGTGCCAATGTCGGCTCGAATTTCTCAGAGCTATCAAAGCCGTTGCATTCTGAAATTGTCAAGGAGGTTCTGACCACTCCAATCTTTCTTTCCACTTGCCATCAATCCACTTGTTTTCATCTACACCCATCAGCTCTTAATATGTCCTCCAGTTCGCCTGGAATGAGATCGTTGGGCTCGAAGAGCTTTCCGGTGATCTGATTCATGTGGATTCCTGTCACAAATGCACTTCTTGGGGGAAAATCACGGAGTCTCTCAAAGGGAAACTTGAATACATGTGATAGGAAACATTGTTTTTCTACCATGAAACATGGAGAGGTTCCTGTAAATTGTTACCAAGGGAACCAATTGCACGGAGGAAGCACTGTGCACTTCACCCAAAGCCCATGGACATGTGACCAAATGCCAACAACAAGGTCTGGAGTTTGAATCTCAGCCCGAAAGTTGCCAATTCACTTATGGCTTGAGATGGGATGTTTGAAAATTGGATGGTTTTGAGCACCCGTTTAAACCTCTGTTTCTAGGAGTTTCGTTCGGGGATTTCCCAGCCATGTTTGATGACATCGCTGCGGGGCCCCTTGCGAAGCTCACCCTGCAACCCGCCTTTCTCTAAGAAGCGGCCAGTCACGATACCTGGCTGAAAGGCAAAGCATCCCAACTGAATGGTCCTGGGCCTGGGCTATCCAACTGGAGCAGATAGTTTAGTAGATGTTCTTAATTAAATACTGGAAAAACAATATTATATATATATATATTACCGAAAAATTGCCAATATTACTAAACCATATTCCAGGTATCATATAAGATTCCTGGAAACAATGATAAACATCATTGAAGATCCGTTATTCTGTAATAACTGACTTTAGTTGGGTCATCCCATTATTAAAATTTACCATCCCATATATTCTGTGATATATTTACGAATCATTGACATCATTCCCATTCCAACTGGAAAAGATTTTGGTCAACTGAATAGTCATCATGCCAGGTGAAAATGGAAAATCCAGAATATTTGGTTGTGGGTCAAAACCATTGGACCCCCAGACTGTATTGTTTCATATCATAAACCTGACCAGATTTGTACTGGTGCCCAAAAAAAATGGACGGATTTAGCCATTTTGAAGCCACCAACCAACGAAAAACATGGGTTTGATCAAGTTTGATCCCCACATTTCTCTTGGATAAACTCCATACAAATCGCATCCCGCGTTTAAACACCCCGCAAATGGTCCCAAATATGGTTTCCAATCACGAAACCATGAGGTGTTTGAAGATTAGTAACACCCAAGAGAACATGTTTGTGGTTCTTGGGGGTTCTTAGGTTTCTTGTGTTCCAATCACTATATGGAGGTTTCCTAAAATAGGGGTACCCCCAGTTCTCATCTATTTTACTTTCGGATTTTCCATGAAATAAACCATCCATTTTGGGGTACCCATGACTTAGGAAACCACCTATATTTTGATGGTTTATACCACCTATTTATGGTGATTTTGGGGATGGGTTATTATTGTTTTACCAGGAATGGAAAGTCCTCCATCCAGGCCCAGTGGCCCAGGTTTCTCTGGGGCGGCTCGTGGATTGCGAAGGTGTCGTCCTGGTGTCATCGCCACATGGCCTTTTCTGCGGAATCCCCGAACGAAATGGTGGGATTCATGGGAAAATCATTCAGAAATGATCATGATAATGGTAATAATACCCAAAAAAAGAAGAAGAAGAAGAAGAAGAAGAAAATGATGAAGATGAGGATGAAGAGAGTGAAGGATAGGTAATAATGATAGGAAATGTCCCCATGAAAGGACATGTCCCCCATGTTTTTATAGGAAGAATATATTGGAATCATCATCTATACCAGTCTTGCGGACGAATCGTACAACAATTGGGGATGGCAACTCGCAGGCACTGGAAAAGAGTGCAAGCCATCCTGCAAGTAGTAGCTAATCACAAAGATCCTGTCGGCATCCTTGGTGTGTCGCTGGTCTCCCCCGTTGGCTCCGGCACTGAATGGGGCAGTCACTGCTTATGATTGAGATCATGATGGAGAACCAAGCACCCCATTGGGTTTTGTATGTTTTGATCGTTGTAAGGGGCTAAACTGGCTAAACCTTGTCATTAAATCTCACAACTACCAAGTTTGGCCATCAGGTAGATAGCTCAAATCCTTCAGATTGAAAAAGTGGCAGCCTGACGGCTACAAAAATGGGTTGACCATCCAAACCCCATGTTGGAGAACTCCCCATATTTTCCGTTCTTTCTTGGTTACAACATATCAGACATGTTATAACATTGATCAAGGCTTGGCCCAACCCTGCAGCCCAGCGGCTTCGGGCTTCGGATTGGCAAACTTCGCCTTGAAGCGCAGCACTTTGCCTTCGTGTCGGAAGAGCTTCACGAAGTCCTCGCAGATGGGCCGTGGTGGGCCATGGGCCGTGGCTTTTCCAAAAGAAATGGGGAGGAGCCCGGAAATCATGAACATTGATGAACCCCAGGAATGAACAAAAAAACTTGTCCTGGGTCTGGTCTGAATTCAAGATTTGAGACCAAGGGAATCAGGGAGCCGCATTCTTTTTGGGAAGGTAAACCATCAAATTTCACGGGACACTCAGGGTGGGATACTCGGCGGCATACCAAAATCCAAGAGTGTTGAGAGTGTTCAGAGTTTCTACATCTTCATTCCAGAGATTTTTCTGAAACCAACGCATTTGGAGATGAAAATCCATGGGTTTCCTGCGAATTGCCCCTTCAACCAACACAACGAGGTCCCCCTGCGCCAAGGAGTGTGGCACAGATTCACCATGTTTTGCCCATTGCCAACAATGATTTTCATTTTGAATGGTTGTAGAGCCTTTGTAGACATACCCACCCATGAAAATATATCTATATATATATATGCAAAATGTTGCAAATGTATCCAGTATTTATGTGTTACTCATCTACATGTCAAAGACATTCAAAGACTATATAGAATTATATATAGATGTCAATGGTGATGTTGCCCGCCGCTGGCCATCACCCCACCGTGGCCCCGACATTGCCTTCTTCGGAAGCTTCGGGATGAGATGTGTGACGGATCCCATGGAGTCATCCCAAGATCCATATCCAGTGTAGGGAGGAGTCTTGGCCCTGGCAGCTGGCATCTGGAACGGAACGTTTTGGAAAAACCTGCTGTGGCTTTCAAGAAAATTGAGGTGAAAAGTTAGTTACTAACTTTCCGAATGTGGTTCCTCTACAAGAAGCCTGTGTTGCCGCGAATTTTTGGATGTCCCATGGTACCCCAAGATTCGAGGGATGGATGTAAACCTCTGGAACTCATTGAAATATACCATCCTAAATGGGGGGATGAACATCCAGCTCTACAACATTCAACAACTCATAATCACCCAAATTCACACTTTGACCCTGTCAAATAGGCTTGGAAGATCACTTTCCACTTGAATTCTGCTCTTTTCAGGGTCAAACTATGTCAAACTCTGCATCTGAAGGCGATTTGCCATCCAACCGCTGGCTGCGACATGCGAATCGCTCGCAGCTCGCTCGGCCTGGGCACTGCACGTTCCGGCAGGCGCACGTCCACACGAGGATCCAACTCTTCGCCGAGCTCATTGATGAAATATCTTCGGGTGAACCTGTGACAGCAAGGCGATCCATGGAATTTGTCAATCCTATTTTGATAGTTAGACTCGGTTAGACCATGCTAGATTTTGGTATTCAAAGATGGGATTGACCACTTAAATGAGGATATGATAGATATACATATACTATATATAATATGGATACAATGGGAGTATAATGAGGTTATAATTTGGAGTCGAACCCATGCTACCAAACCAATAAAATATGCAGTTGCCCCTGGCGATTTTCCTGAAAGCAAAATCTAGGACACCAGGAAAAATGGCATCCTGAAGATGCATCATGGTATGTGCTGATTGTCTTTCTTGAGATTCGGGTGCTCTTGATTCTGGATGCGAATCATCCCCCCCATCAACGAATGTCAATCCATGGAATGGAGTGGCCGCAACAAAAAGCAATATCAGCACAATGACCTTTACCCACATCTACCAATGTCATCTACAGATCATGTACAAATCCTCTACTGCCAGAGTCAACAACCTCCAGCACTGAGGTCCTGGCTCATCGGCATCATAGATGAAGAAGGAGTTTGTACCCAGCAGCTGGACCTCGAATTTTCGGCAAGAAAAGTCTAGCCAAGGAAGCCGAGGTGACCCGGTGCCATGAAAAATAGCAATCCATTTTGGTACCTACAGTATCATCATTGATCACTTTCCCTGACCACAAAGTGATTCACCAGAGTTTCGAAAGCCTGGATTCACATGAAACATCTTAGCAGTGTCTTGATCAAAATATCAGAAATCAAAAAGCATCAAAAAGCCGAAAGATCTTCCCATGGTTCACTGAAATCAAACTATTCCTGTTGGACGATGGGATGAAACGTGAAACGGGTGTTGAAGTTGTTGAATTCGAGAGGTCAAGAACTCTGCAGTCATCTTTATTCTCTGTGAATCATCATTTCAATAAGTCCATCATCTCCAAATCAGATTTCCGTCATCATGGATCAGGACAATCCCCAATATATAACGGCAATAAATCACCCCCAAGCCAATCATCAACCAACAGGGGGTTTGTTTGTCCAACATCTCCTGATGACCAGCTGGGGCGTGCCACTGTCATGTTCACTCTAAAGTCGTGGCCATGTACGAACCTCAGCATCCGGCGAAAGGCCGTGATGTTTCCCCCCAGGATTCAAAGGATATCAATGTGGAATATTTAGGAAGGATATTATGATTCTTGGCCAACAATCTGATACTTGGATGTGTCTGAAAATGGGGAATACTATGTAGTTTTCATGGGGAATACCAATTTTCATGGCATAAAAATGGCAATTTCAATAGGATACATGATGAACCACCGGATTTAACACTATTTTCGGACAAACCCATTCTGGATACCTGTTTTTGTTTTTCCCCAAGCTGGTTGACCAGCCAAATAAAGAACACATGCTATAGTGGAGGTGTCCAACACACCTGGAACACGATGAAGCAGTGGCCCTGTTGGGGTCCAAGATTTCTGGGGTTGGGCCCTGCCAACCACCGTTTCACCACCATCTCTGATGATGTATAAATTCAAGGATGGGCACATCACAGAAGATGATATCCGCTTGTTGATTGCTCCCATCATCTTCTCTCTTGGTTCAATTCCTTCTTTTTGCGGCAGGTGTCTCCAGGTATTGTTTGGTTTTCGCAGCTCAAATCGCAATTTCTTGCAGTTCGAATCCCCATCCATTGTTTGGGCTCATCTGGTTCCGTGGTTCCATCTCCATCTTTTGCTCGTGAAGTTCACCATTTTACTTGTAGTGGTTTGTCAAAACAGGGGATATACAATCCCCCCCCAACAAAAAAAAAAACACTTAAATGCGATAGTTGATGATAAACCATGGGATACTGGGCGGGGTATCTTTAGACAATCCATATCAAAATGTTGATATGTATACATATATATATATACACCCTCTGGTAATCAAACATGGCAATTGGACATCCACTATAAATGGAGGTTTATGTCTGGGAAAATCATCTATGAATGGTGGATTTTCCAGCAAGCCATGTTTGATTACCAGAGGGTATATATCGCATCCAGCCCTTGGTGGGATATTCCGGGATTTGGGGTACCCAGTGCCTTCCTTGCGGGCGCAGAGGTTACAAATGAATATATGGTCATAAACTCCCATAAGTTTATATAATCCCTAAAACTAGAATTATATACAGTATATACCATCTGGTAAATTAACATAGACCCTGGCAGATAGGGATTGGAAGATTAGTTTCCTCTAAAAATAGCTATTCTCAGGGTCTATATGTTAATATACCACAGGGTATATATATATATAATTATATAATCCACTAATTAGTGGAACTGCACCCCCTACCATCTGTAAGCCGCCCAAGCACCGGCCCGGCCAAGGCGCTCGTTCTTCTTGCGCGCCTGCGCCTGCGGTCCCTCGACCTTATAGGCGCCCATGGGCATCTTTCCGCGACGGAAGAAGATCGGGAAGTTGTCCCTGGCCGTCGAGGAACGGCCCCAAGTGGCTGGGCCTTGTGGGGTGCCCTTAAAGGGGCAGGGAGGTGCCTTGAGCTGAGATTTCTTGACTTCGAGAATGTATAGCATCACATATACTGATAGACAATACACATATTTGTACTACGATAATATTAGATGTATGTATATACATATATCATATGACTAGTATATATGTATATAGAAATATATGCACATAAATGTACATATATATATGTATACATATATAAATATATACACATGGTGTGTATATGTATATATATATATATATGTCATGACAGCTCCATCTGGTGCAAGGGCAACTGCAACGCTCGTTTTTGCACGACCATCGCCCATCCAAGCGAGAGAGGTCTGGCTCCACAGCTGCANTCCACAGCTGCACATAGCAGGCAAAGAAGAAGTCGAAGCGCCCACCAGGAGGTGCAGCTGAAAGAAAAAGCCAGGATCACCAGCAAATGGGCTATACCAGGGCAGCAGTGCTGAGGGTGGCCGCGGGCTGGGCCGAAAGTTCTGGCACCACTTCCACTTAATGACATGTCCCTCCATGTCATGACAGCTCCATCTGGTGCAAGGGCAACTGCAACGCTCGTTTTTGCACGACCATCGCCCATCCAAGCGAGAGAGGTCTGGCTCCACAGCTGCANATGTCATGACAGCTCCATCTGGTGCAAGGGCAACTGCAACGCTCGTTTTTGCACGACCATCGCCCATCCAAGCGAGAGAGGTCTGGCTCCACAGCTGCACATAGCAGGCAAAGAAGAAGTCGAAGCGCCCACCAGGAGGTGCAGCTGAAAGAAAAAGCCAGGATCACCAGCAAATGGGCTATACCANTCCACAGCTGCACATAGCAGGCAAAGAAGAAGTCGAAGCGCCCACCAGGAGGTGCAGCTGAAAGAAAAAGCCAGGATCACCAGCAAATGGGCTATACCACTATTGGGAAAAGGCCGGCCTGCAGATTAGAAGGACGTGTGCGACTAACCGCGTTTGTCTTGTCTCTGCATAGAGCCATCAGCGTTGACCAGGAAGGGAAAAGCAGAAGCCGAAAGCAAAACGCTTCGGCGGACCTCCGCACTGAAAGTAGCAAAAGTGTTGAGAGCTGCAACCTCTTGCAAGTAGGCTTCCAAGGTTGTTTGCGACCTAAGTCGCATGAGCCACAAAAGATCTTGAACTCCTTTTCCGCACCTGTAGTGAAAAACAGCAGCGCCAGCACGCAAACCACCAGGAGTCAAAGCAGAACTCTTAGAAATTCCCAGCATCTCCAAAAGCAAGTCCCATCGCTTGCGGTATTGATAAGCAGAGCCATCAAACAAAGGCAGGTCTAAAGGCATGTGCTTGAAAATTTTGGAAATGAGCTTTGACGCCACAACATCAGTGATCTTCATGTGCTGAACCTTTGCTGGCTGTCTATTTCTACTCTTAAAGGTGCGCAACCTCAGAAAAGTAGCCCCACCCGCATCTTGAAGAAGATCTTCCGGCAGAAGCAAATCTTCGCGATTGCATCTAAGAACTTCACCCAATCTTCCGGCACCATAAAAGGCTAAAACGGTAGCACCAACCCATCCAGTCCATCCCAATTGCCATGCCAAAGCACACATAGCTTTCACTAAAACTTCTGGTACAGGAGAGCGATGAACTACAGGAGTCTGAGCTTCCCATCTTTCCACCAGCTCCCAAGCTTTGAACATGAAAGGACGAGCTAAGGGTTTCCATCTTTGGGCAGCCAAAATAAGGTGTCGGAAGTTGCTGAGGCTGCCGGCGTTTTGGAAAAGAAGGTCACCATAACAACGAAGAACTTCAGGTAAAAAAGAAGGCACTTTGTCAAACACATTCTCCGCAGTTGCAGTTTTCAACGTAACATTGCACCATTTGACAAACTCACTGAGCAATCTTTGTTCCATGCCCAAAGTTCTAGCAGTCTGCAAAGGCATACCTTCCAGAGTATTCAAATCGCCACCATAACGGCGACGAGCAGGTCCAGGATTATCAGCTTCACCTATCCTGGCACCTTCGCCAGCTTTTGCACATTTGGCCACGTTCAACTTGTCAGCTTTGCACCACTTTGCACCTACACAGAGAGCAACTGCCAAAAGTTTCGAAAAACCCGCAGGATATGGCTGAGCGACTCTTGTCATAGGTATTTTTCGCAACGGATGCATACCTCGCAGTCTAACATGGTTCCTAGTGCACCTACACCACATAGTTTTCCCAGCTAGCATAGTGTTGGTTGCTACTCTTGTAGCCTTTCGCCATCTCGTACCAAAACGACAAAAGCAGCACCTGAACACATCAGGGCTAGTCGGCAAACGAAATCTTTTCCACTTCTTTTGCCACCAAAACCAGCTAGTATCTGGGTTCTCCACAAAAAAGACGACCTCCAGCAAGTAGCATTCATCCACAACAACCGCAAGGAAGTCAGAGTGTGAATTGCCCTGCGAAACCTTCAACCTCATACTCACCCTCAAACCAGGCATGCCACGTGGGTACCGCATGTTCCTAACAGGAGGAGTGACAGCACGGCTAAACGAGGAGCAAATAGGAGCAGCTCCAACGGCTTTGAAAGCAACCTCCCGCAGCAAAAAGAGGATCTTATCTCTGAGCTCCGGGTTCAGCAAGTCTTCATCTTTGCTTCTATTCCATTCAAAAGTTAGAACCCAAGGCGCTCCTGTTGCTATCAACTGCTTCGCAACCCCAAAGGTTCCGCTGAACAAGTCCAGAGCGCCAGGCTGAGTAAAACCCTTGAACTGTGCAGGAAAGAAAAATTGCTTTTTCGGGAAGGTTCGCAAGAGCTCCTTGACTTCACTAGAAAGAAGGCTGGGCAAACTGTCGTCAAAAAAGGGGTCCACTTTGCTCTCAACAAACTCGCTACCAACAGAAAAAGAAGCCCGCTTGGCATTTCTCCTCCTTCTTCCGCATTTTGCTGCAGGTTTCAAAACAACCCCATCGCAAGAACAAAGCTCATGAAAAGGTGGCTCTTCAGGACGGAATTCAGGAGCAAAGGTATCCATCCAAACATCGAACAAAGAAACATCGCCTTCGGCAAGAGCATCATACCAAGCTGGAAGTTCAATGTCAGGAGGCTCCACATCCTCACTCCGAGAAGGCGCATCCGCCCTGTTGTGCTCAGACTCGAAGTACATGTAGTTACCATAGTGGTCTGCAGAAATGGGATAAGCCAGGCTTCGCTGCAGCTCAGCATTCAGTGCTCTGGATGCACATCTGCCTTTTGTCACAGCACCTAGACAAACTTGACTGTCAAGCCCATAAAAAGTCCGCAGAGACTGAAACTTCGAGCACAAAAAACGCTCTTCTCTCAAGTGCGCTCTGAGCTCCAAAATGTTGATGTGCACTGGCTTGTCCACCCTCAAGCGCCAAGCCTCCTCAAACGGCAAGCCACGAGCAATGACCTCCCAAAATGGGTGGCAAACGTAGTGCTTGTCGGGCATCTCATCCTCAGCCTCCAACATGTCATGCTGGCGAAGCCATGCTTTTCCAGGCGGCAAAAGCTTGGCCCAATTGCCTTTACGAAGACAATGCCTGGAAAGCTCACGAGCAACAGGCATGGGAACATGGCATCGCACACTGCCCATTCCAGACATGGAAGCATCTGTCGCGCTGATTAAGGTGCTGAAGGGAGCACGCAAATTGACCACTGCAAGCGAACTGAGAACGCACAGCGTCACCATCTCATCCTTCATCTCAGCAGAAAGACGCAGGACATCCCTTGGTTTGTCAGACAAACCTAGAGGCTCAAAAATGCAGTCAAGCAAACAGTACATCCTTCGCCTCACATTGAGCAGAGAAACCCAACATCCCGCAAGCGCTTCAAGCAGCCCAACTGTCGCAAGCCCTAGCATAGCCGTTCTCATGGTGATAAGCATGGTGGGCCACAATCTGGAGTTTGCACACCGAAGCATGCCCTTGTCACCATCAATCTCGCAACCCCAAAACTTCAATGCAGTCTCACCTACAAAAGCCTTCTTAGGGTTGTTGAGAAGACCAGCTTTTTCATAGCCTGCACGCACGTTTCTCACACGCTTTGCAGAGCTAGTGTTTTCAAACCAGCCATCTTTACCCCATCGCTCACGCAGCACCTGCTCCAAAATCACTAGGTCATCCACTATGATGCCAACCTGCAAAAGTCCCCGAGGCAGAGAACCTCGCAAGCTAATGATCTCGCCAACCGAGCATACATCATGCTGCAAACATAGAGCTATGTGAGCACACTGGGCAAATTCGCAGGCACACTTATCGCCCATCGCCAAAGTGGACAAACCGACTTGCAAAGGGTAGCTGGGCCAGGAGAAGCTGCTGCCGAAAATGGCACGCGCCTCAAACTCATTCAAATCAGTCGCCAGCACATTGCGAGCAGTTCTTTCAGAGGACACCTGAAATTGGTAAAAATAATCACGCAAATCTTCACCAGATCCTACCAGCACCTTATCATCCTCTAAGTAGATGGATGCCAACGTACTCGCCGATGCCATCGCTGCACACCATTTGGACTGGCCCTTGTCAATCATGTTGGCCGGGCGACCATCCAGCACCATTCTGTCCTTAACCTCGTCCTTATGCACCGCAAAAAGACCAGACCTGAACTTATCAGGAAAAGAACCAGGCGCTAAAGGTTGCAACATGCCGCATTCTGCCATCTTCTTGAGGAGCTTCAGCTTGTTCTCATGAGTGGCACGAATCTGAACTTTTGGAGGCACACCAACATCATCAGGATTGAGGCCATCACTCAAAGGCTGGTCATACCGCTTCAAAGTCTCAGCGCAAAAATACTTCCTGGGGTCAAAGGCCGGAGCTGAAGGAAAAGTCAGCCTATCTGCCACCAGAGGTTTTGCGCCAAGCACCGCAGTCTCACCAAGCGCCCCAACCAAAGAACCACATCGAAGCTCCTCGTTCTCGTTCAAAAAGCTGTGACTCAACCCAGCAGCAAAGTAGGAGCCCTCCTCCGCATGCAAAAACGCGGCAGCACGACAGAGAGCATCAAGCTCCAATTGGAAGTTCTCCATCTTCGCAGCAGAACGACCCATGTCGTGAGCCAAAACATGAATTGGGGTGTTTCCATCCCTGGCCAAAAACTCCAACGTCTTTACACAAGACCACTGCCTGGAATTCAACTTCTTGCCAATCCGCAAGGCCATTGGCGCAGCTCTGGGCTTGTTCAAAATGAGCCAATCGAAAACCACGACCTGCAAGCACACCAGCCGTTTCCATGGAGCACCTCGCAGAGAACCACCGCCTTTCACAAAGACCTCCGGATAGGGAACAGGCATAGGCCAAGTTGAAGCAGCCTGGAATGTGGCGCCTTCTTCAGCACCTGGGGTCACCAAGATGGACCTAAAAAAGTTCCTGAGACAGCAGTTGAGCTTGAGAAGCCACCTCGGGAGCGAATTCAAAAAAGACTCGATGCACACAGGAGACGCAGTAGAACCGGGCGCCTGCTTTGAAGAGCCCTCTTCTCCCACGCTTTCGGGGTCCTGCCCCCGCTTCACTCCGGAGCTGCACCGCTCTGAGGAGACTGTGTTGCCTTGGCTTTCGGCCGCAGCTTCGGTCTCCTTTTCGGCTCCTGCTCTGCTACCGCAGGATCTTCTGCACTGCTTCTTGCGGCTCCTGAGGTCACAAACTTGCCCACGCTTTTTCTGCGAGTAAGATACTCTTCCTGATCTCGCAGGTGAGATAGGCTTATTTCTGCCCATTGAGCATCCAATAGCTTGGAGTATGGAAGCTCTCCATCGGAAACCGATGGTAGTTTGTGAGTGGCCAGCGAAGCAAAGGGTGGCGGCCCCTCCAACGACAACTCTGATGCCAAAACCCATGACCCATGGTCTACGCTGCATTGGTCCAGCATGAGCAAGAGCAAAGCGCTCCTGGCTCTCGCTCTCGGGATGTCCCCCGAGATGATGGCATCTAGAATGCCTGCAGCGCTCCACGCACAATGGGCTGAAGTTTTGAAGTTGCCAATCTTCGACCTGAACTCCACCCAGCTCCTGGCATTCAGGATGTGGGCCATTTGACCGGGACCCAAGGTTTGGCTGTTCAAGTCCTCCCACATGAGCTTCTCGATCAAGTTTGCAATCTCCAAGGGCTCTTGGTTGAAGGTCGCACGAAGAGCTCGTCTGGCTGCCGCATTCTTCTTGCCGCTTCCCAGAGTCGTAGTCTCTCCAGTGTGACTGGCTCCATCCAAAGCTTGGTCGATCCTCGAGGCTCCAGCTTTCTTCTTGCGCTCCTCTGACAACATCTCCACAATGGCTGTCAACTTGGTCAAGCTTGCATTCATGGAGTCCGGATGAGCCGGAGATCCAACAGCGCCTTCTCCTTCTAGCTCTGCTTCCTCCTCGTCCTCGGAGAGAGGATTGGAAAAATGCACTCTGTTGATGTCCTTCACCTTTGAAGCCTTGGTGTTCCTGCTCAACAGCTTCTGCATCTCTTCCAAGCTCTCGTGCCCTATTCCAGCTTGTAAGGCAGCTTCGACAACACCCCCATCTAGAAGAGGGTACTGGTTGCGATTCCGAAGAGCTGATGGCCTCTTCGTTGATGCCTTCGTCTTTGGAGACAAAATAGCTGGAGAGCTGTGAGCGCTCGATTGAGGAGTAGATGGTGCAGTCAACTTCATCACAGCTTCGGAGATCTTTCCAACTGCAGCCTCTATCGCTTCCACTCGCTTGGACAAAGCGCCCGAACCAGATCCTCCTGGGGCGCGTCCGCTTCTCACCCTTCTCGCAGGCTCTTCCGCTTCCACATCTCGCTCTTCTTGCTCTTCTGCTTCTGCTTCTTGCGGCTCCTCCTCTGCAGAGAAAAAAGCAAAATGCTCTTGGGCCACCGCAATCAGTGCATCTGCTGACGGCAACAAAATCTCCGGCGCAGTCACGCCGAAGGCATAGTCGCACTCCAACTCCTCCAAGTGGGTCACCACCTGGTCGTAGTACTCTTCCTTCAAATAGCCAATCCATAGCTTTATATAGACCTCGTCCAGGGGCTCGTCCAGAGCCTCAGGGCGCACGGCTTGCACCTCTACCACAGTAGGCCTACTCAGGCACTGATGCGGCAAAACGCGCCTTTCCGGCTTGCGATTCCACACCTGAGCTGGGAAAGCCACCAAACGCTTGCCCTCAAATTCGGTGATCAAAATGACCTGGGAACTGATTTGGCTCTCTGCGGAGTCAATGATGAATTGGCAAACACTATAATGCACCTTGGCAGCGCCAGAAAGGAACACGTATGGCTCCTCGTCTTCACCCAGCGCAGCTTGCCTCAAAACGCTCATTTCTCAATGATGGCAGGGAAAGTCAACCCTGCCGCTGCCACGGCGCGTCGCGCCTCCCTCTCACTCGGCACGCCCACGAAAATGCTGTCACCAGGGTCAGGTCCCGAAGGCTTCACCAAAGCTTTGACAGATCCCCAAGAGCGGCTGACTCTCACAGGGGTGTAAATCTGGCCAGCGTAGTCGCGGACCACGATCCACAACTTGGATCCCAAACTCACCTGATCTCGGCCACTGGTACCACGATTGTCACCTGCCACGCACCTGGCAAGATAGCGGCCAATGCCGTCCGCAATGCGATCTCGCTCCTCCCAAGTCAAAGAAGGCGAAGGAGAAGAAGGAGCTGCAGTAGGAGCAGCTGGAGGAAGGGCAGGGCGCGCACTTGATGCGCCTGCAGCAATCCCCTGCGAAATCACACTGAAGGATCCCTCACTTTCCGACCTGCTGTAGGATTCACTGGTTGTTCTCACTCTCAGCCCAGCCAGCTCACGCCGCAAACGACCCACTTCTAACTTGAGCGAGTCAACCTCTTCCCGCAATTCCGCCACTTCAACCTGCAAAGTGTTCACAGTGGGGAGCATCAACAGATTTTGTAGAGTTTGGGCGCGGGCTTGGCAACAGAGCAGGTGTGAAAAACCTGCTGCAGCCAAGTATGAAATGCAAGCCTGGCTGTCACCCAGGCTTCAATCAGCAAAACCAGAAAAATCCCCAGGAAGATGCCAATCAAGCAGCTCAGAGAGTCAAAGCGCCAAGATGGCTCAGGTAGAGGCAAAGGAAGGGGCTGCCTGTCAGCCCAGGATAAAAGTTTATATGCTAATGCCAGCGATCCTCCGGTGCTGACACCGTTAGTCACCGAGCGCATGTGAGCCGAAAGTTCTGGCACCACTTCCACTTAATGACATGTCCCTCCATATATATATATATATATACACATAGTGTGTATATATGTGTGTGTATTATAACTATTATACTTAGTTTTGTCGCAAATGCCATGAAACATCTCAAAATCGCAGGTGAAAACCATCTCCATCAACGTTTTCAGGGGCCAATCTCCTTTTGCGGGCCTGCCGCAATTCAGTGGGTACTGCTCCCGGATTTCGATCGTGTCATCCGCCAGGAAGAACATGAGGGTGAAGGGCCTCAAGATTTTGAGTTGCTTCCCCTTAAGGTCTGGACTTGAAGACTTGTGCTGGTGGTTGACTAAGTAGCTTATAACTTATAGCATCTTTTAGTTTCTCAGCCATCCCAGTCTCCAAACAATGTGTGTTCGCTGGTCGTTGATCATCGGATTTGAGAACGCAAAGTGAAATAAACTGGGGAAAAACAATCAATCAACAAGTGGTAAAAGGAAAAACTACCGTTGCCAATTTCTACTACTAAATTTCTGAGATCAGCAACCACTAGAAATCTTGTCTACCCCAGGCTGGAGCAGTTGCAAGTCGAAAGTTTCAGGAGACTTCTGGGCGACTGGCCGACGTTCAAACTGAGGAGTGGTGACCTCAAACCCCCCATGGAGGTGCGGTTGGGGTTACTCAGGGGTATACAGTAACCATGTTAATAAACCGCACACGTTGGGATATGACCCTGACAACCATGGTAAAATATCCACTACCAAAAAAGATAGAGAAAAGTAAGCAAAGTAAGATCCTTCCAAAATAGTGGGCAACCCCAGATAGAAAAACAACCTGCCAAAGTTCGATGGTAAATTCAACCTCTTCATACCTGCCTCTATCTTTTTGGGGTTACCATATTGTGAAAGCGCACGCCCGGCGTGAGGCCCAGACATCATCCAGCACTGCATAGAAACGAAGCACCTGGCACAGCTTAATGTTGGTCAGCAACCAGGGGAACCACGAATTCGATGGTGTTTGTGTATGCATGATATGTATATATACACAATCACATACAATCACATACAATCACATACAATCATATACAATCATATACAATCATATACAATCATATAGACTGATATAGAATCATATAAAATTATATACAATCACGTACCTGTGTCCTACATACACTATACATATATCTAATAATCTGTCACATTTGTGGGGTCCGCATATTTTTCGCCCCCTGTTCTCTGCCTTCTTGTCCTTTTCCAAGAACTGCTGCATATCAGCGTTGATGTGACCGCCACCGAGCATCACCTGGCGTTTCGGTTCTGACAAGATGATCGCTGGATTATACCAAACATAACGTACAATCTAGTGGCGGTTTGGGGTATAAACATAAATGCGTGTATGCGTGTATATTTACATGCATATGTAAATTTTATCATAATTGATATTCATTTAATGTTTATATCATTTTATATCATAATATTATGTGTATATATATATATATCTATAATAGCCATGAATATATTTGTATTGTATATATATATATATAATAGCCATGAATAGCCAACAACATGATATCACAAGATCTTCGGCCCCTTCTCATGCCCCCACACCTCGCGGTAGATCTTTTCATAGGTTCTAGGCTGCACAGGAGCATGGTTCTTCCTTAGCAGCAGCGAAGGAGGTGGTTGACCCAAAAAAATGGCAGGTTCCTGTCAAAATGACCACTTGAGTACTACTTGAGCAGTCAAAACTGATCTGTTGTTCTGGTCATTGCCAATGTTCTTGCCGCACTTTACTTTAGGTTAGCAAACCCAATCTTGTGCAAGTAACAAGCATAAAACTCACATAGGGGTTTCCTAAAATATGGGTACCCCCAAATCATCCATTTTAATAGGATTTTCCATTATAAATCATCCATTTTTTGGTACCCCAATTTTAGGAAACCCCCACATGTTCCCCACACAATGCAACGTTGTTTGCACGGCAGGCAAGGAAGGGTTGGTACTTTCACACCCCCCGAAGAGTACTGGTCATTGGGCATCACTCTTCAGGTGGGTATGAACGTTTAACCACCTCAAACCACCAACCAGATGAAGTGCCACATCTCATGTGCCCAAAGCAAAAGTATGGAATCATGCGGAAAACCTGAATGAATGCAAACCAGTTCAACACATGTGTCTGAAAAGGGGGGTGCAACCAGTGTAACCCCCAACATTGCCATTTTATATAGTGGGGAAAAACGTGATTTACCATCACAATGTCCCCCCGATATATGTTCAGGTACCAGATGATTTTCCATGAAATGTCCCATCAAATTCCCATGGTTTTCTCCATGATATGCCAAGATTCATTGCATTACGCGTTTCTTGGAACGGATCCAGCTCTTCCGGCTCCGGAGGACCCTGGGGCATACCCAGCTGTTCGCAATACTCCCTGGCAACGAACAGGCAGCTGAACAGCCGGAGGGTTCACCAACCAAAAAATTGGTGATTTCATGGGGATTTCACCCAAGAAAAATGGGGATATCACGGAGATTCAGCAATACACATGGGGAGACAATTGGGATTCATCAACAAACATCGGGAAATCATGGAGACTTTTCCAAGAAAAATTGGGAGTTTTAATGGGATGTGAACAACTTGCCAACCCATGGTGTGTTACTTCCAAAATTAGAGCATCTGTTTCGCACCATAAGGGGGAAAGCCACATCCCAAGATAGACCCAAGGTAGACCCAAGGTAGACCCAAGGCCTGCACCAGAAGACAGCATTCCCCCAAGATAGATCTTCGGGAGAAAATTGATCTTTTAATGTGAAAAATTGGATTGAGGGATGATCCAATCCCGCAGGCCTGGTGAAAGGGTCACAGTCAGTGACAAAGATGCTACGACCATAGATCTGAAGGGTCGAACCCACACGGATGTCCTGGGAGGGCTCCGTAGGGTGTGGAAGCCGATGGAAGTATGTGGAGGATTCAATTGGCTTTAAGAGAACTGCTAATCCTGTCCATTCACTGCAGGGCTTGCAAGTCAAATACGACTGGCGGCATGATTTGCCTGAGTCAATGTGGATTTTCGATGATTTTCAATGATTGTTAAATCACACTGGACTATCTTTTTCCACCGTTTGGCTCGCCATCGCAAGTTGTTGTCCTCAGACTTCAAGTAGCCACCATCAGCCGCCGGGAAGCGATGACGACGGATCAACTGACCTGCTGATATCGCCCAACAGCAGGGAAAACCATTTCATCGCCAAAAAAAAGGATATGATATGAGCATATATGAGGAAAAACAAAACAAAAATAGGAATCTCTGGGCCCTTTCCTCCCCTTACCCAAGAATTTGAGTTTAGAGCCTTCAAATTGTCATCTACTACTTGCGGGGCATCTCAAACTTGGAGGATTCACTGGGGTTTGATCAACATTGGTTACCAACGAAATATCTCGGGTAAGAAAGGATGCATTACGCTGCGGGGATCAAACGTGGCAATGGGAACTCCCGCACTAAATGGGGGATTTGCCAGCAAGTTTGAATACTGGAGGCTAATTTCATTAATCACTAGTGAATGAAGAGAGGTAACTATAGTTAACCATAATTCACCATTGTTAGCCATTATGAACCACAATTAACCATTATTAACCACAATTATTAACCACAATTATTAACCATGATTAAGCATTATTAACCATTATTAACCATTATTAACCATGTTTAACCATTGTCAACCATTACCCATTATTAAGCACTATTAACCATTAATCACTGGGCATGGCTTCTTTCGATCAAGCTGGCCGGTACCTTGTGGCATGCCACTATTGTCCTGCTTGGGCTCTTGAATCTGGCAAGTATCATCCTGACGATCACGGCAAGGACTTGGTGGTTTCTGAAGTCATGGGGGATCCCCAGGTCACCGTAGGTTTTACTACGAAGTCATGGTCTAATGACTTGGATGATTTGGGGGCACCCCCATTTTAGGAAACCACCAATTTTGAATGCTTTTTGGGTTGATCAAACCTTGAAGTGAAACCTTGCTGAAAGCTCCGAAAGCTCCTAAAGCTCAACTGAGTCAACTGTACCTAAAACAGGCAGTGACTTGATGTCAGTCACTAGAGATAGAGAAGCTGTTGTCCAAACTCAAGGTGCAGCTAGCAGTCAACACCCAGATCCTCCAAATAGTAGTAGATGACCACCTTCCGCACACCTTCAGTGATTTTCACAAGCTCCAACAACATCAAAAAGCAAGCCATCCCCATTCCCATCCATTGGACCCCAAGTTCTACTAGGTGAATTCGGCAACTCAGGTGGCTTCAACTCTTTGGTGTTTTTAGCCGGTATCCTGCTTGGCCAAGATACTATTCAACCCCATCTTGTCGCTTAAAACCCCCCATTGTGTTTGAATCAATAGGAAGCTGGACAAAGCCCATGTTGTGGGTTTAACCCCATTTGGGGTGACTCAAATCACCATCAAATATACCTCCAGCAATCTAACATAGCTATGGGAAATCATCATTTTGATACGTTAAACAGGTGTGTGTGTGTGTGTGTAATATACTACATATATATATATATATGTATGTATGTAACATCTATTACAGTAATGGCCATTGTCATTGTCAACTGCTGTGTGAAATTCACCAGAGGGTCTATTTCGTTGCTTAAACTCGCAGACTGGACCCCCAATCCAGGTTTGTCTCGACCAAGTGACGGAAATTCTCCAGGTTTGTCTCGACCACCGACTCCTGACCGTGACAAACCACTGGTTGGTTGACAAAATAGATATGATATGAACAATATAAAACACTGGTGATATCAACTGATTAGAGATCCCTTTGGTTGTCTGTTGATATTTCATCAACTGATTGGTTACCTCGTAGTGACAAACCACTGATATTTTGTCACCTTTCAGGATGGTAATCCTGGTCCTACGTCCGAGAACTGTGGAGGACGAATTCATTCTTGGCTTCCAACTGTTAACTTAGAACCAAAAAAAATCTAGCTACTTACAAACTCTTGGTTGAATCCATGGTCTATCATTGCTTATCCCCATCTTGGTAGAGGAACCCCATTTTTCAGGGTCCCACTCCCAAAGGGGACCCCGGATCCCGATCCCCCGACGCCACGGCCGGCCTTGAAATAGCCCGTGAAGCGCAGGACGTGTCGGTCAAAGGCATCCCATGCAGGAAGCTCTTGAAACTGGATGTCAGCACCTGCCTGGTGCCACGTTGAGACGATACAATGATACGATGATGACACGACGATGATACGATGATGATACGATGATGATACGATGATGATACGATGATGATACGATGATGATGATGATGATGATGATGATGATGATGATGATGATGATGATGATGATGATGATGATGATGATGATGATGATGATGATGTTGCCATCTATATCAACATTCTGCAGGTGTACCAACACGCGCGTGACACGACGACTTTTGCAATACAGAAACTGTCACCAGACTGAGACGCCACGTCTATGCGAGAAAGAAACCTGTGTCGTGTTCGTGCATAAAGAGTTGCTGCAACTTTTTGGGGGTGTTCCCACAAATGGTAGCTTTACCTCCAATGTTTTGGCAACTTTAGATTTGCAAGAGTTATGCTTCACCAGTGGATGGAGTGTTTTTGCCTAATTAGATGACAGTAGATGTTCACACAAACCCATTTAAATATTGTCTGATCCAAGACACATTCTTGAACACTGCGCGCGTCTGGCTGTCTGGCAGGGAACCAGATCGCCAAACATCCTGCACTTTGCTCACCTGGCCCAAAGTCGAGTCTCCCGCCCTGAGTGTTGCTGTTGCCAAAACATCTTGCTTTTTACATCTTTTTACCACAAGCACCTGGCATATGGATCTGGGTGAAAATTAGGGACCTTCAAAACCGAATGGTTGCCTCATCTTTAAAAAAGAATCTAAAGGAATACAAAAAAAGCTGGTTCGATAGGGATTTTGTCAACTTTGAGCTCCGATCATCAGCTCCACCTGCCTTCACAAATTTGGGCTTGTCATGGGAAACACCATCTTTCTGCTCGATTCTCACGCCATTGACCAGGTTCCAAGAATTTTGTCTTGGATAGTTATCTTTGTACCTGGGCTGCACAGAGGATCCTTTCTTTTGAATTTTGGGGTGGATCCTCCCATATATAATTCGCTTGTTGAACCATGATTCATCAACCCCTGGTTGAACCAACACATTGCTGATCACCTTAGGAGGGAGGAGCCTCCAAACTCTTCGTTTGTTGCCAAGCGGATTTTTTTCTTCCAAGATCTGCTGAGCGACTCTGGAAAGGTATATCCAGGCAAGTTGGGCAACGACTTGAGATCTGCCGGTGACACTTGGGCCTCAAGAGACAGTCGCATCCAAAACTACTTGAGTTGTAGGGATACCGGTGGAGAGGTCCCTGTTAAGGCTGACAGTGGAATCCGAATCATAAACCAACAGTGATGAATTGTGGAATTTGTGGTTGCTCAGTTGACATACAAGAATAAAGAAAAATAAATGTATGGTGGCATGGTACCACAACATATGCCCAACACATCCTGCTAGCATAGGCAAGTGGCCATGTTTGCGTCCACAAAGCACCCTTGCCGCTAACGGCCAGGAAATGCTAGTGCTGCGAGCCCAAAATGCAAAAAAAACTCTAGGACTGGGAAAGAACCAGGAGCTTGGGCAATGGAGGTCCTAGACTCCCTGCCGACATAGTGTATGTACGTGCATATCATATACATATCATTTATGAGACAGGTGTAGGTTTGTTTTTGAAAATGGGCTGCCCGTAATTCCCATGGAGTCTCGTCATTTTTCGCATTTAGATCGACATGTCACGGCATACCCACCTCGTTTTTTTGGACGAACATATGATTGTTTAAAGTGAGTACAAAGATGGATTCCTCTGATCGTACAAAACGTTGCGTAGAGGTGGCTCGATTGACGCAGAGAAGGAGTGCAGATTGCAACTAGAGCATAGCAAAGTAATGGTACCCTCTGGTAATCAAACATGGCAATTGGAAATCCCCTATAAATGCAGGTTCTAATGGGAAAATCCTCTATAAATGGTGGATGTTCCATTGCCATGTTTGATTACCAGAGGGTAACTTGGCATGATTGCAAACTGATACGCTGGACATCTCTCTGTACCTCAAATCTAGAAGACTTTCGTTTTTGGAACTGGCAAACAATCGGGAATCCTTAGCTGCCTCGGCTTATTCAAGAATATGTAGAGTTACAAGACACTACCAGCCCTGGGAACCTCGCGTTTTTACCACATGAGCAGTGTTCAAAGCCCTATATCGTCCCTTTACACTGGGTGGTTGATAGGGATTCTTCTAGTGGATTGTGATATTCCCCAATCATTAAAGGTTAGTATAATACCCGAACGAATCATCAACCAACCGTGGTTTTTCATGTACATCCCCGTGTCTTTGATGATTAAACCCCCATAAAGCCCCTATATATACTGCTGCAGTTCCCATTAAATCACGAACTAGTCATCAACCAACCATCATTCATCAGTTATATCCATTTCAAACCCTCAAAAATCTCATGGTCAAGTTGAAAAATCACAAACTCATCATCAACCAGCTGGGGAGACCCGGCAACACCGCCCCTTTTTTCGCTGCCGAGCGAGACGTCGCTGTGGGACTGGCTGTTGCCCCAGCTATGGCTCGTCAGATTCTCCGTTGGGCCTCGGGGCGATGCCATTGGTTCCGAACGGTTGATAGTCCACTTAAAAAGCGACAGGTTGTAGCGAGTGTTACTATCTTTACATATCTTTACTATCTTTACTATCTTTACATATCTTTACTATCTTTACATATCTTTACTATCTTTACCATGTTTACCATGAGTTACCATGTTTACTGCGATGTTCATCTATTCTTAAGATGATTTGTCTCAATTACATTTTTCTAAGAAACAATGTCTCGTGTTATCTCCATCTTGTTGCTAAGGAGCTCACCCATTTGGGGATAAATTCCCCATGTTCAGACAAATCAGAAAATCATATAGCTGGAATTGTAGTATGTGATTATGTTATTGAGAAAACCATTATATCATGATATGGTTTTAAACAAAAAATGTATGTTTGTAATTTATAGTGTATATATATATATAGTATAGAGATATTGTAATATAATCTAAAACAATCTAAACCATGATATCTCCATCATCTCTCTATTTCGCGAAGAAATTCACCCGTTTCGCCCCACCAGCAACACCACGGCCCGGGCGAAGGTGTGAAGGGCGCCAGCCCTGGCACCTTGCCGTCTCCAAGATCGGGCGGTGACCAATGAAGTGGATAGGAACCCTGGTGATCTGGTGTCCGCCAACTATATACATGTACTGTATGTACCCTCTGGTAATTTAACATAGCTATTGAAAATGGCCATTGAAATAGTTGATTTTCCCATTAAAATGGTGATTTTCCATAGCTATGTTACTTTACCAGAGGGTATGTATATGTGTATACCTGGATCTTCGAAAGGACACAAATAATTGTCCGTTTGCAAGATTTCTGCCCGGCGGATTTCTTGTGAAGGACCTGGAAATGGTCATTTTTTGATTACCGTGGTCAATTTTGTATTTGGCACCTTTTGGGCTGATCTTACTCTACTTTGCGTAAAAATGTGACGATTTTTCTGGGCGGAAATACCCGGGCAGACTCAACATGACTGAAAAATGAAAACATAAAGTGGTCATGTTTTTCTTGAAATGGTTGTTGTTTATTTTGAAATGGACAAGTCTTAAAAAACGTTGAAGGAAATAGAACCAAAATCTGCCCTGGAAAGAAATTTGTAGCCAATGAAGATCCAGGTATATACATATTGTAATTATGTGTGTAATATTGTGTAACTATATGTATGTGAATATTAACCGTTGACCTGTTCCCCAATCTTATTCAATACTCATGATTGTTGTGTGAGGGTGAATCATGTCAAAAATGTCGAGAAGTGATCCCATCTCCTTCAGTAGCGAGACAGTGATTCCGATGCTAAAACTTACCAAGTCGATCAAGGGTTACTTGCCTAGCCAATTTGAAGGGTGAAGGGATTGATGATCTGCAGCATCCAACTGGAAAATGAACCATGGTTGAACGGCCTGACTTGTCCTGATACAGTAACTTCTTAAATGGTCCCTACGGTAGGGGATGGTCAGTGATGGTCCTTCTAGAAACCAATCCCACAACTCGCACCTCCGCCGGTGAGCCGGGAGATTTTTCTCCATTCTCCTCCTCCAGATCCTTAATCGAGTCCCCAGAGGCCTGGTGGATTTCCCTTGAAAATCCGCCATGGAAAGAAAGACTCAGCAAATCCCAGAGAGTTGATATCTTCGCGGCTAGGAAACCTTCCATTTATCATGGATGTTCCCACATGGCCTTGCCTGAAAATAGGGCACCCCTTATTCCAATGGATTCTGATCAACATCCCCATTGAAATGGTCGAAGCATATCACCCATTTGAACAGACAAACCCATATCTGGGGGGTTCCTTTATTATAGCAACCTAGCCTACAAAAAATCATCTACAGTACTCTAACCAGAGGATTTTCCATTTAAAAACATCCATCCAGCTATTGGGTACCTCCCATGAACTCATCCAAAGATCCACCACCTCGACTTCCTCCGCAGCTTCCTCCGCAGCTTCCTCCACGGGCTCCTCCGCAGGCTCCGGCTCCGCCGCTGGCTCGGCCGAAGCCATCGGGACCAGTGGGGGGACCACCACTCCGGGGTCCGGCACCTGGAGACCATGGCAACACAGGGGAGATCAGGGGATCGACATTTATAAAACTTTATAGAAGGGATTGTTGATATTTCAAGCCTCCAGTTTCGGGGTCTATGATGTCTATGAGTCGATGTTCCCCAAACCATAAATTTCTATTCATTCTAAGCATTCCCCAAAGCTTTAAGATCTCCACATAAGATTGAGGCACAAGACATGAGGGCATCTCCGGTGAAATGTCAAAAAAATCTCCCAACCAGGAGGAGGATCATCCACAACCCACAACCAGTGATGTTTAATCTCCTCAAAAACGGAACCTTTGGGTGTTTGTATGTCAAACTTCAGGTCCCCAACTACTGGTTTTCACACAAAAAAAGGATTAAACGTAGCCACTTGGATGATCACTTGGGGTCCCAGTGACCTGCCTGAGTCTCTTCTCGTGGCAGTCTTGTGCTGGCCCTGCTTGCAACCCGCAGGATGTCCTTGTTGCCTCAAAAGAAAGGGATTCTGGGAGATGATGGCGATGATGGCCATTGTGGTCATGGTCATCGTCGTCGTCTTCATATTCATCTTCACCCTCATCCGCATCATCATCATCATCATCATCATCATCATCATCATCATCATCATCATCATCATCATCATCATCAGCAGCGGCATCCATCATCCATCATCCATCATCCATCATCCATCATCCATCATCCATCATCCATCATCCTGATTTTGATCTTGATTTTGACTTGAATCATGATCTCGATGATATTCATGACAGTTGTGATAAAGATGACCACACTGTGCTCAGGCAGTGACGCTTCTCCAATTCAGCCAGGGCTGTGGGAACTCGGAGATCTCGGGTGCTTCCTAGTGCAGCATCCGTAGCAATGATGTGGTATACTAAAGAAGGAATAAAGTAATGGATCGGATTAATACTGGAATATAATGGATAATTGATGGAAACCTAGTGGAAAAATGTGGTAACCCCAATACTAAACCGCCAGTTGGGAAGGGTTTCTACCACCCATGTCCGATAAAATTGGGGATGGTTTAGTGTTGGGTTTACTGTACATGGACTTACCACATTGGTGAAGTCTGGTTCAGTCTGGTTCAGTCTGCAAGCTAGCTCAAAGGTTGGGTTAGATTGACCGCCCTGATGGCCTATACTTGTTTGCCCGATAAAAGGGACATCTGAAGAACTTCAGAAGACCTAGATCTGCAAAATCCTGGACAAACTATGTTGGTATTTTATTAACCATTATCAATCATTATGATTAACCACGATCAACCACGATATTCCCATTAATCACCATTAACCAATATTCTTAACCACTATCACCACTATTAACCCTATATTAACGCTTAACCCATGAACCCTTCACCCCAACCCCAAGCCCCCAGGAACGGTTCCGCCCAACCTCGTCCACGCAGTCGTGGCGGAGGCAGCTGCACCTGTCGATCCAAGAGAGGTCTCACCTGAAGAAATCCAGCCGTGGCTCGGTGGGGGTTCTCCAAAAATGTCAGGGGGATTCAGACGAAATATGGAGGTGTCCTAAAATAAGGGGTACCCAAAAAAATCATCGAAGTCATGGCTGACCATTTTACTATTGACACCTATGGTGACTTGGGGATCCCCAAATTTTGGAAATCTCCAAGCGGTTAATAGTGGTTAATAATGGTTTAACAGCAGATCACGGGTGTTCAGGTGATACACCATGAGATATTCCAATATCAATAAGCCAACGGTGACCCAAAGGTGACCCGGATCTGTGTTCTAAGCGTTGGTTGGGGAGTCACAAAGAGAATCCCCACAGAAATTGGGTTTCAGCCATGGAAAATTTTGTCAACCTGGCACTTTGACAGAACTGGGAAATGCGCAACTTCGAGAGTGCGACCCTACTGGGCAACTGCAAGGATATCAAAGTGGACTATAAATTATCGAAGTCACCCTCGCAGAAAATTCTGGTACGCGTACCCGGCAAAATCAATATGGAACTCAAAAAAACTGGCTATACCATGGGATATACTGTATCGAAACATCTATATTGGATGAATATATGTATATGTCTACATATATATATATATATTATATATATATATATATGTATATATATATATATGTATATTATGTATATTTGTATATATATATATGTCTATGTACATACATATATATATAGTAATATGATGGTATATGATTTCTTGGAAACCAACATTGAAACTAATGTGGCGTATTTGAGATGAGTGGATCTCGACTCACTGGATAACTGATCATAAATCCCAAACTTGGACTCGACCTTGGGGCCAGAAGTATTGGTTCCCCAAATAATCACCATCATTTACCCTCTGGTAAACTAACATTGCTATTGAAAATGGCCATTTATCCTTGAGTTCTCCCATCAAAAATCGTGATTTTCCATGGTTATGTTAGTTTACCAGAGGGTATGGGCCTTGATTGGCGCTGATATCCCATGCTCTGCCAACGCTTTTCGTCTCTAGCTTGGGCGGCTGGTCGTATTACTACCACTGGTTGCTGGTTGGACCAGTGATATCACAGCAGATAGTACCATGTATATCATGTATCCAATAATATAAAAATCATGTATGGCACACAACGTGCAAGTATCATAGTTCACGAATAATGAATAATCTAATGTCATCATCCACATCTAATACAACATTTACTAGTCACATCGAAATACCCAAGAATAGGACATACCCCAAAACTGCCACTTAAGAGTCAAAAATAGTAAGCTTTCAATCCTCTGGAAGTGGGAGACTCCACATCTTTACACAAACCCATCGCCGCTCATGTCCATTTACTGATGATTATACACCATCTATTGCTGGTAGATCCACATCGTGGTTCTTTCTTTTTCATAAAATGCTGAGGTGTTCTTCGTTGAACCCTTAATGATCGGTCGCAAATGTTGGAAAATCCCGATTTGTTGTTCGGTTTACCATATGAATTTGTCCAAAATTGTGTATACCTCAAAATTCGAATTTGAATGTCTCCAATGATGATCAGCCATGGGATTTAACATTTATGACTGACCTTTCCCTGACCTTTCCATACACAGCAACCCCCACCCTTTGGTGCTCCGCACGCGCTCCACTTCTTCGCGTCTAAGCGCTCCGCTCGAGAGGACCTGGTTGAACAAGAGTTGTTGGTCAATATGGGGGGTTCCATAAATGGTAAGATGGATGATTTATAATGGAAAATCCCATCAAAATGGATGATTTGGGGGTAACCCCCATTTTAGGAAACCTCCATATACTGAACGTACATTCCTATCAAACGTTTGAAAAGTATACGGGAAATCCCTCTGTTTGAATGGTATAACCCATAGGTGTCTTGTAAATCTTCCCTTTTTTCCATCAGCCCCACTTGGCTCAAAGTTTGATTCTCTTCTCATTTCCTGATGCTTCAATTTTTCCATTTTCGTTGATTCATGAAATCTATTGAAATCTAATATCTAAATCCCCTCACGTGAAATCCCCATTTCTTTAGAGTCAAATACCAAATCACGCTTGTTGCTTCAACATACATCCAATCCCCGAGCCGCAGTTTCGTGCGACCGGGCTCCAGACCGCATCCAGCGCCACCTTGAAACGATCCTTTGTCGGGGAGCGGCTCAAGGGAAACCATCCTGGTTGATTACCCTCTGGTAATTTAACGTAGCTATTGAAAATTGCTATTTATCCTTGATTTTCCCATGAATAATGGTGATTTTCCATAGTTATGTTAGTTTACCAGATGGTATTGGATTATTACCATCCCCAATAGATTGGGTAGAATCCCCGAACTAAGAATGCAAAACCGACAGGGGTTGGTAAAACACAGCATGAATCTGGATCAATGATCACGTAACTGAAGGGTTCGGCCACCAATCCGTTCCTCCGGCCCAGTCTCATGAAAAGATCGACCATGTTGGGATCGTTACCTTAATCCTAACCATCATGTCCAGTGATGTCGGCCAGTCACCTCATTGTAGTTTTCCCAAAATGAAAAACAGGAAATCACCAGTGAGCCCGTGCTCCTGGAAAAGCAAAAGAAAACTGACTCAGAATGTCCAGATACCCTCCTGGAAACCAACAGTTCGATATGGAAAACCCACCAATTTGTAGATCATATTCCTAGGGAAACCATGGCTTTTCAACATCTTTTGGATGCGTACCCTCAGGGTATCAACCGCCGCAAGACTGGGATCGCAGGCATCTCCCACTTCATCATCACAGGCAGATCCTCGGTGTCATCAAACATGGCGTGCTGCATTTAATCCCACTGTTGATCAAATTTTCCCAGCTAGACACCTCCATTTAGTTCCTGCAGAGTACCGCAGGGTACCTGGTTTCACTTTCTAAATGTTCCTATCCTTTCCTGTCCTGTCAAAAACTCTAAGATTCTCCCATGCTTGGTGGATGCTCTCAGCAGCTGACTCCAGCGATCGAGCACCTTGCAGAGATGCATATGGTTCGACACAAATAGCGAGAAAACCGGCCAACCTTGGAATGCAACAGAACAAAACTCTCCTAAAAATGACTAATCTATCTGCCGCTTTGGATTTCGGGCTTCGAATTCTGGTGCCAAATCTGTTGGCACCCTATCCACATCAACCAAATGACAAAGTTCCCGCAAAAAAAACACATTCAGTTCAGCTGGTTATGTCCCCATTTGGGTCTCCATTTGTGACTGGGTAAACCAGCCGACTCACCCCATTTTCATCCCACCATCGCTGGATCAACAAGGATCACCTGAAGCACCAAGTCGTAGAGTTGGCATTCACTGGCCTGGCGCAGCTGTTGGAGACATAGCTGCTATATTTTGCTTCCCTGTTCTCATGATTCAATGGAACTTGAATGTGCTAAACCCAATGCCATAAACCATCCCAAAAATCGTCTTGTTTATGGGTGGTATAAATCATTCCCCAATGGTAGGTTTATGGCACTTGGTTCATTGCAGACTCACTCCGGCGCGCAGGTGATATCATCCCAGAAATGAAGAGACTGTAAAATATTGGTGTCTGAAACTGGAATATAACTTCAAAATGGCCAGTTTGATTTGGAGAACGATTGTCAACCAGTGCATGGAATGGTTTTTTTTGCTATGTTCAGACAAATCCATCTTATCATGGGATGCCTGCTGATTAGTAAATCCACAGTTTGACTTGGTGAAAAACCCTGCTTTTCCTCGTTAAATCCCCAAAGTCCAAAGGGGAAACTTTGGATCCAAAATGCCATGTTGAATGGTGATTCACCGGTTTTTTGTTGAAGCGTTTCTTTTGTTGACACTGATTCAACAATTTGTTGAATAAAAAACATCCCAAGTCTTCAACCACCATCCCATCCTTTTTGAAGCTGGGCTCCACCTTCAGCTTCTTTGGCTTTTTCGGCACTTTCTCCTCTCGTGGAGCCCTTGGTGCCTGCGGAACAAAGGGAACCAGGGGCCCAGGGTGTCGTTCTGGGACCGAATCATAACAATAACTATGTAGTGCCATAACTATAACTAGAACATATAGCATATGGCATAGATGAAACTATAATATACCAGAACTAGAAAAAAAACATGTTGGTTCGCTTTCAGACTTGCTTTTGTTTCTTAATTCATATATCATATAACCTACTTTGCTCGCTTTTCCAAGTGCCTTGATGTTTACTGGATCAACATTCCTCAAACTTCCCAGAGTTCGCTGCACCCAGAATAGTTTGAATTCATCCTTGCCGCCTTGAAAATAGGTTTGGACCCATTCAGCCGCCAAGATTTCAAGGATGGTCGTCTGACTGGCTCGTTTGCCATTGATTGATCCTTATTTGGCCCATTCTTCTGTCATTGAAGCATCCTACTTTGGAGGATTCAAGGTAGACTCATGCTTGTGAAATCCAGTGCTTTGATGTTATGAGATTTGCCTCTTTACGACTTAGTTCACCATTAGTGACGCTTGGATATTCAAATCTACATGATTGCTGTGTTTCTTGGGAAGTCGCCCCAAAAAACAGACCCATTGGCTAACTCAATGCCTCATTTTTTAGTGCCCTTACATGATCCTGGAAAATTGGAGGTTTTTGAGAGCTTCCAAAGGCTAAACTTGCGGTCTGGGCTCTGACTTTTTGACAACCCCAATAGTAGAGCATCCCGATTTACCATGATTTACCCAGTTCTACCGGGTGTATTCAAAAAAACTAGGCCAAAGGAAGGGTGACCAACTACAAACTAGGATTATATAGCTCAGATATACTGGCAATACCACCTGGCTATGGCTCAAAAATCGGATGAGCCGTACCACTGCGGATACCGGATCAGCTTTCATGCGGTAGGTTATTCACCGGGAAGAAAACAAAACAGAAAATTAAACGAGTTGCAATTTGCTAACGTTAATGTGGCAAACTCCAATGGCCAAGACCATCCCCCTAACCAACCATTTGTGCCATATGAAACACCATCCCAGTCGTAGGGGTGCAGCCAACTTAATCAACCCCGATGTGGGGTTGTGTTTCGCATTGGGTTTACCTCATCATTCAATGATTCAATGATTGTCTTCGGTGAACCAATCCCCCTTACTAAATACCAGATTTATCCAAGTGTCATGCACCCTGTCTGAAAGCCTAATAAAACCTTCATTATTGCCGAGGTTTACCCAATGATCAACCCCAATATACCCCCAGTTTTGTGGCATCAAAAAAAAAACAACAAAAGGTGTTCAAGAGCTTCCAGCCATCATCTTTCATGCTATCAATCCGTTTTCTGAAAGAATAGGGGGCGACTTTTGGTCCCTCCATGGCCATCGCCACTTCTGGGATCTTTCATTCTATCAATCCGGTGAAACACCAAACTTTTCGGCCCACTAAAGTATACTAAAGTCCTCAAAAGTGGCCATGTTCAGGGAAAAAAAGCATGGGTTGCAATGATAGTCGACCAGGTCTACCAGGTCTACCAGTCCTACCCATCTCCCAATTGTGGCATCCTCCCGCGGCCTCGGTGAATTGCCTCTTGCGGCTGCGCCTGCTGCGGCTCCGCCGTGGCGACACCACCCGCGGCGCGGCGTGTCGCGGCGCAACAGTTTCGCCACGCCGCCGCCTGCTGCGGCTGCGCCGTGGCGAAACGACCCGCGGCGCGCGGCGGGGGCTGCGGCCCGAGTCCTTCGGAATCTTCGGATGTGGTGGTGGTTTGTCCCGCAGAAGATTGGATTTACCTCCAAGAAATATCAAGAAACGGCAGTTTTTGAGGTATTTTCAGTGGGGAAGATCAAGCTTCCAACCAGATGGCGTGCCTCACTGACAATAACATGGGATTGACCAACAACAATTGGGATTTGAGCAGCAAGATTGAGGAGGTCGCCAACAAATGGAGGATTTACTGACAAGTTGGGAGACTTCGAAGAAACCGGAGATGCTAAGCATCAGTAAGGTTGTTTCTCAACCAGAAAAATCGAAACACAACCACTCCAGAAACTGGGTCTGATTGCGTAGGGCTTTCATGACAACAATCTGCGGATTAGCCAAAATCGACGGAATGTGACTGACCAAATTGAAAGCTTTAGCCAGCACTACCTTTTACATACATACATATATGAACATGTATGAAGAAATATATATATATATGTACAGTATATATAGTATATATATATATATACATATATATATATATATACATATATATTATGTATATATATATATAATGTATATATATATATATTATGTATATATATACATATATATTATGTATATATATATAATGTATATATATATATATATATTATGTATATATATATATATATATACAGTATGCATACTACCTGGGATACAAACTAATCCAAAGGAGAATTGAACCCGCTGTGCCAGGAGAAATGAGATCGTGATACATCACACTCTCAGCGCAGTGGTGCAGTCCACTCGGCCGGGTGGAAGAGGTTCAGTCGGATGACGCTTGGCCGCCTTGGCATGGCGCGTCGGGGTTGTGGCTGACGACAGTCATCATCCAAGGAATGACGACCAGGTCTGTGGCATCCCCTAAACTTTCGCAAAATCATCAAAAATGGTCCAAAAATCTTGATGACATCCAGAAAGTGGAAATGACACCAACAATTGAGATCCTGCAAAGGACCCCTTGGCGAGTTGAGGGGTTTGACAAAAGCTCTTAACCCACACTGTCCCAGCAACTGCAGCCGCTCTCAGCCCCTTTTTCGGCATCGCCCCACTTCACGCAGCCAATCCCTTTCACCCCCGCTGCATGTTTCCTCGAGCGCATGCCGAGAAATCTCGATCCCCAGCAGAGCTCCCCATTGCCACGCCCCACCTCAAAAAACATTGAGAAAAAAACAAATCAGCAGAATTGTCAATTATCTTCATCTGTGGGAGGAAAAGAAAATATGAAAAAACATGCACAAAATTCATGCAAGAATCGCCAGATGGATCCCAGTGGAATGCTAAACGCACCATTGAAAAACGCCTCATCTTCACCTTCGTGCCTTGTTCGGCCAGTGGCTCAACCTCTGCAAACCCGCTCACGATCTTCCTCCCCTGGATCTCCCCGAGGGCATGGCACCATCACAAAAAGATCTGCCAGCTGACCCAGCATGATTCATCTGGATTTACCTCCAAAGGGTTTGTCAAAAAGTGGGGTAGAGCCCAAGACCAACTGTTTCATCATTTTCACCAATATCCAGTTACAGTCTTGAGGTGCACAAACTATATTTTCAGACACACCCACTGTGCCACCCATCAATCAAAATGAGTTGGTACCTGGAATTCTCACAACTTCGCTGAAAATGCCATGCCCTCTGCGCAGTGCTACGCTTCTGCCTCTGCTGTCCTAGAACCCTGCAGCAGAGGCGGCAGAAAGCTGTGCGGCAAATTTTGAACTGCACAGACTTCTATCCAGTGATCCTCACTCAAACAATTGCAGGTGGTTTGCCATGAAAGACATTGAAAGACATCAGAATTTCAAAAGCTGATCAGCAACTACCTAAGCCAAAACAAATCAAATAGACATGTGCACACATGTATAGAAATTGGGTATATAGATCACATTCATTCATATCATATGTAGATACACATATAGACTGCCAAACCACACTCCGGCCACTGGAGACCACGAATGACCAGCCCATTTTTAGGCTGAAGCCAACAAGCATTTGAGCCACCGAAATCGGTGGCCCTGAAACTTTCACTGTTCAAACAGTTGAGGTGCCCCCATGTTCAACCATGATGATAAACCGCTGGAATTGATTCTTTCCCAACATTTTTAGACAAACCCAGTTGCAACATATATTTTGCCAGAACAGTTTGGAAGCTACGAAACTAGGGCTGCGGGTTGCATCAATTAAACGTCCTCTCCATGGAAGCATCAAGGGCGCGTTTGTTGGCTCAGGCCGTCCCACTGTCGAAAACAACGTGAAAAAATGGATGTCAAAACCATGCCATGGGACTCTTGAGTTTCAGCTGTTTCCAAGCTAGTAGATGTGAAAAAACCAGTAGAACTGAGCATTGATGAAGATATGTTGGCCAGTGACACAGCAAGTGACTCAGGTGGATGCTTCCTTTCCCTTCCTTTTTTGCGTATTTTGCTGCTTCCTGGAGAGTCTAGGAAGACCCCAAGCTCTGCGGCTATCACCCTGGAATAGCCACCGGTTTCCAGGTGATCTCCACCCGTTCAGAACACCGGGAATCGCCTCCAAAGTGTCAACTGGACATTGCCCCGACTTACCCCACTTATAACTCGGGCGAACTAACCCACTTGCGACTCCTGGGGTGCGTTGAAAAAAGTAGGAGCTTCCGTCTACACCCGAAAAACCCATTGGATACATCTGGGTACCACGGCAAATTGCAGAATATTGCGGATATCAATGTATGTGTGTATATAGATATATAAACAACCAAAAAAGTGGGGTTCTAAAACCTTACTCAACGAACCGAGGAAATAAGCACAAATGATGGAGAAAGCGCTTAGTAACCACTGTCGAGTCACACCGTTACCTTTAATGATCCCAAACATCAACGCTCCCATGTTTGGGTAATGCAGTAGCGCCAAGACCATACAACATCCCCAACATTACCATGAATCCCACCGATTTTGACCCAAACCCACTTGGGTGTTTCTGAAGATCGAGACCACACCAAATCTACCCACCTGTTGCAGTTTGCAGGGTCAAACGGTTCGTTGGGGGGATGGGAAGAGGCTACTTGAGGTGCAAGGGAGGTATTGGGGTGTATACCAAACATGGGGATGGTAATGGCACTGATATCTGGGGAAATTTGAAATGTCATGTGAGTCTTATCGCAGTACAATAAGTGTTTGACTGAAAATAGGTACCATAGGGTACAGTACCCCACAATCCCGTGGCTGATGATCGTTTCCTCATTCATATGGTTATTTTAGGCAGCCCTCCTGTAATCATGGCAATGGAAAATCCCGAATTTGTAGATCATTGTCCTCTTAAAACCTCCATTTTGTTCGGGGATTTCCCAGCTTGCCACGCTGGATGCCACAACGCTTGTGGCCATCGTAGCCATCCCATTTGCTAATTGTGCATGACCCCCAATTATATACTGGGTTCTGTTATGTATGTACATATTTGTACATATGATTTCAGGTCTTGCAAATGTAAGGCCACAACTATTTCAGTATGCTTCATATACCCCAAACACTTAGCATATAAATTATACTGTTAGTCTGTTTCAGGGGACAGGGAAGGCAGAGGAGTTTCCAATCTCCATTGCTGGAGGGTCTAGAAAAGAACAACAAACCGACCGCGTGTGGGAAGGTGTGGAAAAAGAAAGAGCTGCCTATGGTTGATTCACTATCTAGGAACCCCCCAAAAGGATAGAAAAGAAATCGACAATTTCAAGGAGTCCAATGTTGGTATCTTTTTGAATCCATATTTTTGGGGTCCCATATTAGTGATATTTTATGCTAGGGGGAGTCCATTATACTGTTATACTAATCTTTGTGAACAGGCAGCCATTAACGTTACGGTGCACAAAGAATAGAATGCAAAATCCCACTTAAATAGATGACTTGATGTATCCCTTCTATCTATTCCCTTTGTGATAACGATAGATTAGAATAAAAAGAAAATTACTATCACATAAATCGTGATAAGATTCACCTTTCCTATCCATTCTGGGTTTCCTACCTGGAGGATCATCCCACTTAGTAAGTGGGTAGTAAGTAACCTTGGTGATCGCAAGTCCCCGATTCCTAGGGTTCTCCCACAAACAACTAGCTTGCAACCCCACTTACAAACCACTAAGTAGAACTAGCTATGAAGGAGATAGTGATTATACTACAAGAAACGATATATGTAGGTTGTAGTTGTAGATGATCCTCTAAGTATAACTACCTCTATCCCCTTTCGGCACCTCATCGTCAGCAACACCTCCTTCATGGCTTGCCTTCGCAGCTATGACGGGGACCAACATATATCGATGGGGTTGAATTATTGAGGGATTTATTCCTGGTCACTACTGGCTGATGATGAACTTTGTGTTGCTGGTTATGAATGGTTGTTGGTGGTTATTACTGACTATGAATGGTTGCTGATGGTTGTTTATGGTTGTTGTCAGTTGTTAATGCCGTTTAAGCTGCAATTATGTGGATTTTACCGTTAGAAATAGAGGTAGGCAATTTTGGAGGAAAGAATTGTCTTCCAACCCCATATTTGGCAGAGTCTATATATTCGGGGATGGTCGTACAAAGTAATTTTCCGCCTTTTTCATCCTTTTTCATTGTACTTGACTGGTTTGTCGTTTTGGTGGTTGCTATGTGATTTCTCCAAGAAAAATTAAGATACGCTAACCAACAACAGTTGGCTCGGAGCTTCGGATGAGTTTCACTGGTATCTTCACTGGGATTCTGATCACAGATCCTACCCCTTGCAGCAGATCCCTCGTAGCAAAGATGTTCAGGATGATCCAAGCCCTGGTCATGTTCCCCCGCGACCAGGGGTGGCCTGATCTCTTGTTGAAACTCTGGGCTTTTGTCCTCCCCAAGGTTCAAGGGGCCCAAAGGGCAGATGTTGAGCTTCAACTGACCCCTTGTTGATCAAAAAGTGGGAAGCCAATGAGCCACACCAAATATATCATTGTCATAAACCATCCAGTTGTGGTCGTAAATAAGTTGGAATTATACCGAATCAGTATAGAATCATGATGTGCTTCGCCAGTGGTGAATGAGATGACACCGGTTGCCTGACGACATAGGACCTACTGCAGGACCTACCGTAGACGTTCCCCACTTTTTGACTCAGAAATCATGGACGGCATAGAACCATAATCTTTTGGACATACCTCTGGCAAATCCTAATTCATCTGAAGCAGTATAAGAAAAACTCGTTTGCAGGGGATCATCTCCATGAAACCCCCTATATTTAGAGTTTAAAACCACGGTTTTCTATAAAATTTCGCCTGAATCCATTCATTGAAACCGGCCATTTGCTTCTGATTCCACTGCCATCATCGCGCGGCCAGTATTACCCACTGGCGGCCAGTCCTGTAGGATCTGTCTCAGGATCTCATCCTGCCGCGTGGGTGGCAAACATTAGATATCGACCAAAGATCATGCAGGTTGGTCAAGAACGGATTATCCATGATGGATTGTGATGATGCTCAATGTATTGGGTAGTACAACTTCCTGTAATCATCAATCTACAAGAGTTTTGAACACTGCTCATGCGTCCTGTTTTCAAGCATCAGATAAGTGTCAACCGAGTGTCAGACATATCAACTATATAGTTGCCACCAACTGTTAAGATCCATGCACTACTCACCACTAGTATCAAGTAGCAAAAATTGATTATGAAGTCATGTCTATCATTCTGTAGTATTGAAAATAAACTATCAACTCTGAGCAGAAGTAAAGCAATAGTTGTCAAACGCTGTTCACTGGATTGGTTGATGGGAAAATTTACAGGAAACCATGGATTTTCCCATCAAATATAGAGGTTTCCGGTTAAAATTTTCCCATGAACCAATCCAATGAGCTGTCATTTCAAATCTACAAGTCCAACGAAGATCCTTCGAAGCGATTAAAAAGTCATCCTCCTGACTTCCCAGAAACCCGATGCAGCATTCATTAGCCTCCCTTCCTTTCCCTGGGGGTATGAATCCTTGCCCATCCATATACTGCAATGGGGTTGCTCCCAACACCCCAAATACGTTTGGGGGGTAGGCTACAATAAATCAAAGGAAAAAACACAAACTTTACACCCTTCTGGTTGTCATTTGTCGTAGGGGGTTGGAGCAACCCTATATAACCTATGACTCCGACAACATCCAACTCTCATCACTGCGCCACCTGCAACTCTCTGAAGATCCACCGCCTCAATCCGGCCATGGAGATCAAAGCATTGAGTCTTTGGAGATTGAGTCATCTAATAGGTCTAAGGTAGGAATGGAAAAATCAGAAAATCCTTGAAATGTCCAACCTGGTGAACTCTAGGGAAGAAACATCAAACGCATTCTGATTCACTCGTGCAGTGAGTGACCGCTTCGCATCTGCGGAGACATCGACAGCCCTGGCTTGGTTGAAGGATTTACACAAAACATCGACAGCCCATTGTTTTTTTAACCCACAGCCATGGATGTAAGGGGTAAAAGAAAGCAGCCGATGCAGCCATCCAAACAGCTGGGTAAAAGAAAGCAGCCGATGCAGCCATCCAAACAGCTTCCAAGGAAACCAGCAAGGTCCAGACGCGCCCATAGCAACTGCAACAGCTGCTAGAGCTTCTGGCCTCGACAGAGAAAATGCTTGTGGCCTGGTCTGAACAATGGATTGATTTCAGGAAGAAAATGGCAGGAAACCATGGCCACTACCATTACATAGGGGTTAACATGGTAAAGCCTCTATATTTGTTTTTCCTTCACCCAATTGAAGATATGGGTCCGATTTTAGGCAAATTCTGTGATCCTTTCGAGTTTTTCTAACGGTCTGTCCAAAGATAGGGAATGTGCACCCTAATGGCAGTTTAACATGAGATATAGCTCAGGACTTGCAAGTTTGACAAGGAAAATGATCAACAATCATGGTATTTCGGCATGCCCTATTCTCAGACGTTCACCAATGTCAGCTGAGCAGCCGAAATACCAGCGAGGCAGGTCCAAGCATTGCATTCACGGCGAAGTCTTGCGCTTTCTGCACGGTGCGGGTCAAGGTCGGTGGACCCAAAAAAAGGTTGTTGCTGGACATTCTCAAAATCCCTACCCAATGTTAGTTACACGCGTCCAGAAGCATGTTTTTTCTTGGGGATGAAACCACTGTCACCATACAATGGGGGGGTTCAACATGAATGGGGGATTGGATTGTAAGGAAAGTCGATATCCTCTACCCTACAGTTACCATTTCGAGTTCCAACAAACATGTGATAATCCTTCAGAATTGGTGCTATGTTCAGACAAAGCCATGTACAGAGTCGCTGAAATGAGAAGCAATCAAAACTCCCTAGACCAGTAAGAAAAAACATGTGGCACTAAGACATGGCAATGAACTGAAACCCCGATACCCTGCTGTTCACCCCAAAAAAATTAACTGGGAAATGAGCCATGAAAAATGTCATCCCATCCCATGCTGGTTGATCAATAGGTAGAAAAATCCCCTTAAGGATGGACTAATTAGTTCATAAATAAGCCAGGTAGTATAACATAGTATAAGTCCGTATTCATTTGTCAATTATGTCCCGACATCTTTGATGGTTAGAACCCCATGACATCACCATAATTCATGGCCGAAAAAAACACTAAAAATCCATATCTTGTGGCTAAATTACAATTTTCTGATGCTAAATGGTTAACACCCTCACCCATCAACCATAATTTGTCAACTAGATCCCCATTTTGAGAGTTAAACAGTTAAATCCCATAAAATCTCATTAAATCCCATTAAATCCATTTCAATCATCCAAAAACAAAAAAAAAAAAAGCATGTTTCACCACTGACACAGGGCTATGCTTTGCACCAAGACGCCTCCTTCAAGGCACACATGGTCACCGCCTTGATGTCCTGGACAAATGAGATTCTCAAAGAATTTCAGATATACATATATTATCATATATTATATACATACATACATGATATGTATTATACGGTACATAATTTATCGTATCTCTGTATACATATATACCCTCTGGGAATCAAACGTGGCAATGGAAAACCCTCCACAAATGGAGGTTTTAATGGGAAATGCTGGATTTCCAATTGCCACGTTTGATTACCAAAGGGTATATATATATATATCGTATACATAAATATATATATACTTATATATATATATATATACAGTAGATCTTCAGCAAATCTAGGTCTTCGTCCCCCCTTACACATTGGAGAATCATAGGTTTTGGCCCATTCCCAGGTGAGCGACCCTCTCTCGGCACCTCCTTTGAAAGCCCCTTGAGCAGTTGATTCATGCCATCTTCCACAGTGCTTAGCAGGTCAACGTATCTGGCGCTGCTGCAGATTGATCGAGCCATTGGGTAGCAAAAAACGGATGGTTTCCAAGAAAATGGTCAGTGAAACATGACTCGGGCACCAAATTGATCATGGCTTCAATATGGATTAATGATTTAACCAAAGAATGGGGAGAGCCCTGCAAACTGAATTCGATGGTTTACCAGAGTCACTCGAATATATAAGCCGACCGGTCAAGAAGTGCTTCCCAGGGCCCATGACATCGATGCGTTGCATCAGCGGCAGCCTGGTATTGCCATCCCATGATCTCATGTGCTCCTCCAGCAAAGCCATCTCCTGGCGAAGGAAACGCGAAACCTCTGTTAATTTGTTGGGGTAAAAAACATGTAAAAATCCATGGTTTCCTGTAAATGTTCCCTGAAACCATTGATGACTGGAACTCCAGCTTTCATATGGATTCTGGCCCAAAAATTGGGGGTACCCGGCGCTAGCTAGTTTTGAGACAATCGCATCAATCGCTTCCAATCATCTCAATCCCTTTCCCCCAATCATCTGAATCCCTTCCCCCCAGTATCAAATATATAACAAATAAATACTTCCTCAATACAACGTCTGGTTTACTGGATCTCTTTGTTTTGGGATCCTTTGTAGGGGGGCATGGGATTCCCACAAATTCGCGGTCTTTCCACTTCCAAAAGTCATGGCTGGTTGGTTGATCCACCGCTCCTCACGAACTTCACGAGGGCACACTTCAAGACCCGCCTGACCCAAGAGTGCTTGGGTGGTGTCAACCTATTGGAATGATCCATAATGGTTTCGAATATTACTACAGTAGTGTATTATATACTGTATATACATATTCATTTAGATCATCAATCATATTTATGGATGTATGATCTTGACATCCAACAGGGTGGTGCCCCCCTAGTTCTTGGAGTTACAAACCAACTTAGCTAACTATGGGAACCTTCTTGTAGCAACCCACAAAAAGATCGGAAATTCATGTATCACCATGGAAGTAGGATTCTACTGTTCTATCTTTTTTGGGGTTGCTGCAAAAATGGGGACGTTCTCAAACCCAAGATTGATGCTTGGGGGGTTGAGCGAAGCGCATTAAAAAGATAAAAAAACTTGGATAGAATGGGCAAACCCTGGGGATACCAACCCAAAATCACCAAAACATGCGGCTGATTAAATGGTTATGATTCAAAATAGCTGCTACCCGAGGTACCCTAAGTCATGGCTGGTGAATGAATGGTTCTTCCCCCAGTCATATGGTAGTTTCATAGGTAACTTGACCCATCCCTAAATCAACAAATCGGCACCTCCGTGCTGCTTTGCTGTGCACGCAACTCCTGGGGCGTGCTCTGAGTTGCGACCACGGGTCACGGTATGGTGCTGGTGGATATACCCTCAATGGGATGATATAAAATGACCCCTAGAGTTATGGTTGATTCATGGGATGGTTTATGAAATTGGGTTTACCACATGATCAATAATCACTGAACCACATCTGAGCACCGGCCTCTATCAAGTCATCTTCAGACAGCGCGCTGCCGCTATCCTCGTTGGAATGGTGGGGGCTGCTGGTTATGTGGAGTTTTTGCCTGAAGGGGAGGCCAAAACTCAGTTTCACAACTTCCCATTCTATCCATCATGGCCATGGGAGGCACTGGCCTTCAGGGCTTTGGAGGCAGCGGTCAGGGTGGCAACTTGGAAGTTTGCGTGGCGGAAGGATCGGTACATGAAATAGTGTTGCACCTGGGCATCTGGGGATGGGTTGCAACTCTTATTTTTCAGGTATGTATGTAATTCAAGAATACATAGAAATGGGGAGGTTGGCTTTACAAGGAAACAAATGCCTTGCACCTGCCAGGTCAAAAACAGCTCCAAATAAACGGCGCTGTAACCACGCAGGAGATAGAAATGGTGACACAACATGATTAAACAAGAGTGAACAAAAAATAGATGTCTGAATACATGTTTCGGTATGGGGAACTACCTACCCGAAAGGGAGCCAAGCTCTGATTTTGCTTTGGTGGGCAGCAGTGCCTTTCATCTTGCCCATAATTTTGTAGGGGGATAGAAATTGATGACTACCGGCTATTTTGATGCTGGGATATGCTGGGTACCAGGGCTTTCATCCTGACTGATGGCATTTTGGACTTACTCGTGGCTGGCAATTTTTGGCTTCAAACCATCCGAAATTTTGGACTACATTCATCAGTCTGAGCGACCACCAAATGAATGAGGTTTCTGGTGGTTCCCCATCCGAAGTTGGTTTCGCACCAAGACCAAACAGAAGACGCGACATTTTAGGAGAGCTACCTATCCCAATGATGGAATGTCCTAATCTGAATCTATGTACCTCTGGCAAGTTAACATAGACATAGCTATGGAAAATCACCATGTTTAAGAACGGTAAATCATCTAAAAATGGGCCGGTTTCCATTGTGATAAATAACCATCAACAACTTTGCCCAAGCACTGCGTGGTAGGCGTAGATCTCTGCTTTTGGCAGGTCAGAGGATGGCAGCACCGCACGAAGAATCGCTCCCGTGCTTTGGCAAACTGCCACCCTGAAACGTCGCTCCTGCTCCTAGCACTGGGCCGTGGGGTCAACCTGGAAAAAGAAACGTTGCGACATGATATTCATTGCAGATCAGAATCCCAAATAAGAGGGACAATACAACTTCAAAGCACCCACCAACGATAGTCGCATTTTTCAGATTCATCCAAGTTGGCATCTCCAACTAGGTTCATCCCCAAATGAGGTTAACCCTCTTTGAGCTCCTGGCAACTAGGGACAAATTTGAGGATCTCAAAGGATTTACCCTACTATGGCAGCTATGGAAATCCATGTTTCCTGGTCGGAGATGATCAAGATCCAACAGGTTTCCCCTTCCAGATCTTTCCAGATCTTTAACAGTGTCTCCTCCCGAATGTCATCCTTCCGACTGGGCGTATGCACCAAGATCTTTGAGCCTAAGGAGGACTTCGTGGGGCTTGGAGCTTCCTGCGGGTTACCCTCCTTGAGCTTCGCCTCCTGAAGTGGAGCATTCCCAAGCCAAGAGGAAGGCAAAACGCTTCGCAAAGGGGAGCAAAAAAAGGGAAAAAATGGACAAAGTGTAATTCATCAAAAAAAAACAACTGGATTTGAGGATCGTTAGGCTTTAACCCGCAAGAATGGCGATTGGGAGATTGAACAAAAAGCCTGCAAAAAGTGCTGTTTGAAGATTAGAAGAGATCAAGCAATATGTTTTCCAGTGCCCAGATTTGGTTGCAGAGAAAACCCCCTGTAAAATTGGGGTAAGAATTCATGGATTCCTTTCGATCTTCAAAGGAATGTCAAGCCATTGAATCATTGAGCATTCTGTCCCTTGTGTATCTCATTATAATCTCCATTTTCTCCCATTATATCATCCCACTACATCTCCATCGTGTCCCATGAAGTTGTAGTAATCATCAACCAAGCATGATGTATCAATGATCTCCCGTATTTTGCTGGTTAACACTCCCCAACTAAACAATGGTGAAATTACCATCCAGTAATTATATCCCATATCACCATCGTATAGTCCCTATGCCCATCACGGGCAGTCGATATTCCATGAAATCCCATAAAGATCCATCGCTGTCTCCGAATATTTGGTGGTTGAATCCCATAATCGTCCCATTCGCTGTTGCTTTAAGCAGTTCAATCCGGATCTATAGATGATACTCCCAGAAAGAAGCACCTTAAACCCGACTAAAACCATAATTTTCTCCATCAAGATGCCCCATGATATCTCCATTTTGGTCAACTGATTTTCAGCAAATGAGCCATGGAAGGTAAAAGGGTATTCCTATAGTGGGTTGTCATCATCCCCATTAAACCACTTGGTAACCCCCCAACAAATTCACCAAACCACCATCATTCATCAACTCTAGATCGCCAGATCGTGTTTCGAATTCCAAACCAGGATTGTTGCATCCCCGAAAAGATGGATATTGACCAATCACCAGGGGGTGGTGCCCATTTGTTAAAATTAGATCTGCCACTACATCCCCATTATATCCCAGAAACTGCATGGTCAATGCTTGAGCAGGTGGCTTTTATAGTAGGGATCCCCATTGAATCTGGCTGAACTGTATTTATGTACCAATGTGGTAAACCACAAACCATCCCAAAATCACTATCAATGCGTCCGAAAAAAAACCATCCCCAAATGGTTGGTTTATGGCATTGGGTTCCCACATGATCCCGGAAAATCGCTGAAACTTACAGCCCGCTATGGGGATGATTCCCCGAATCCATCCTTCGGTACTGACTGCGCGAGCTTCAGGCGACGGGGCGCTTTTTTTGGAGGTGTGACGACGCACTCCTCGGCCGGGAACAGAGGATGTGGCGAATCTACACCACCGGAGTTTCATCTGGCCTGAAAAAATGGGATCCAAAGATACTCTAACTATGGCCCGTGTTGAGTTTTCCAAATCAAAAAATCGAAGGTGTAATCAAGTGAACCATTTACCAACAGTTGTGACAACCATGATTTATTTTGCAGTTTCCAATTGTATTATAATGTCCAATAGTGAACCAAATGTGTGGGGGGTTGAAACGGTTTGACATCCTATACTTCACCACTAAGCTGGTAAACCATAATTGAGAATAACGTTGTAGTTATGGGTTTATGGGGTAAAAGTGTCATACTGTATTATCTACCACAATTTTGGTGGTCTCAAATTGTATAACCTACAATGTATGTCCAACCATATTAAGTAAGTTACAGTAAGTTATTATCACAATACAATACTGTAGCTGATATAACCTCCACAATTGTGGGTTAAGAAACCATACACCTAGTTCCATGGAAATTGACCAGTAGGGTGCGACAAACCAAAAAAAACAGTGGGCCTACTTAAAAGAAGCATCGGTTCTTCACCATTTGGGTTGCGACTTTCACTTGCTCCACCACCCAGGATGTCAACTGCCGTCCGCCCAGTTTCAGTCTCAGAGATCTCAACGAAAACGCGCTTGCCCATCGTGTGTTGAGAGTGAAGATCGAAAAAGCACAGCACACGGCTGCCTGGTTTTGGGCACTATCCACCTTGCTGTGGCACGATTTTCCTGGGCCCCTAAAGCCAAAAGGCTGTAAGCAGAATCCATCTGGTGCTAAGGCCGTCAGACTTGACCACACATTGGCAAATTTTGGCAAAACTCCAAACTTGCTGGGACATAGAGAATGTGGAAAATACATCGTATCTATATTACATCATGTTATTGAACTGAATCATGATGATACAAAAATTGAAGCAACTGTGTGTGAAAACTCAGCACCACGGACTCCACGGACTAGGTCCTAGGTGGGCATCCCAAATCGCCAGGCGACCAAGGTGACGAAGTCCCAACTCAGGCGCCGGCTTTTGCCTTCACCTGACCTTGGTTGATGGATTGTTTGGAATCTCAGGGGTTCACTCGAAAATGTCCGGAGAATGCGTAATGATGTCTACCCTCTGGTGAACTAACATAGCTATTGAAAATTGCCATTTTTTATGGGAAAATCCAGCCATTTTCAATAGCTATGTTTGTTTACCAGAGGGTAATCTTGGAAAAAAATCAGATTCCATCAACACTCCACCAGAACTGGTTTCAGTGCAGCCAAGCTGCTGTTGATCTTGTTGACCAGCGCCTGACGCCTTGAAGGAATGAAAAAATCGCGCTGTTTCTGCGGAGACTTCCGACCATGAAACCATCAATAGAGTACCAAAATACCAATCAAGCCACCAAATTGGTCATTCTTCGTCTCAAATGATCCAATTTCAGCGTCATGGCTTTGGCCCATTCCAATTTCGTTTTACCAAATCCAGTTTGGGGACTGGCCTCTCCACCAACGTGCTCCATTCGGCCAGGGGCAGAAAGGCCTGCGGCAGTTCACACCCTAAAGTAGCTGGTAAATGGATGTTCATCCCCCCAATTTATGGTAGAATCCCATCCCCCTAATACTAAACACACCCATTGCATGGTCCCAAATTTCTGTAAATCCCTTACTAAAGCGGGGTCGCGTGGGATGGGGTCAATACTGGAGGGACAGGATTGCAAAGTGGTTCCGCAAGCAGAGCCTCAAAGTTACCCGTGCCAAGAATGGCTGTTTAAGCCATCCCCAAGATAAAGGGGCTCAGTTTTCTTATAGTCAGGGATCCACACTAATAGTCACCATCCCCAATAGTAGTGGTTTGTTCGGTATACCCCCACAGACGGGATGATAGCCCCGTGCGATGGCTGATAAAAGTGCTGATTGTCTATACTGAAATCACTATAACATCCCCAATAATGATTATCATGACATCCCCAATACTCAGGAAGGTGCACTAAATCTCAATTGTAGATGATCAATCTTCAAGAATATGGTAGCAAACCCAATCAAATCCCATTACCTCCCAGTACATCCCGTTTATATTGCATTAAATCCCAGTATATCCCATGATTACACAGTTTATGTTGCATTCAATCCCAGTATATCCGAATAAATCCCATGAAAACCACCCAAAAAGAATGATCTTCCCATGAACTCATACCAAATCCCATGATATCCCCCATTCTGGACTCATATTCCCCTAAGGTCAACAGGGGCATATCTCACAGGTCAGTGACAGCCGCACCTCGTGAACCACTCCAAGGGGAAGTTCCTCCTTTGAGAGGTTGACCTTTCACCAACGGAAATGGAGATTTCACCAGGAAAAGAGAAAAGTTCAGGGCTAATTGGTCTCCTTGGTTCCCCATTTAATAGAGATTTCTAAGCGCCATGGTGTTCTTTTTGACCGTGGCACGAGTCGTGAACGCTGTTCCCAGCCATGTTCTTGGAGGGGATTCCCATGCAGCACGACATGTCAGGCACACCGTGGTGTTGCTGAGGAAGCTCAGGCTGCAATCACGGTCCAGGCTCAGTTGCGCCTCCGTTGAACCAGCAGCAGTCACAAAACCCTGATTTCCATGTGTTCACTGGTGATGTTACTCAGAAAAATGAAGATTTTGCAGACAAGAATTCAGGGTCCAGATAACCCCACATTTTACGCCTCTCTGCAGTCAACAACGGAAATGGAGATTGGATAATAGCGCTTGGGTGAAGCAGCGGGTCATCGCAAAGGCGAAAGGCTGAATGGAGGAGGTGTTCGCTGGAGATACACCTATGGATGATTTTTCCCATCAAATCACCATTCAAAACCCCGTTTCTAGCCTATTTTCCCATGAAATCACCTCCTAGAAAAAACCGTTTATAATCTCCCTGTCTAAATAGCTTTTGTGAGGGGGGGGTTACTATACATTAAGGTTTCTATATTCATCAATATCATCATACCGGCAGCATACAGAAACAATCAAAACAGATCAAAAATATTCACGAATAAGGTAGCAGTGATTAGCAGTTGTTGCGCGAGAACAGCTGGCGTTTTGCAACCCAAAAGCGCGCTCAGCCTTCTTGAGCTCTGTCTAGATTCTCTCGTGTCTGGATCTTGGCCTTCTATTTGGCCCAGAGTTTAAGCCGAGGAGAAATTGTCATTGTTTGGCGTAAAAAATATTCTGCGGATGTTGTTGGATCGCCCTTTGCTTGATGGCTGACTTAGTTCCAATTGGCAGCAGGTCCTCTCTTTTTGGAATCGGGCGGCATGCCCTCGGTCCACCTGTTTTTCCCCGCTTGTTGTTTTTCCCCCAGTTGTGGTCACTGGTTTTGCTGCAGTTTTTGCTGGTTTCACGGCAGTTTTAACCACCAGTACCGGTCTGGAGGCAGTTTCTTCCTCAATTCGAGCGTCAAAACACACCAGATAGATGGCGCAACTCATTTTGGGGTCATCCCAAAATAGCGCCGGTTTCTTTCTCACCCCGCTGCGCCATCTTATGGGTATTTGGTTTTTTGAGTTGAGCCATCTACTTTTTTCCCGGTGTACCATGCGGGGTGTGAGAAGGCCATCCAAACCTCACGATCCAAATAGGGACGAAGTGCAGTAGGTCGAAACCAAACTGTATGGAACTCATTGAGGCCGGTCTCAGCTCAACAGCTGTGAAATGGCGCACATCAGATGGGGAGATGAACACTAGCAGCTCGGATGCCCAGTACCAGATGACACGTCCACTTGATGGTGTGCTTGAGAACCAATGTTCTGTATTCTGGTATTCTGAAAATCGATTCCACCACCAAAAGAATTAGAGTGAGCCTGAACGTGGCAGAAGCCATGCATCCACACCTTCTGCATTTGCTGAATTCCAAAGCCTCCGCAGCCTGGGTGCTTGAAGACGACCTTGGCAAACGCTTGAGGTGATTGCTAGTAGAGGGGCTAATTTGCCGTGATGGTTCCTTACTTATCACGCGCCACATGCGGCCAGATACTTGTTTCAGATTCCTTCATATCTCCAAAACATTGCTTTACACTTTAGGCTTTGCCAAGAGCAGCCTTGACGCCATGCCTCGGTCGAAGGTGACGAACAAACAGGCTGGTGTGAAGCGCCCTGCTACGTCCTATGCTCTCTACGTTTCTCATGTCAGCCGAGCCACCAGCACCTTTCCACCAACGAAGCGCCTCAAGCAGAAAAGCCCAACTAAACCCATAGGCGGTGCGTTGGCAAGGTGGACCGGTCCTCAATTGTTTTGAACTTACTTGCGGACTGAATGATGTTGCTTGAGAGACATTGAGATTTTTCTCATGTGTTTTGGCATGCTGGAATGGCTGCTTGTTCCAAACACAGTGTTGGGATCAACCGACGCAGGTGACATGATGCACATATGTGGTGCTGCGATTGAGACAGGGTAGGCCATGTCACTTGATTTCCCTGTCATGTCATGTCCTTCCTTTCTCATTCAACCCTAGGTTTGTTAATCCCGGCCACACTTACATCCACCTTGGCTAAGGCGTGAATTGGCAGACCTGAGGGAGTATTGGAAGGCGAAGGCCAAGGAGAAGGCTATGGCAAACAAAGTTGCAAGGTCCCTTCACAAGCCAGAGGATCGCAAGCGAAAAAAATCGGGCTCAGAGGAAAAGGGAACTACTTCAGACAATGGGTCGGAAGAAGCCAAGAGCCAGGTGTCCTTGAGTTGGATGGGGTCACCTTTGGCAATTGTGAAGCAACTCGGTGAAGGCACATATGGTTCCGTTTTTGAAGTCGCAACTCGAGATGGCCTTGGTATGAGCAGTGATGATGAGAAAGTGGCAATGAGGATCTCAAAGCGACAAAGAGCTGTGCGTCATTTGGTGAGGCCTTGTCTGCACCATAGCCTGCCCATCCCAGACGATTTGTCCTACCTTGCTCGGGCAGTCACAGACTGGGGAAATTTTCAAGCAGATTTCATGAGCAAAGGGACATTTGAAAAGCTGATGTCGGACAGTCGACATGCTATCTCTGAGAAATTGACGCCTGAAGAGTTGGAAATTAAAGATGATGTACAGGACCAGACTGCAACTTCCGTTTCCAGATTCCAGGAATCTAGATAAATTCAATTAGATGGTGGGTCACATGCTTATGATGGTGTGAAACCACTGCTTTTGATTTACATATCATATCTGTTTTTGCAAGTTGTTGATATGAGAAGTTGAGAAACCATGGATGATCCATGGTGAATTCACCATGAACGTCACTGTGTTAATAGAACATGAGCATAGGGGCAGGTGGATGGAAAAAGCAAAGAACCACAGTGCAGTGCAAGGGAAATCTGGCAAATAAAACAAAAAACTACCAGAATCAAGTTCCAAAAAAATCAAAAATCTTCAAATATATAAAAAAAACTCGAAGGGATAGGCAGCTATAGCCATAGATTAGCCATAGCCCATAGCTAAAGAGTAAAGGCAGCAAAGGCAACAAAAAAGAAAATGGCGCAAAACGGCAAAGAAAAGTAGATAGGTAGCTCCAAAATCTCAGAAATGAAAAAAAACAAAATATCTCAAACAATCTCAAAGCATGCAATAACTGAAGAATCATGCAAAAACATGCTTTGACATGCAAACATGGCGGTGGGTGATCAGTGTTGCTATGAGTGTCAGGGGATCACTGCAGTCATTTCTCTTCTCACTAGTCTGTTGTAGCAAGTCATACATAGTGCTCACTCAGTTTCCAAGCAGCATCATTTGGGAGGTTGTTTTTCTTGACTCCGGCTCAGGCTTTCTATTTTCAGTGGGCAGCCGGAAGAAGTTGGCTTCTTACACAATTTGGCTCGGTCAACCAGTTTCTTGTGGCAGTGGCAGGAGCTTTCCAACCAGAGGGCCGTAGAGCATAAATGTGGGGCCCGTAGAGCTCTTGTTTCGGGGTCCGTAGAGCCTTTTTGGGGGTCCGTAGAGGGGTCCGTAAAGCCTTTTTGGGTGTCCGTAGAGCCATTTTGTCATGTTTTTTGTAAATTTGACACATCTCCATCACCATTCCCCATTCTGTGTGCCCAAGCCATTGAATGGCTTCAAACTTCGAACGGAGCCTGGATGGCATGTGACATGTGTCAAGTCAGGTTCATGAATGGTTCAGTTCCAAACTGGTTTCTTGCATCTCTGCAATGCACTTAAGGAGTAGTATATGATGGCCTGGCCCGGCTCAGGTTTTCTATTTGCAGCGGGCAGCTGCAAGAAGTTGGCTTCTTTTTGGCTCGGTCACCCAGTTTCTTGTAGCTGTGGCAGGAGCTTTCCAAACCAGAGGGCTGTAGAGCATAAATGTGGGGCCCGTAGAGCTCTTGTTTCGGGGTCCGTAGAGCCTTTTTGGGGGTCCGTAGAGGGGTCCGTAGAGCCTTTTTGGTGGTCCGTAGAGCCATTTTGTCATGTTTTTTTGTAAATTTGACACATCTCCATCACCATGTTCATTTGCATGTGCATTCACGCATCATGCTACGCTACACTAGGCTACAGTACCATCTTGTGCACGTGTGCACATACGCGGTGTTAAGCTGCTGTATGTTCTGTGGCTCTTACGCGCGTACGATTGCATACGTCATGTCTTGCTGCTGAATTCTGTGGCACTCTCGCGCATATATGTCCTGCTACGCTACTGTACGTTCTGTGGCACTTGCGGCAGGTGGGTGTGGAGGGTTAGATGTGGTCAGATGCTGAGAAGGCTCTGGACATCTTTGGACCGTCCTTGGAAGTGAGTGTGTAGTTCTATCTTTGATTTGCAGATCGACAGAGTATCTTGAGCGACAGGATACGTGTGTGACCAATTTCTCGTGTTTTATCGTCCTGAACTGTGTGGTATGTTGTGGGCTCGTCCTCCCAGATCCTCCCAGAATGAATATCTGGGAGATACTAGGAACTGTTTCAGTAATTTTCACCTTTCCACCTATCTCCACCTTGTATCTGAGAGATCCAGACGAAAGATGTGGTTTGATTCTCCTGGTTTGGGTGAAATCTGGCTGGTGCACGTGGATGTATCCGGGATGGTTAAGCTTGGCAGAGATATCAGTTGAAAGATTCTACAAGACTACATAAATCTCGCGCAATTGAAATCCTTTGCGTTTTTCTCTTCATTCGATGGCTTCCATGAAATGCAGAGGTATCATGCAGAGGGTTGAGAGTGTTCTCCANGAAATCCTTTGCGTTTTTCTCTTCATTCGATGGCTTCCATGAAATGCAGAGGTATCATGCAGAGGGTTGAGAGTGTTCTCCATAGTCTTGACACCCGGAGTTTCCACGTCCAGGATCGTACCAGGTACGATCTTGGACATGGGTATTGGATAGGCGGACATGTAGGCAATGTCCGCCTGTCCAAGATCGTACCTGGTACGATCCTGGACGTGGAATATTTCATCATTTTCATCCTATGGCAGCCTAGGCTGAGAGAGCTGTGACTTCACGAGGTGAGATACTCAGAGAAGGGAATCTTGAGAGAATCTCACGATGATATCTTTTCGAGAATGCATCCTCCATCGCATCGTCAGTGCCTGTGGATCTGTCACATTCTGTCACTGTCCGCTCTACCATGTTTAGTGATATTGGCATCTTCCATCCAGGCTTCTCGCATGGACATCCCTTCCCTTCCTGCCATGCCTTATCGGCTCAGTGTTGGTCAACATATGACAACAGATAGTGAGGGAGAGGAGGCCGCTGCGGCCAAGAGGAGGTCGCTGTACCTTGAGAGCCTCCGCAAGTTCGTGGAGACGAATTGGGACCGCAGTGTGCCAGAGGGATATGAGCCTTGGCTCCGACAGAAGCTGTCAGACTGCCCTGGTGTGACGGAGCCAAGCATCCTTCAACTAGCCTGGGGTTGCGATCCTCCAGTTGGGTATCGGGGGGTAGTGGTCGAGATGGTGATGAGAAAGGACAAGCTCTGGGAAAAGGACTCTGGGAGTGGTGGTTGCCGCAGTGGTGAACACCAGGGGTTTCCTTCAAAGGTCCTGTGGTAACACTTCGATATCTGTCGGGGATCTGGTGGGAACATCACCATCATGGAGACAGCTGACCCTCTCTGGATTCACACCCAATCCCGAGGCCAAGTCAGACCTTAGAAATCTAACTTTAGATCGGTCTTCCAAAGTCTCGATGACATTCAGTGACTCAACCGTCGCTGTGAGTTTGGAATCGAAACTCGCGCTCTGAACTGTCTCTTGCGGAGGACCCTCGATGGGACCCATCTCAGAGCAAGCATCTGGTGACGACGGTCCTGCCCGGGACTGCGTGCACGCTGAAGCTGAAGGACTGGTTGCTGATCTGACGACGGCTACGATCTGATTCAAGTTGGCAAGCTGCTCCACTCCAAGAAGCCGAAGGGGGAGAAGTCGGAAGACAATGAGGCAGGTGGACAGAATCGATTGAACATGATTGAAGTCATGTCAGCTTAGACCAGTCGACAGAGGAAGATCCAGGAAGAATCAGGAAGACAGACATTGAGTCTCATCCTCACGAGACCATATCTCTCATGATCTCTTCTGCCTATTCTTACACACAGTTTCTAGTTCACGTATAAGAGCGCCATGGTACAGAGACGCTCATATAGTGCACAGACACGTGCGGACATCAGACTGACAGCGCGCAGCAGATAGATTGATGCAGGTACCCTTGCGCATCTTCGGCCATGACATCGCGCACGCAGACAAAAAGACTTCGATCACCGCCCAGTCGCCAGTTGCCACCCTGACGGTGACATACTTCGGACTGGGCCAGAGCTATTGCCGTGAATATGGATGGCCTGCTCTTCCCAATGGCGAAGGCTGCAAGAAGCTTTTTGCCAGGAGTGGATCCAGCCGATGTGGGCAGTGAGCCGCTCGCCGGATGGCGTGCTGACTCCGGCTGCTTACTACTTGGCTGTGACCAAGAAAGTTGTTTTGGGCCGTGACGTATACTATCTTCTACCTGAATTACGAGGATGTTGAGTAGCGGCAGCGCAACTCGAGGACATGGATGAAAAGTTGCAAGTTGCGCCTCATCATGTCTCATTGCTTCTACTTGGATGTATGTGNGGACATGGATGAAAAGTTGCAAGTTGCGCCTCATCATGTCTCATTGCTTCTACTTGGATGTATGTGCACGCCCAGCTCTACCTTTCACCCTTACATCTTTTAGCGTTCAATTGACCCTTACGTCAAGCATGTGTCCAAGACCATGGATAAGCTTGAAGCCGCTTCTCACAAGGTGGCTACAATCTACAACATGTGGCATTGCCCTGTGTGGTCTGCATCTTGGATGGACACGGGTGAACTCTGGCCGTTGCATCTGNAGGTGGCTACAATCTACAACATGTGGCATTGCCCTGTGTGGTCTGCATCTTGGATGGACACGGGTGAACTCTGGCCGTTGCATCTGGATGTATCGGGGATAATCGGAATGACAGTACGTTGTCAGGCTTGGCAGAGATATGCGTTGGAAGATTCCAGGAGACTAAGTCTTGCTCAATTGAATTCCCTTGCGCTCCTGTGCGCTTTGTTCTTCACTGAATGGCATCCATGAAATATTCCTAAGTATGCAGGCTCGCTTCAATACAAATATGCACAGACTGTTCTAACTTTTGCCAGACTGTAGCAGGGTACGCGCTGAGATTCAGGGAGGAAGATTGACACTTGCATACACTCGCAGGATTCGAGGTGGTGTTGGACCAGCCCGTCAAGTACACGTCGGGGTGCTAAATCCAGAGTCAATCACGCAGACTTAGCCTGGTATGGCCTTGGATTAGTCTTGCGCAATTGAATTCCCTTACGCCTTGCCTGTCACTGCTGCTGGAATCCCATGGTGTCAAACATGCGCAGTCATAGCCGCTATGGCCCACACATGCTCATGCATTCCTCTTCAACATTGACATTAGTAGAGACAGATCGCTCGCATGACTTCACATGTGCATAGCTAAAAAATCTAAACCGATCGGATAATCCCATTCAAATAGAACGACGCAAGCCATTGGTGGCCATGCTGCTTCAGTGCTGCATGGTAGTTATGGAACCAGAATCAAGGTGGTAACGATTGGTAACGGAAGATATGGATATGGATCTCTGTCACCACCTAAGCTAGCCCATTGTGAGCTAGATCTATGTTTGATCACGCTTGCCTTCACATTCGCAGCCCAGAATGGAGGAAACAGGCTNGATCTCTGTCACCACCTAAGCTAGCCCATTGTGAGCTAGATCTATGTTTGATCACGCTTGCCTTCACATTCGCAGCCCAGAATGGAGGAAACAGGCTGGCACTTATGCTACAAGAAGCGTGTAGGTGGTGAGACTGCTGGAACCGTTGACTGTTACGTTGGCATCAAGGTGGAAAATTTTTGATATGCTTGTTTGGCTGCGGCACTAGATGATTTATCATTCATTGATTTTGAAGATGGTGTGAAGAGCTTCTACGCGATATCTGAGATGGCTATTGTGTTGCACATGGCTCGCATTGTGACACTGATCGTGTATACTTTGGAGATATGTTGAGCATATTGGAACATTATTTTCACAGCATCCTTTCTCTGCACATATTCTTCCCGCCGGGACGAGGCACCTGGCAGTGGCGTGACAGCTCATCAAATACCCAGACGAAGCGATTCAGGAGTTGGTCAGCGGCAAAGACTCATTCCAATGCTAGCAGTTTGCCAACACTGCCGTCTCGTCAGACAAAGGCCGAGGCGCCAATCATGTCAAACAATTGCAGGACAGGTAGTTGGACCACGGCTCATACTTCGCCGTGTGAAAGTATGCATTTCTTTTACTTTGATGTTATTTTATATGGAAGAATCATGGTACGTCATCATGGTTGGGGGGTGGGTTGGGGGGTGGCGTAATAACGCTTTGTCGCTTGCGTCTGACTTGACACTTGTGTTTTGATGCGACGTTGTAAACTTTCTTCGCAGAACTGAACTCCTGAGGCTACGGTGTGAACTTGCTTCCAGAACTTCAGACGCTGTTGATGTTACGTCACCCAAAGGGTTGCTATGTACGTGAAAAAATGTTGTTATGTGATATCAAAGAGTCACGTTACGGCACCCCAAGGGTTAAGGGTTGTTATATTTATACTTTACGTCGGGAGAAATGGTGTTACGTTATATGGAAGAATCGTGTTACGGCAGCCCAAAGAACTTGGGACACATGAATCCTGTCTCCTTCTTGAGCCACTTGACCAAATCTGCAGTGGAAATCGAGAATATTGAGGCCAATGAATCAAGCATTCAAAAAAAGTATGTTGCACGAGGTGTCCAGGCATCTTGCTGGGATGAAGTTGGATGACCCCCATGTACATATGGATTTTCATTCTCTCGTCTCTTTCAATGAAACAGAATGTGGTTAAAATTATTGGTTCGAACCTCTTGGAAATGTATATCTGCATTCGGTGGACACCCCCCCTTACTATACATTAGTTAGGCACGGGTATCCTGAATCTCCAGACCCGCCTCCAGGCTGATAGTGTGAACCTGCTTCATCTACAAGACCTGGGATTTGCCCAACTTCAGGAACCAAGTCGCAAATTCATGGACGCTTTTTACAGTGTAACACCAACCGAAGCATGTACAGCGTCGTCCATTTTCTGCATTGGCGCCGTTGCCAGTGAGTCCATGGTTCCGTATTGGATCCAGATTCGACCATCCAAGGTCACCGACCATGTCAGCCGACCATGCTGGAAGAACAACCAGTAAGTCAGCTTGAAAGCGATCTATGTCCATTGCCACTGTAATATGTAACCTTGTCTGTCCGTAATATGTATAAAGACGTGTATATACATATATATATATGTATATATATATATATATATATGTATATATATATATATATTCTCATATATTGTAATGTATTGACGTAAAATATGTAAACATTCAGCAGCAGCATGGCCAACTGGGCCTATTCCGCGCGCAAGCCACGCCCCAGGTCATTTCTTGAACATGGTCATGGCTTACCACTAGATCCCAGAACTGCAAATTGAGAAACATTAGTATTTTGTTTGTATTTCACTACAATAAAGCATGGGACAGGGCAACGCTATGCGACAGTGTACAGTTACTGTATGCGGCCCTCTGACTGCTTCACGTGCGAATCAGAAAAGGCGAGCTGACCGATTCCAAACAAGTCCGCAACACAAAGCACACAACACAAACCTCACAACAATGTTGTGAATCTTGTGGCTGTTGGTTTTGTTTTTAATATTTTTGTCATCTGATGTTTCTCGAACTCAGCTGTTCGCCTTAAACTTCTCTGTCTGGTGGTGCTCAGCCAAAGTGTTCAAAAAACTGGCTCACGCATTGCAGCATCACCGCACCCTATGGCCATGGGCATTGATTGCGCCAGCCACTTTGGGCCCACGACGACTTTCGGCTTTTCGCCCACCCTCGAGCAAGCAAGAACTAGGTGTTGAAGTGTAGGTGGTGCCCGAGGAAGCTGTATACCCCTATTTGCTTTGGGGTGGATAACACCAAGCTTGGTGTTATCCCCCCCAAAGCAAATAGGGGTATACAGCTTCCTCGGGCACCACCTACACTTAAACACTTGTATGTAGAAATCACCGTCTCGCCAAAGGGTCTTTGGGTAGGAGCCAGGGGTTGCAGCGCCCAATTCCTGGAGCTCCTCCAGGGTTTGTGGCCGCCACCTCTTTTCTGCTCCGACGCATGAGGTGGTCCAACTTCAAATGCACCCGTAAGCCAGGAATCCGTTGCAGTGGCTGGTGGAGCGGCTGCAGCGGTGGCTGCAACCAGCAAAGGCTGGTGGAGCAGCAAGGCCTTAGGCTGCGTTCGATTCTGGTCCGTTGCGAAACGCCCGAGGGGCGGCGGGTGCTGTTGTCTCTGAGGCAGCGCCTCCGCCATCTCCCCCTGCTTTCCCTGGTGCTGCAGCTGGTGCTGGTGGGGCTGCAGCTGGTGCTGGACTTTTTCCTTGTCCAGTTGAGGCCCCTGCTGCAGCTCGTGGGGTGGCTGGCACGAGAAGCAGGACCGCCAGCACTCTGCAGCAGCTGGGCCAAAGCCCATCTTCTTGCCTCTGGTTGAGCACCTCTAGGATCAGAGATTGATCCTCTGGCCCCAGCTTCAGCACCAGCTCACAGATTGAGGCCATGGCAGCCGCTGAGACAAAGCGGCGAATCGATGATTGTTTGTAAGTGCCTACGAGCCCAACGAATGTTGGAAAAGAAAGTTTTCAATTCCCGACGCTTTCTGATATGTGCCGATTCACACACTGAAAGGAAATTGACCATATATCAGAATGAACCTTGAGTCTCAACCGCGAAACCAATTTGAGCCAGGAAATGCTAACAAAGAATAGCAGATTGGTTCGAACCTCTTGGAAATGTATATCTGCATTCGGTGGACACCCCCCCTTACTATACATTAGTTAGGCACGGGTATCGTTTATAGATGATGTTCCATTTATAGATCATTTTCCCGTAAAAAAAAAACTCAATTTACATATGATTTTCCCATTACAAGCACCATGAAATCCCTAGCCCCGCCTCCTCTGACGCCTTGGGCATCGACTCGAAAAGCTCTCGGGCAAGGGCCTCCACGTCCGAGTCGTAGAGCACTGGGGTGTCCTGGAAGTTTTCAAAACGGGAAACTCGTCCAATTAATGGAAAGACCATGAGAATCTCTATCCAATCTATAGGTATATAGATAGAGATAGAGATAGATATAGATATAGCTATAGATATATAGATAGAGATAAATATAGATAGAGATAGATAGATCGATCGATAGATAGATAGCTAGCTAGCTAGCTAGCTAGATAGATAAATAGGGAGAATCTATATATATATACATATACATACCATCCTTACTTTCCATGTAAACTTTCTCATGCCTTTCAATTTACTGGGGTAAACCAGTTTTCTTACCAATTCTACTGTATGTCTTTTATGTTATGTGTGGGAGCAACACCAACCATATTTATTGATGAAACCAGCAAAACAGTGCATCAACCAGTAAACATGTCAGCAAAAAGAGGTGAGGATGAAGTCCCCAGTGGTGGCGATTGGTAATTGTTCACATACCTTCAAAGTTGGTGCTTCAGAGGTTACATCTTACTTCAATTCAAATATCCAAAACCGACGCCAGCATCTCTACCTTGAAGGTGGTGGTTTTGACTTCTGACTCATACACATGCTGTTGAAAAAGCCTCCATAGGTGACGCCTTCAGTCATCGAACGAGTAGAGCCGAGTGCCTTCCTCAATTCACAGACTCACACAATCAGGTGCAGCAATAGTTTAGGTAGCTGCTGCAGCCAAGCCCTACCCTAAGGAAAGGGATCTCCCTGTCCACATCAACGGGATCCCGGTCCTTGGACGGCATGTCGAACTGGCAAGTCATAGATGGGTCAAGTCGGGTACCAGGGCGTCAATAAGGGGCCACAAGTGGTCAAGATTGGTCAAGATTGGTCAAGTTTAGTGTTGAACCATGTCGGGTGGATGATTCGGACCTATCCTCAGAAGTTGCCTTCCATCTTTCAGAATGGCCCATTGCCTGCAGCTCGTTGAACAAAGCCTGGCAAGTGAAGGCCCGGAGAAACCTTCACGGACTGGTTGAATAAAAAGGTCAAATTCGGAGAAACCATGGGTCTGTTCCTCCAATCTTGTTGGGTTTCCTGTGAAATTTCTCTTCAGAAAAATGTGGGACGACCTTTTCTCAGTGAAACAACGAGGATATACGTGTGCATAGACAAATATAGTATTTCATTACAGCTGAGAACAGTCTTTGACTTCATAGCTCACGGAAAGAAAGGAAGAGGGAAGGAAAGACATACACATATGTATATGTATATTGTGAACTGGGTTCAACACTGGCAGCCACACCAGGAAGATGGATATCCAAGAATCTCCAAACGCACAATGCAATGCTTTTCCCTCCAANTGTGAACTGGGTTCAACACTGGCAGCCACACCAGGAAGATGGATATCCAAGAATCTCCAAACGCACAATGCAATGCTTTTCCCTCCAAAGCGCAGCACACGATAGTCTGAAGTTCTCTTCGGCA
>BGPT01000383.1:201839-212554 GCA_003297045.1 Symbiodinium sp. clade C Y103
ATGAGGGGCTGGGCCGTGCCCTGTCCCCTGTGCTGAGCCGTGCCCTGCTGGCGATATGATTGGAAACTGACTGGGTTCAGTTGTTCATTCACAATATATGTATACGTATGTATATACGTACCGTTCCCAGTTCCTACTATTGGAATTGGATGCCTTCAACAAAAAGAATTTGGACATTGGATATAAATCGCATTGCTTGCAGGTGCATCCAATCGCAGCTGTAGTGGACCTGAACCCATCCAGTGATTCGTAGCTGCATGGAAACCGATATTTGTGGTGTATCCCAAACCTAAGATAGCTAAGAGGATTCAACTCGAAACGCTGCGAATGGAAAAGAAATAATGTTGGTAAAACAATAATAATCCATCTCCAAAATCACCATAAATAGGTGGTATAAACCATCAAAATATAGGTGGTTTATTAATGTTTATTATTGTTTTACCCACATTAGTTTATCATGAATAACTACCTGTAACGCGGGGGGAACTCAGTTGTAACCGACCAACTGGACCAAGGATTGCTCTCCAGCCCCAGGTGCTGAAGCTCTTTGGGGCGGCCCAAATCCTAATCACGACTCCGGCATGGCGAACCCCATGGACCAAACTGGGCAAAATCCTACTAAACTACGTATTGAGGAGGTTTAATCAACAACGTTTTCTAGTTTGGTGCGACTTAATTACTACAACCATCAATTATGAAGGTTTGACTATGAAACATTGTGCTATTTGGTGAATCAATGGATTCATTTTGTTGTAAAAATCTACTGGAAACCATGCGTTTTACCTTAAGCACAGGCGGTTCCTGCAAAAGTATGTAAATGTTCCTCTCAACCAAGTTTGGGATTGACATGTTCTGGTTATATAAATCCACTCCAATACCATACTTTAGTATGCTGAACGTCTTCTTACAAATGGAGCTGATGGAACTTGCAAAGTGATAATCAACCATGCTTTTGGTGAGGTAAACAGCAATCTGGATAGCATATCGCAAACCAAGTTTGACATGATTTCAGGCCAATCATGGGATGATTCCCCTCAATCATCTACAAAAAAGACCCCCACATTAATACATTACAAGTTGCTTTGTAGTTCATAGTTAAACCCATCCAAGCGCAAATATACCATTGTGTTGGCGCCTTGTAGGCTTTTTCTAGAACACTGCAACCTTGAAAAATTGCACCATGTAATGCAAAAAACATGCAAACCAAACATGATTAAAAAAAACAACAAATAAAACATGTATGTGCAGAAACGCAATACAAACAATATGCAACTCAAAAATGCAGAGTCTCAGAAATCAACTATCAACGTTTGGTGGTTAAATGACCACGGACACCACAAATGTGGACCCATCTTGCACCACACATGACCCATTTCGCTCCTCGTAGGATCCCTCCTCGGGCAGTTCCTGTCCATCCCACAGCAAACGCAAACGCGCCGTGTTGAAGCCGAGCCTCGGAGGGAGGGAGATCGATCTGAAGAGGCCCAGGTTGCACTGGGATTTTAACACATCAAAAATGGAGCTTTCTAGCTGGGAAAATCATCTACAAATGGAAGTTTTCATGGGGGAATCATCTATAGACTATGGAGGTGTCTAGCCGGGAAAATCATCCATAAATTGGGAATTGTCAATTGCCATCATTATTGATTACCCTGAGAGTGCTGGTGGTGTATCTTCAAGACTTTAAGAGGCAATGCCGAAGATTTCCATACAATGTACCCTCCAGTAAACTAACACATAGATATAAGAGATATCATGGAAAATCCTATAAATGGGGACATTCAGTTGGACCATTGTTGAACATGAAGAAAGCAAATTATATTATTGAGATGTTTGAAGATGATTCAATGTATATTTATGGGTCAAGAATGGTCAAGACCTGAATACTCACGGTGTTCTACCTAGTTACCCACAATAAGGAGGTCACTAATTCTCTGGTTACATTGCGATGCTCCACTAATGATTAGTAGGGGCCTATCTGTCTTGCAAGCTAAATCTGAGCCAGATCCAAGACAGGCAGGAACTGGACTGTACAGGCTATCTTTTTGCATTTGACCTATTCCTTGGTACCCAAGTTTTGACTCATAGCCTAGCCTTATGCATCAGATTTGTTCACTTCCTATGTTTGGACGTTTGGAGGCGAAAAGACAGACATGGGGTGATTGACATGAGGCTCTGCTTGTGGAACTGATTGGAACTGAACTCGCAGCTGTCCCAGCTATTCAGTCAATGTCTGGGTGGTGTATCTATGAAACCGTAAAGTAGGAACTGCTTGGGATGGGCACAAGCTTGAGCTGGCAGTTCTTTCACCATGGAACATGTATGAAGATGTATGCAAATGTTTTAGATTTTAATACTTTTTACAGTTTACATGTTGAAATTGTCATGGTGTGTTAAGTCAAAAGAATCAAGTATTGACGATACCCAAAATAAAGTATAGTACATGGTCATCTGAAATGGGTCATACTCTACTTCAGTTCAACAAAGTCAATACATGCAATCCTCACAAACGTCGAACTAAACATCTAGGTAATCCATATTCATATGTGTAATAAATCGCAGACCTAATTTGAGGCCAAGCCAGTGATTTTCCCCCTCTTAAACATGGCCGGTCCCAAATACCAAGCGGAGCCACATATATGTTGTACTTCAAGCTGGTGAGGATATATCACAATTTACTGCAAACAGCTGAACTACTAATCAAAGGTGTCTTTGAGTCCAATGATTTTCACATGTCTGGGGCGTGCGGCACCAAGGCTCTTTGATTGCAGCTCAGTCTTCACCAAGTGGCCTGGGAAAGCGCACTGAAATCGGTGGTTCATGTTTTACTTACTGGTGCTGAACGCAGGGAATGAGGGAATGACCTATAATAACCATCAATAATCATCCCAGCAACCCCCATTCCCTACGTTTCGCACCAGTAGGTTTAGCAATAATTGTGTTAATCGGCCATGACTAATGGTACTGCAAGACCCCAGTTGAATCAAAATCCTCATCTGTCCAACCATGGTCTAACATCTCTCATTTCGCACTAGTAGTTCTTGCAAAAGAATGCAAAACCCCGTATTCATCCATATTTCTGGGCAAATGATGGCAAAGGAATTGTAACAATTAATCAATCTGAAAACTATGGTCAAACATAATTTGATTGGTTAAAGACCAGACTATTGTTTATATAACTGGTAAAATGAATCTGCTTCCAAAATCCCATTAACATATTTAAAATCCATGTTCATCTACGTTTACATTGTTTAAGTGGTACTATTTATATATATATATTGATATTACAGTATTTTTGCCATATAGATTTATATTACTAGTATCTCCATGATATCTCATTAACTCTGTTGATTGTTGAATCCCCATGATATTCCATTAAATCCCAATTATTCTACATCAAATTACTTCTTTCCATGACTAAACTCATACTAATTTCCCAGTTTTTTCCATAGTTCTCCCATATAGATTTAGATTAACTACTAATATCACTTATCACCGTTAAATTCCATAAAATCTCCAATGGCTTAATGATGTGACATGAATCAGTTTCTTGATCCTTCCAGGCGTTCAAGGCACTCAGCGCTTCGCTGGGGTCGATGGAGTTGAGCTCCGCTAGGACGTTGCCGGAGACCGCGAGGATTTGCAACATGGTAGGTGTTCGGGGCACCACTTGGTGCCACCGTATGTTTAGTGAGATGGTATAGTTGACATGATATACATATACAGTATATATATATATTATAGTTATATTTAAGTGAGAAGATACAGTTATAGACTCAGTTATGTATAGTTTAGATGTGTTTAGGCTAGGCGGTATAGTTAAGATAACTATACAGAACTCAGTTACGTTCAGTGGTGGCTATAGTTTGTAAAGCCTTGTAAGCGTAGTTGTTATGAAAATAAGACTAGTTCAGCTATATAGTTTCAAGCCAACTTAGCTGTGCTGAACATAAAAGCTCCAGTCATTTTTGGTTCACATAATTTGGATACTCCCAGTGATTGGGGTATTTAATGGTAGATCTATCTGCAGCTCCCCATCAATACTAGGTTAGTGTCCAAAAATAAACTTAGTGCAGTGCGGAAAGACATGTTTGTAGTGATTAAAACCTGAGGGAATTGGTACTGTATATTACGAGTATGTCATGGTACAATCATGGGTGCTGAAACAAGTTATATCTTAGTGTAGAGATAAGCCTGGTTGTGCCAGAAATTGGTTGGCAGGAGAGGGATGGAAGATAGGCAGTGCTGTTGAAACGTTTTGAAACATGTTGAAACCAGGAAGCAGCTCGATCATGGCCAAAAAATGGCCGAGACAAATACGCAGAATGAATCTCTTTTGTAGTTGCAAACTAAATCTATCAGTATACAACCTGCAAATGCGCATCATGCGTACAAGCTGCTGCTTGTCTAAGCTGACAAAATCTGCGGGAATGTCGGCAATCGTTGCTATTCGGTACTCTACTAGTGGCTTTCTTTTGCCATCCGGCAATGAAACATGGCAATAGAAAATCTTTCATGTATGGGGGATTTCCCAGCTTTCCATGTTTTAATGCCAGAGGTTAATGAGCCAGACCCCGTCAGCTGGCAGGTGGAACAGTCTGTGACTCAAGTGCCGTTGCGGCAGTGAATCCTTGCTGTTGTTACACCACAATAGTATTGTAATGCCATTGTCATATAGAATCTTCCAATATTTTCCAAAATGTTCCAATGTCATGTTTCAATACTTCACCATCTTTCAGCACCACTGAACCATGGAATGTCAACTGGGAAATCTCAACGTGAAAGGGCACCACCTGCATCCTGAAAAACGCTGGTCATGCGCCAAGCCCTCGACGGAGTTCACATGGACTTTGGATCAGGGGAATCGAAGCTCTTCAAACGACCTCCGCAAGACATCAAGGTTACACTCGGATGGATGATGAATGAAATTGGTACATCTGTCCAAAAATGCAGGCCAAAACCCCCGAATTGCCATTGTTGTTGGGAAAATGTGAAAATTATATATAATGATCAAACACCTTTAGGATTATTTTGTGGATCCCTGTTTTTAGACAAACCCAAATTGCTTTCAACCGTTGGCAAATGCGAGGAATAGTTTTCAATTAAAACCACTCATCAAAAAATATACAGGGTTATAACCGATGGGGCTGAAACAATCACTTTCGGACACCGATTGGTATGCACAATAAACGTTTGAAAAACACGGATATCATCCAAAGACCCAACATATTATTTGAGTCTAGCTGGAACATTTGGAATGGTGAATTCCAAGTTTGAACCATGTCAAGTGGGACGCTTGAAACATGTCTTGCATGACTTGCTGGGACACTGAAAAACTCCAAAGCCTTGAAGATCTGGAATACCCTCTGGTAAACTAACATAGCTATGGAAAATGGCCATTTATAGTGGATTTTCGGATTTTCCCATGAAAAATGATGATTTTCCATAGTTATGTAAACGTTTACCAGAGGGTAATGGTAGCTGCAGTCCGCTGCAGTCTTTTTCTTTCGTCTCACCCTAGGAATTTCGATGGTGAAAGTAGTGGCTGCGGAGTCAAGATCACCAGATAGGTGAAATGCTGAATCCCTAGAGTGAATTGGTTCAAACACACCTTTTTTTTGGTAGGTTTCAAAGAGTTCAAACCCACATTTAGTGGGGTTTAGCCATTTACATATCCCACTTTGACTATCTTTTCGTCGTTCATCACCACTGTTTGCCGGACAAACAGCACTAATTCAATCCCCACTGGCCCCTGCACCTGAAGACAGGAGATCGAAGTAGGACTGAACATCCTCAGACAACTCCGGTGGAATTTCATCATTCACTTCAAAAGTTTGGCCTGTTGGGGATGATTCCCCTAAAGCCTTACTAGCCATCATGTGGCTATGGCTCAAAATTATGATACCAAAAATGGTCATGTTTAATGGTAAATTAATATAAACCAACCAATTATAGGGTAAATAATTTTGAGCCATACCCATGTATGAAGGAGTTGAAACATGTTCTTGTTTTGTCCTAGCCCATACACTACAACAATGCTGATGATTCTCCTCATCCTAGCCATAATGTAGAGTGACGGGTTGCGGTCGTCATATTTTTTACAGATTTTTTGGGATCTAGCCCTACCAAAGCTGTGGTTTCAGGGTTTTCGGCTAAGCAACAATTCCAACGTTGCAAAACGATACATGAGGACTCACGCCGTGTGTGCCCTCTGAGTAAAAAGATCTCCATGTCTTTTCCATTGCCATCTTAGGTAACCATCAGGTGGATAGATGCAAAGGGTGGTGTCACAATTGATACAAATAAAACTATTCTTTTGGAGCTCCAGTTTGAGCAGCTCCAAGTCTCAGGAGGAAAACTGAACGTCTGTGGCTCCATAAAAATAGCAACTGCTTAAGATTCTGCCGACTTTAATGAATAGTATACAATGATATGAATTCACTGCAGAGTCAGGCAAAAAAAGCTAGACAAGTAATTTGCCACTATGGTTATGTACTATTTGACTGTTATATGTTTTCTTGGGTTGCTCTTGTATCAAGGTGCTTCATCATGTTTCATCCACCCTTCGATTCAGCCACGCCTCAACTGCGACTCATGGTTACCCTGAGCTTCAGACGCTTCGCTTGTGGATGAATTCCCAATAGTCCAACACATGATGCAGCCTCCATGGGACCAGCGGCACCACCATTGCGCAGGTTTTACAACAGCTCTGATCATCTCAGGTTTCAGGAACAACAGCTACAGTCTTTTCCAAACATGGTGGGTCACTTTTGAGGCCGAGGAAGCCAATTGTCAACGACAATTTGTGGGCCCCCAAATGTGAGTTGGTTTGCGTGCACATATTTGCAACTGTAGATTTATAATATATTCATCCACCACAAATCCTAATTTAATTTAATATAGTCGAATAACCAACTTGCTTTCTCGGGGGGTCAGGTTGTACCAAACTCCGGATCCCTGGGTTTCTGGCCACTGCTTTTCTGTGAGCGGCAACCTGGGCAGTCTGTTGATTCCTTGGGTGAATAGTTGGTGAAGAGTTTTAGCTTCCCAGAAATCTTCCCCAATCATAAATCAAAACTGCCCCAAAGTGGACAAATCCCGTACTAAACCAAAGTCTCTGGACGGGCGTTTTTGTTGCTAGGAAGGACTTGCTTGAAGTTAAGAATCCTAAATGCGCCCCACTCTATCTCACATTCTCTTGTTCCAAGTGCAGCATTAATCATCGTGGCCAAATCGAGGTCCATCGGCTCCAACAGATCTGCTAAGAGTCTCTAGCCATGAAGCTGAAATATCACCAGCCATGATCAACCATGTGACGTTTTCCTTTCTTGGCCTTCATCAGCCACCTTTTTGTTCTTCTGGGAACACACCATGTACTAGGTAAATGATTTGTTGATGAATATGAATATCTCCGTTTGGGGCGTTTCAATCAGCATGGTCATGCCCATCAACCCCAAGTCCGAACTCGCAAGACGTCTGAGGTTCCCGGCCCACCAAAGCCACCAGGCACTCCTTCGCATCGCAAAGGGTAGGATGGGGATGAGATGGGATAGCCTTGAAGATGGAGTAGCCAAGAGTGTGAGAGTGTGAGCCCTCAAAAAAGTGGCCAGGGAGATGGACCTGTCAACTAACCTGGTCAGGTTCTGCTCCGTCCTTCACCCAGAAGGTGTTGCCTTAGGCCTAGGAATCCGCGAAACTGGGTGGGAGAGGCATCGTGGGATTGGAAACCCGCACAAGATAAAGAGATAATACATAAATGGGATACATACTACGCAGCATCTTAATCTTAACTCTTAACATAATCTCAAATATGTATTTATATATATATATATGATATGTATAATGTCATCCATCAGTTGGTTGTTTCAAACCTTGTTGAACATGTGAGTCCCTGAATCAGAGTCCATTTTTAGATGAGTCAGCCGAGTTGGCTGCAGGTCAAACCTGGGACCCTTCTGTTCAACTCAAAATCGCTGGAAATTGTGGTATCACTGGATTGGTTAATGGGAACATTTACAGGAAACCATGGATTTTCCCAGCAAATATAGGGGTTTTCTGCAAATTTTCCCTTTAACCAATCCAGTGATGGTAGTTCATCCGACGCTAGGATTACCCACGGCCAAAAATGGACTTTCCGTTCCTCCGCTTGGCCACCAGCTCCAGCCTTTAGCTATTCTGACAAAGCTTAGATACACTGCAAAGAATCATTTTATCTGTTCAACTCCGTACACATCTTTGTGGTATATAGATATACAGATATACATATAATTTCATATGATGTACATGTCAATCAAATTGTGGCAACATTGTGATGTGTATTGTAGCTAGTACAACAAACTACCCGAGGTTAGTCTGGGTTCCCCAAGCTCTTCCCCAGAGTTGCTGCTTCCTTGCTGCATAACATCTCTCGAGCGCCTCGACAAAAACTGGGCATAAATGGCTTCATTTGGGTGGACTTTTAAATGGGGTATACCGTTATACCCATAAAATTGCTATTTAGGGTGGACCATTATGATAAACCATACGATTTTTGGGTACTCTATGTTCATATTAACCCAAGTACTTAATTCGGTCGTAACAATACCCATAATCTTGACTATTATAGTACACAATCCCATGCATATAGATTGGATATCACCATAAGACAGACGAAGCATAGCTCCATTATATTTCATTATTTATGACATGTTGTGACATGTTATGACCATGGCGAATAATTTCCAAACCCCCATCATTGGAGCCACGCTTTATTTCTTCAAAACTGAGGATAGCAAACGCCGGATGATCATCAGTGGTTTCTCTTCTTACTATGTTCGTCCAGTTTGACCCTCAGTCGGCCCAAAAAAATGTAAAAACACAAAAAATATGGGGTGCGCTTTTTTGTGCAATTTGAGGATCTAAAGCAGCGAACTTTCCGGCAGATGGCGCCACCAAAGGTTCCACGAAATTCGGTGCCCCGACTCTGCCCCGGCAAATGTGGAGCTCGTGCGCAACGGATCCACGGGGCGGCCTGGCAGGTGGTTTTTGATAGTTTTTGTGGGTGGTTACAGCTTAAGATCTAAGGGCAAAAACAAAATAATTAGAACTTAAGTAAAGCCAGCAATTGGCTTCCTCCAGCCTTTATTTCAACATCTTGTCGTGGCACTTAGACTCAAGCTTTAGATAGGAACTCCATAATCATTTGAATGTATACTGGATCTCTGCAAGTAGATTGCATCTTGAAATAAACCTCCTAGGACTATGCATGTGTGAACAACTATGTCTGAAACATTTAACAACATGCAACAATTGACTGAAAAACGATACTACATTTACATAATATCTTTCTGCACAGACATTGTAGAGTACAAGTACAGTCCAATGTCTATGTATATGTACACAACATTCATAACTTTTATCCACATTCCCATAGTTCCATAAATTTCCTATTGACTGCATTAAGTATACATTGTTTATATAGAGATACTGTCTCAGTCCATGGTCTCTACGGATCGGCGCCTTCCACTCAGTGTGTTTCAGGAAGTCTTCCAGTTCCTGGGTCTCCTGGGTCTCCTGGGTCTCCTGGCCATGGCAAAACATGTGCCGGATAGCATGATGCGACAAAAGTCGAAACTGTGGATGTTTAATCCATCATAAATCCAACAGCGGACTTTGTAAAACCTACAACTAGGTAATCATCAATATAAATCGACTATCAATCCCCATGTTTGGTGCTTATATTGCCGTTGTCCACCTTTCTCAGTGGTTAAATCATATATTAAATCATCATGTTTGCCTGGAAAAATCACCATCTTTGGGTGCTTGCATATTCATTGCTGATGGTTTCTCATGTGCCATGGAGAAATGACCATCACACGCCTCATCCACGTTGTTGAAGACCACCAGCAGCCGCGGCAGCTGCGTAGACTGCGCAGACTGCGCAGACTCCTAGCGAGCGATGCTGGGCGCAACTCTGGCAACCTTGAAATGCACCAAAACTGGGTTAGAAGTACGGTGATATCATCCTAGTTATATTCAATTGTCATTCATTGCATAAATATATGCTTACATAAACATATGTACTTGCAGGTTGTAATTGAAGTATATGTCTAAGCTGTAATTGTGGGATGAAATAATAGCTGGGCGAAGCATCATATGGGATTAGGCAGCTTCACCCAGCAAAATCAAAGCTTCCCCAGAAGGGACCATTGACAATGGTACAGTTGAGACCTATAGGATAGCTGCCGGAAGGCACCAACACCTGCAGTGTCCCAAATCAAGTTCATTATCAGACCAACCGATTAGGCCAAACCTATACAAAACTACGCAATTAAAGGACCGGATAACCCCACAAGTCAACTCCTTCCAAGAAGCACCAAACAGATGTGAAAATGAGATGGTAAAGGCGCGCGCGCGCGCGCGCAGGAAAGAGAGAGGACATGGTGGAAGAAAAATTGTGTTCAAGAACTTGTGTGTGAAAGTGCTGTGTGTGACAAAGCTGTGTGTCAAAGAGTTGTGTGTGACAGAGTTGCGCGTGACAAGGTTGTGTGTGAAAGAGTTGTGTGTGAAAGTGCTATGCGTGACCAGGTTGTGTGTCAAACAGTTGTGTGTGACAAGCTTGTGTGTGAAAGAGTTGCGTGTGTGACAAGGTTGTGTTTGAAAGAGTGGTGTGTGAAAGTGCTGTGTGTGACAAAGTTGTATCTGAAAGAGTCGGGTGTGACAATGTTGTATGTGAG
>BGPT01000383.1:213644-242224 GCA_003297045.1 Symbiodinium sp. clade C Y103
GTGTGTGACAATGTTGTGTGTGAAAGAGTTGTGTGTGACAATGTTGTGTGTGTGTGAGAGTTGTATGTGAGAATGTTGTATGTGTGAGAGTTGTGTGTGGCAATGTTGTGTGTGTGTGTGAGAGTTGTATGTGAGAATGTTGTATGTGTGAGAGTTGTGTGTGACAATGTTGTGTGTGTGTGAGAGTTGTGTGTGACAATGTTGTGTGTGTGTGAGAGTTGTGTGTGACAATGTTGTGTGTGTGTGAGAGTTGTGTGTGACAATGTTGTGTGTGTGTGAGAGTTGTGTGTGAGAGTTATGTATGTGTGAGAGTTGTGTGTGTGAGAGTTGTGTGTGTGTGTCAGAGTTGTGTGTGACAATGTTGTGTGTGACAATGTTGTGTGTGTGAGAGTTGTATGTGAGAATGTTGTATGTGTGACAATGTTGTGTGTGACAATGTTGTGTGTGTGAGAGTTGTATGTGAGAATGTTGTATGTGTGAGAGTTGTGTGTGACAATGTTGTGTGTGTGTGTGTGAGAGTTGTGTGTGACAATGTTGTATGTGTGAGAGTTGTGTGTGACAATGTTGTGTGTGGGACAAGACGCGGGAGGCGGAGGCGGAGGCGGGAGGTGCAAAGCAAAAAACAAGAACCCCACACAAAGTTGTGGGGAAAAACTACAATGCAAACAACATGGATCAGGGCAAATTATAATGATTCACTAACCTGAAAAGTTCGTCTATATTGGGACAACTCTACTTATCCTAATCATGAGGCTAGGTCACTGTAATTCACCCAAGTGAATTGGTGATGTGCGAAGTCTGTGCCCGCCACAGTCTGCATGATGATCATTGGCCAAACAATCCGAACGAATGCCAAATCCGAACCGAACAGATTCCAAACGAATATTGAGAAATTATATGTCCAACTAATCTTATATATGGTCTATACAGATTTGACATTTCATCTAATAATCTGTGCATTGTTTAAAGTGAGAGGAGTACACATTCAGATTCAAAATGACATTAGATATTTTCCATGCTTGAATCTCACCCTCAGCCACTCAACCAAACAAAACAAAGCGTGGCATAACTATGTCCACATATTATGTTGACCAATATTTGTGTATGCATATGGACCCAGTTGTATGTGTGCAAACATCTTTTGCATTGTTTGGACTACGCAAATCAAAGCTGAAGAAGCCATTTTGACGACAATACAGCTAAGAAAAGATTGATCACATTTTTCTTCTTCATCTGGGTTTGTCTGAAATAGGGTACCCCAAAATCTTTTGGTTACTCATCATGTTTCATGTTTGCCATCAAAATGCATTTTTTGGGGGCATGCAGTGTGCCCTATTTGCAGAGACACCTATATATATATATATGACCACCACTCTTGTTTGTATATCACATCAAATATTATATATATACATATATATCCATGTTTCCTGGTCAAAAATCCCCATGAAATTGACGGTTAAGCCACCGTTCCCAAGCGCACGGACTGCCCCAGCCCCACTCTCCACCTTCGCACTGGCGTTGGCAGCCGTATCCTCGCCATCAAAGGCCTCCCAGCATGAAGCCATGGTCAAGGTACATGGGGATATTCCGTGGGAGATCCGATCAACAATCGAGGGAAACTATGGAATATCTTAGGAATATAGCGGAATTCACAATCATAGGAATATATTTTGTGGGATAAACAACCAACTTGATATGATCTAATATGGATTATGGATGATTCTGGTCACTCTATCATCATTACAAGCTGGTGCCAAAAGGACTTTGCGACAAGTCGGTTGAACCATCGCCTCCTTGGAACGGAGCCAAGAAGCCAAATCGGGCACCTGCGAGGGCCAAAAAAGGCGAGAAGGAAAGAAACCTGGGTGAAAGCAACAATGGGTACCGGTTATTTTACATAGCTACGAGTATGGTATAGATGGCCCATAGAAATAGATGATTTAAATTTATATTTACATGATCGAAATGGTGATTTTCCATTGCTACGTTAAATAGCCACATGGTATATGTTGTGTATATGCTGGTTATCTAAACTATGGGTACATGGGTACATCATGGTACATTCATCAATCCAAACATGGGTGAGCATGTGGTACATTTATCCCATGCCATGAACATCCAAACAAAATGGCAATAGCCATCCCCAAGAACATGAATTTATGGCCATTCCGCAATATGCCGCCATAATCCAACTTTTGACCATAGCACATATGAATGCGGCTGGGGATACAACAAGTCCCAAGAAGAGTCGGGGTTGACATGGCCCTGGCTGCCACGGGAAATCCGCCTGTTTTATCCATTCGTTTCTCGGGTGTGCCCGCACAACATGCTGTTTCAATGCCAGGTTTGATTACCACTTGGAAAAAAAAACTTCATCACGTTCACCCAGGAAAGTATCTTATCTCAGTGGCAGATTAGGTCCAAGACTATTCGCAACTCAAACTTCAACTGTTACTGTTACGAATGTGATGCTTTCATTTTTGATGTTCAGAAAACGAGGAATTACTTCTTTTGGCTAGAAAACATCCAATGTCATGTTTTTTTTGTTTTCACTTATCTGTTTGTTGGTGTTTCGCCAGTTCAGCCGGTATTGCAAACAACTCAAGATGTTGGGGGTAGAGCCACTCAGTATCCAGGGTGGGCGATGTTGGGAAACCACCCTAACGCGGGTGCTTAAGGTGACAAAAAACGCACTTCATCAACAAAGTCTATAATTAATGTAGCAAGCCCAACCATGAAGCATAACCAATATAGATGGTATATAAACCCTCCAGCTTGGCTCGGCTTTGCACCCTGTTCAAATAATATGTCATAATATGTCATAGTTGCCGAAGATGATTTAAGGACATAAATTGAGGCTTCCGCAGGACGAGAATCATTGAAGTGAGATCATGATTCCTGGAAGGGATGGACAATAGCAGATATTTGACACCACCTGCCAGTACACCATCACAGAAGACCCAGGGGTGCCCCAAAAAGGTAGTCCCCAAACTAAAAGAAGGTTTTAATAAGGCTGAAAAGTGGCGTGATAGGAGGTCAACAATCCGTCAACAAATATCCATTTACGTGTATTTACTGTCTCGACATATGATTGGAAGGTTGATCAGCCCAAAAAACGGGTGTACATAAATCTCAGTTCATAAACGAAGCCAGAAATAGGTATATATATATATACCCTCTGGTAATTTGACATAGCTATTGAAAATGGTCATTTGTAGTTGATTTTCCCATTAAAAATTGTGATTTTCCATAGTTATGTTAGGCAATACCAAAGGGTATATGTATATAATCCATCTATATAATGAATATGGGATATGTGTTTTAATGGTTCACCATGGTTCACCTCGGGTCCAGGCACCTTGGCCTTCAACGTGGCCAACAATCGCAGGAAGTTCCAGAGCTCCGGATCCTGGGCTACGTGTTGTTTATTGGGTATATGGGGGTTTCCTGAAAAGGAGGTACCCCAAAATGGATGGTTAATGGAAAATCCGGATTGAAAATGGATGATTTGGGGGGTACCCCCATTTTAGGAAACCTCCATATATATATATATATATTTATATATGGGTATATTATTGAATATAGTCAGATGGGTATATTGATAATCATTATGATCCATCATATATATATATATATATATGTAGGCTATATTTATATAGGTATAATCCTCATCATTATTCACATGTACGAATTCATAATCATCCTTATTCCCAGCATTCTGATCATCATAGAATTTTAGACATTGTAAATGTGAGTATGTATATATAATGTATAATATAAAATTACAGTACACAAAATTATGCCAAGATGGTCAAATTGATGCAACACGTCTACAAATGTCATCAAACATTGAGTGATTTGAGGAGGAAAACAAATGTGGGTGGATCTTGAAAGCATATCCGTGGGGGATACCCCACTGATCCCATGTTTAAATGGACTTACCCAAGAAAACCAGTTCTTGATAGGAAGTTTCTGGTCAAAACTCATTTTCACTTGCAGTCAACCATACTGACATACTGTCACCCTCTAAAAACCACTGCTTGGAACTGCAAGTTGCCCCCAAACCTGCGAAGATTGCCGCTGCCCCTTTTTCTTCAGCGATTTTCCAGCTTCCAAGTACTGTCCCTTCTCACAGGAACTGATGACGGCCGCGAACGTGATATCCTTAGGATGTCAAACAATCTCGCAGGCGAAGTCCAGACAAAACTATCTATGGACACAGAGGTTGCAGGTGAATAATCCGGGGACCATCATGTTCGAACAGTTTAAACATGTTTAAACAGATCTGCTGGGAAACAATGCGATTTATCTCTGTTGTGCCACACTTCAATCCTAGCATTCCGAAACAGTGGATGGCAAAACCCAGTGACAACCCAGCCAAACCTTTAATTGCAGACTGCATCTTGCCGCAATTTCAACAAGATTGTTTTATCTATGCTTGCTAAATTGCAATTCTTCAAAGGTTCCTCCGAAATGCTGAAAATAGGAATCAACAGCTGCTGATAGCTGCCGAACACCATTTTTGGGGTGCAATGCTACAAAAAAACATCCACATTCATCATATTTACCTTCAAAAAACAGTACACGTCCATCCTCAGTGATTCTGGGAAAACCTCAAATTTGAATTTCCACCAAAAAAAAACGTTTCCCAGATTAGATAGAGTGGATTCAGAATCGCTCAAAATCAACAACAACAATTGAGTGTTTGCACATTGTTTGCACAGGTTTGGTGCTTGAAATAAATGGTTCGCTTGGTGCCAAAATTCCAGCAAATCCATAATTCCTTGAAATTGTATGCACTTTGGGTCTCCAATATTACCCAATTCCATGTGGTCTCAAGAGTCTTTCCGCTGTAACTCCAAGTGGCCACATGGTTGAACTACCTTACATCACCAACACATCAATGGCTATGGAGTAAAATTAGGTACATCAAAATGGAATGGTTTGCTACAGAAAATGGTGAAACATCTGTCCATTTGTGTGCCTAATTTCTTGATTCATGCTCATATGACACATATTCAAACATATTTAAACGTGACCCATCTGAAGGACTTTGGACGGTGACGGAGTTATCCTTTTGCTTTTTTGTTAAGCCCGATCCAGCAGTAGTAAAGACTCAGATGACTCTCATTTCTCTTTTGGCATTTCCAAGTTGGTTCATCAAACCATATGTACTTTGCTTGCTAATTGATGATGCATCACTTTTTCCACACAAACATGCTGTATTTCAATGTGTTCATGTATAAGCAAACCTAAGTAATCACAACTCTGAGCCATTCATCTCCATCCACAAATGGGCTTGTCCAAGAATTTGGGGAAACGCCCCCAAATCTAGTGGTTTATTGGAATTGTCCGGATTTAAATAGCTATTTGGGGTATACCTATTCTCGGAAATATGTGCCCAAATTAATCAATGTTAACACATGTTAAAACATGTTAAAACACATCTCTATCAACATCCTGCTGAAATCTTATCTCATTGACTCATCATCAACCACCCATCAAACCCCGTCCGTTCTCCGGTCTTATCCGGAGAACTCATCCTAAGGATTTGACTATCATTGACTTTTGTCAAATCCGGATTTAGCAAACATGTTCAACGCCGGCAATTGTCAGCAATCTATGTAGGTATGTATCATTCTATGTATAAGCATTTGCAATGTATTGACAACATCATGAATGAACATATGTCACTGTACATCTCCCATCTATACCCGATCCATTTCCCCACTAATCTTGCCATAAGTTATCCCCATCATATCCTAATTGTATCCCATTATCACACCATTCTTTTGCGTGAATCCTAATGTTTGCTGGTTCCACAGATTATTGAAGAATTGCGCCTGAATATTTATTTCTTCCATCGTATGTTGGTTTATAATCTCACCTGACTTTAGGTATAGTCACCACGTGAAACTAGAAATCAACTTAGCTATATGGGGCACCACCTTGTCTATCGTTGGTGAGTTACAGTATATCCAGGTACTAGTATAAATCATATCATATCATCAATATCCCATGACATTCTATTAATATCCCAATGAAAGATCATCCTTGATCATGAATCTTCCCCTCCCTTCTATAAAAAAAAAGCTCTATTAATCATGCACAATGCTGCTTTATTGGGACATATTGGCAACATTCATGGAACATCTTGGAATTCAATAGGCAATGGTTTCTCCAATCCCATCCCCACCGTTCTCCGTTCGTCCATCCCAAGGGTCATCCGCTTCCAGGGTCTTTCGCAGCATCGTCTCCAGCAGTTGCAGCGCCCAGCGCCACTGCCCGGCCTTTTCGCAGCTGCTGAGCACCGCGTTCCAAGTCACCACCGAGGGCGAAGGTGTGGCAGAGAACAAGGTGAGGGCCTGTGCTGCCGCGATGAAAAGCTTGGTTTTTTGATACCCAAAAAGATAGAAGTGGCCAAAATCCTACTAAAATAGTGGTAATCCTACTAAAATAGGGGTAAATTACTTGTTTCTAATCTCTGTTTTGGTTGCTATACATATATAGTTGGGATATATCAGGATAATGCAATATCTGGGGATATAAATGGGGATTTCAGCGATAAACATTCAAATTCCGAACTAGCCACCAATCACTGAGATCTATAGTTGTTGTTTTATGACAGGTTTCCGATCTTTCATGGACTAAAGTTATCCAGTTCAACGGGGTTCATTCAGCAACGCTAGAGGGCCTTATAAAAAAAAATGGGATGAATGGTCCATTTCTGAAGTTTTGCAAAATATGGTTCGGGGATGAATGAGATCCTAACATCTAAAGCGCATGGTGTTTCAGAAATGTTTGTACAACTTGAATTAGGACTATGTCATCACGATCCTCCTATATATTATCAACTCTATATTTGCCCCCGAATGAGGGGATTTTGCCCTCCACCCGGGGTTTAGATCTTAAACAGATTTGACATGGTTTCACTGCGTTCGACTTCGGCATCCTAGGCTTGGAAAGCTTAGGCACAAATGGTAGTTGTAGTTGCTTCCTTGTTGATTTGGAAGGTCACCTAATACACACCTTCTTCAGAGGAACAATGCTGGGAATGAATTGAATTTCAAATCAACTTATTTGTTTGCTTCAAACAAAGTCAATAAAAAACTGCGAGCCATTGTGTGCCAAAGTCCCGGACCCCATATGCTGGGTGAATTGACATCTTGCAAAGCTCAAACAAAATACTTACAACAAAGTCTTCCCAGTTGTGCATTACACTTCTCCATTTGCAGTGCAAGCAAATATCAACAAATCGAGGTTTCCTAAAATGGGGGCACCCCTAAATCTCCAAATCATCCATCTAAATTTTCTATTCTAAACCATCCATTTGGGGATCCTCCATTTCTGGAACCCCCCAAAGAAGCCATAATTGTAGCCTACCCGTCACCAAGGCTGACCCATAAGTTGAGGCTGTCCCATGCCTCCTGCCAACGGCCTTGCTTTTCGCAGGCGCTTATCGCGGCGTTGAAGTTGATGACATCTGGCCGCAGAGCGACACGTGTCATGTCATCGAAGAAGAACAGCGCCAGTTGCCATTGATTGCCTCCAACCAGGAGCTGCAGACAGTCACCCCAGGTGAAGGACTATTGAGACACCAAGAGGTGATGATCCTTCAAGTGTTGAAGGGTCACTGGGTTGAAGCAACTGGAAACACAAGGGCCTTGGAAAGAATACAGGGGCTTACATGGCTAGGTCAAACGAAAGGCCGCAGGTGACTCCAACAAAATGCTTGGACCCTAGATGCTCACATCTTGCTCCACCTTTGATCACATCCTGTTCCTACGATATCTCCTCAAAAGATCCCAAATCAAATCTATAAACCATGCCTTCTTGATGAGTTTTCCAAAAGCTTTGGGTCCGGAACCTCCCAGTTGTGATTGACCATCCCCGGGACCTTTCTCTAGGGCGCTCATGGCTGCGCTGTAGCTGATGAAATCCGGGCTGGTAGACATGGTGCTGAAGAGGCTGAACAGACCCAAAGCTTGCTCCCATTGGCCATCCTTCATGGGAATTCATGGGAATTCATGGGAATCTTGGGGTGCATCCCAAATAGAAGGGAAAATAGATGGCAAATCAAGATGTAAATTGACCAATTTACCCTCGGTGTGGCCATGATTCGGCTACGATTGCTTGACAGGAGCAACCCTAGTTGAAGGTTAGCCATGGTGTTCTGGAATCACACACCCATAATTACAGACCATCAATCCTCATGAATGGGTTTATTGAAATGTTGTTGGGGGGAACCTCATGAATACTTTCCATGTAGGTCGTACCATTAGTTGCTTACTCAATCAGATTGTTTCTCAACCGTTAATATAAACAATGCAACTAGTCCTGGGCAAAAGTATAGGGGGGGCCAACTCGTAGCCAACTCATTCAGTAATGAAGTCTGTTGAAATCAACTCTCCATCTGCCATTGCCGATTGCAAACAGCCCAACTTCACCTGCCCTTCACCAGTTTACCCAGTAAATACCCGTACAATCCCATACATATCATATTGTTGTTGATTCACAACACATGTTCAATCTTATCCAATAACTCATGCAACCCCGGAACGCAGAAAACAAACCGGTATCCAGTACACTTTGTCCAACCAACAATAGTGTATTGTCCGCACCACACCATAACATTCAAATCCATCATATAAATAGTAAACTAGCTGGCTTATAAGACACCAGCCCATCACATGAGATAAACATCAGCTGAACCGCTGCAGGTCCTTCTCGCAGGAACTGATGACGGCATTGAGACTGATCAAATCCTGGATGGTCTGGATATGACCGTGGATTAAGTTATACTAAACCAGATGCTACCCTGGTATGCTCAGAAAAAACAGCTGCTATAGCCGGAAGTTCATCCATAATTATAGGCTATGACAACATTGTCATATGAAATCTGTGGACCCATAGTAGCACAATACAGGTCTGTGGCTATTCTGATTAAGCTGATGTTCCTCTCAGACATAGGACCCTTCACCAGGACCTCAAGGATCGTTGGCCAAGAAGAAGGGTTTTTTAAGGCCGAAACTCAACCACCAACAAACGCAACAATAATCAGGGCTTATAATTTGGGGCCACCAAATATCAGGATGGTTGAACCCTCATCCAAAAATGGCTGGTAAGCATTGATCAACCAAACTCTGCGCAACAATAGATCTAGCATATTCCAAACTCCAACGCTCTGGATAACTTCTCTCAAATCAGGGTACCCTCCAGAAATAAACATAGCCATGGGAAGTGGCCCACTTACTTGATTGTTTTTGTTTATATATATATATATGTATATATTAGACATGGTGATTGTCCAACAGGGGCCACTATAGTAAACAGCATAAAGTCTAGTTATGGAATTTTAGCTTACTAATTATATCATGATATGAATGTTTTTGATAATTGCCATTGACACTGACACTGACATTGAAAGTGGCTTCTGCTTTCTTTCCGAAAGCTGAATTGAAATCACTATCATTGAACATTGAAAAAGAAATTGACGCTGGAAATTTCTCGCAAGATCTGTCATCATCAAAAATCTGACGCATGGCTGTTCTTTTCCACATGCCACAATTCTGTAAATGCCACTCACATCAGCTGCAGACAGCACGAGAGACCTTAGATGGCATCTATATCAATCTCAAGTGCCTTGTTGCTTGCTACTCATCCACACTAACACTAAACACAGTGCAATGAAAAACATGATATGTGGAACTGACTGACACTGGCTGCCGTTTGACTTTTCAGCCGACATGCTGTATATCTGAAAGCTGCTACGGGTGACACTAACTGACCCTTCGCCCCAACAGAATGTCATACAGAAGCTGAGCAAACCCATCAGGGTACACCGTGCCACGTCGGGTCATGAAACCACCATGGGATTTGTCAACGCCACCTGGCATCNATACAGAAGCTGAGCAAACCCATCAGGGTACACCGTGCCACGTCGGGTCATGAAACCACCATGGGATTTGTCAACGCCACCTGGCATCTGCTGGCAAAATTGATCCTCTGAGATAACGGCGATGCTTCTGATTCTGGCACAAGGCTGTTGTGAAAGGCTAATCATCAATAAATGAATGTAGTACATTGAATACACCTGGTGAAATATCTCTGTGAGGGCTTGCACTATGTGCAGCTGAAGCACTGAGTTCCACATGGCATGCGCCTGAAGTCGAGCAGATCTTGTTAACCGGCTTGCACTTGACCCTGATGTGGAGCCTCTGAGCCAGTCCTTAACCACATGCTCCTATCATGTAACTCAAACATGCAATGCAGCTTCATACCCGCAACATGTTACCACCACCTCTGCCACAATCACAAAAGCAACAAAAGAAAGAAGATGAAGAAGAAGGTTGAGAAAAAACAAGTCAAGAGCCTGGGCAAAACAGACAAGGTTCCCAGAAACCATACCATCGTGGGTTTTTTGAAAGCCTTGCCAAATCGGCAGTAGTCAACTTCCAGCTTGCCAAACGAAGCCATCACAGACCTCTTGAGAGCCAGCAACTCTGGGATCTGCCACATCATGGATTTCTCTGGCTGCTCAAGTGACACTGGCACATCGTGCTCCAGGCAGACCCTGACCACGGCGAGGAACCCTTCCAGGCAGCTGTTGCCACGCTCCAAGCAAGTCTTGTCCCCTGCAGTCATATTGGAAGTGGGCAAACCCCACAGCTGGCCTCTGCTCCGCAATCGGGCAGGGTACCCACGTGGGTTTGACACAGAACGTTTGCCTCGTCTCACAGGGCTGAAACTCTCACATGGAAGGCCGCCATGGATAGCCTTGACCCTGCCTGACCGCACTAAGTCACAAATGACTCTGATGCTGTCCTTGTCTGCAAGGTCAACAGCGAAATCCCCGCCAAGGATGTCCATGCCAATGCCGATGAAGCCTTCCATCCATCAAAGGCAGGTGGAGTGGAGAACAGATGCAATTGCAATGAGTGATCTGCATGTATCAGTGTATGTGTGCTCTCACTATTTTGACAACTGCGTGTCAATATGATTTGCAAACTGCTGACATCCTTGACAGGTTAACAGCGCGGCTACTACTCCGTGCCTGAATCTGATGCCAGTTTGGCCACCTTGCCAGCTCCACACAGGACCAGGAGGTGCGATCCAGCTGGCGCCAAAGCTTCGCATTGTTCCTTCAGCTCTGAAGCACTGACAAGTCTGACAGGAAGCACTGCCGGCTTTCTGGCTTTGCGGAACTTTGCATTCCTTCTGACCGGAACGTGTGTTGCACTTGGCCTTGGCACTGGGCATGTAGCTTGAGGCTTCGTCTGGACTGTGGTTGGCATTGGCTCCACATGCACAAGACCAGGTAGCAATCCAGAACTGTACATGGTCTCGTAAAGGCTTGGCTCTGGATCTAACTGCACCCCTTGCAGCACTTCTGCCTTGGCTTTCTGCAAGGCCGCAGGTGGCGCCTTGGGCCCTGCAAGAATCCTTCCAAACCTCTCGAGGCGGTCATTGCCATCCGGATCCCCATGGGGGAAAGGAACATCAGGATCATGTTCAGATTCATCATCCTCCAACTGCTCAGGAAACTGCTCAATTGGGTCGTCCGGGAAATCTGGATCCAAGAAAATGGAAGCAATGGAAGCATATTCATGGCCACCAGGACCGTCATCATCATCTGACACCTCGATTTGATTTTTCATGGGCGGTGCTCACTGACTCTAGTTGCTGTTACTAGTGGCACGAGGCAATTGAGCCAACATGATTCAACAGGCTCAATCAGAAAGATTCAAAGGAATCACGTTATCAACTTAATGGCACGAGAATGCAGTATGACCTACTGCACTATTAGCATCTGAACTTGATTTTCTACCTAAGATGTGCAGCCATCATCTTGTCCATTGCCTATCTCTCTCTGGCCAATGGAGCAGCTTTATTTTTGGCCGATTCTGCTGCAAAACTCACACCTATCAGTGCATGACGCATCTGCCCCATTGGAAAATGCCAGTTGCAGCACAACAGGANTTTTTGGCCGATTCTGCTGCAAAACTCACACCTATCAGTGCATGACGCATCTGCCCCATTGGAAAATGCCAGTTGCAGCACAACAGGAAAAGCTCGACATGTTATGACATTGAATTCATGATTCGCAACTGTGTTTTTTACTATGATGCCCCTGGAAACAGATGCATTGACTGATGCGTCGTTCACCTCTGTGTTGTAGACATCAATTCACATTGACATCTGGAGCCAATGAATGCTGAGCTGTTGCCCAAGCAGGCCAAAATTTCCAGAAATGGTGACAATGACAAATTGTCTCGGAAAAGCCTGGCTGACTGGAAACGCTATTGTTTGACATTGGCTGGCTCCCGTGCATCTTCGGCAACTTCAAGCTGGGAACAGCACACGGTCCATGGCAGGCAAATCCATCTGCTTCCTTAAATGCGCGCTGCGGCTTCACAACAAAGGTAAGGAAAGAACCTGTTTGACCAAGTTTTGCCAGGAACATCACGAACATTCTCCGAGGAACAACGTACATCTGTATCGTGAGTGCTAGACTTAGATTTGTACCAGACAGAACTATTTCAACAGCAACCTGCTGGTCTAAGCTTCTCATTGACAAAGAGAACCTTCCGTGGCATGACCTTGGCACCGTTTTGGACGCTGACTTCCCAAATCAAAGCGAGACCAAGTTGTGGCGACGATGAAATCACTTGATGGATGCCGGCCAAAATCTCATTGCAGCCCACTAGTCCAGCACCTTAGATGCTAGAGGGACATCTGCCACATAAATGAAATACATGAAATTACATCGTCACCAAACCTTTTTGTGCAACTCTTCTGTTGCTCAAAGAATGTTCTGGCTGAAGCTAACAAAAAACCTAGACCAGGGACAATGGCAAGTATATCTACTGCAACGATGCTGCCTAGGAACTTGCTCGGGGTTTCAGCTCCTTCGGCGGGACGCCTTCTGTAAAGGCTTCACGCAGGTAAACTGACTGGAGCTTCCTGTCTTTGATCAAGCTGGCAAGGCTCTGTATTTTTCCCTCAACACACACCATGCTCTTCACACTCACCGTCCAAGGAAAGATGGTCTGACCTGACACTGGTTCCGACGTCATGCGGCCTTCCGCGAACTCAGCGAGGACTGAGTACTTTGACAAGCGGCGGTTTTTCTCGCTGAGCGTCGTGAACACAATGCGACCATCTTCCAACGTGACTCGAAGCGGTGGGTCCTCCATGTCCCTGATGACAACTGGCTCTGACACCGCGGCAGGGGGTGCCTTCGGCATGGTTGGCTCTGCCTTTGGCGGCGCTGCAGGTGTTGGCGGGGCGCTGGGGGAGCAAAGGGTTTCGGCGTGGGCGGTGGAGCAGGCAGTGCTGCCTGTCCTGCGTTGGCAACTGGCTGTCCTGCCTTTGTGGCTACTGCTGGTGGCTTGGGGACTGGTGCTGGTGGCTGGAGTGGCTTGGGGACTGCTGCTGTCTGTGCTGGCTTGGGGACTGGCTGCTCTGCTTTGACCACTGTTGGCACTGGTTCCTCTACATGCACGCCAGCAGCTTTGGCAAAGAAATCATGCAGGGTGGCCTTGTACCTCTTGTTCCCGCCTTCATCAACGGACCATGGGTTGCCTTGACCCAGATCATAGGCAAGGCCGTAGTTGACCACGACTTCTGAGCCTCCAGAGATCCCAGCACCGTTTCTGGAACTGACCTTCAGCACCAGTCTGTACATGCTGTTCTGGTCCATCTCTAGGTCAAAAACAGCATTGTGGGATTTGCGCTGACCTTGGCATGACACAAGAATATGTCCTGTCATGCTGCTCATTCTTTCCATCACAACACAATAGCACTAGAGGACAGTGTGGCCCAGAGAGAGTAGACGAAAAAAGTTGGGAAGGAGAAGATAGCAAGATGATGATGTTGATGAATGATGATAAATGATGATGAATGAATGAGTGACGATGAACGATATAATGATTGATGTTGGTGAATGACGATGAATGACAACTTTTGCGTAACAACTCCTGTATGACAAATCCTCTGTGATTCCTATGAGACGTGTTTAAATTTGAAGATGATTTGTATGAGATGTATGTGATGTAGATGAATTTGGTAGCTGTTCTTTGAGAAACGAAATCTTGGCAGTAGCTTCTGTGAATGAATCCTTTGCATTTCCACAGTGTAGCATCAATGCATGGTTCTTTTTTTCAACGCATACAACAAAGACTGCAATCTGTGCCACATGCAGAGCTGATGTACCTGGCAGATGAATCAAATAGTGACGCAACGAGTGGCAACGGTCCTTATGTGACCACGTGATGAAGCAAGGTCAAAATCTTTTACACAGAAGAGCGTTTACACCAAGACACGTTTACACACAGCAACCTTTACGCAGAAGATCGCTGACACATTTTTATGCGTTTACACAAAGAAACTTTTACACAGAAAAGCTTGAAAGCACAATTTTTCCTCAGTTTTGCACTTCAACCATCATCTCGTGCGAAAGGGTCAAACCTTAGATTGCAAAATCGCAATTTTCCCGCAGTTTTTGAACATCGACCTTCATTTCGTGGGAAACGGTTGCACTTCGCACTACAAAATTCGCATTTCACCACACGTTTGTGCGTCCGACACGCACGATCCCCGCAGAAGGTTGCCACGGCGAAATCCGACAAGCAATTTTACTTCAGTTTTTGGACATCGAACCTCATTTCGTGCGAAAGGGTTGCATTTTGCAAACCGACATTTGGCTGCCTTGTCGCCTAAAGAGAGAATTTAGAAGTAGGAGGTTTTGGTAGGAGTTTCTACTCCTGGGTGTTAACTCCTGCGTATAAACTCCTGCATATTAACTCCTGGGTATTAACTCCTGAGTATTACCTCCTGAGTAGATGATGTAAAAATTGATGTAGTTGATTAAAAATAGATGTATATATGTGCTGTAAATGTAGATATATAAGATGATGTATATATGATTGTATGGGACGTATGTGATGTTGATGATGTAGATGATGTATATATGAGTTTAAATAAATGTATGTGATGATGATGTGAGTAGAAGATGTTATGTGATGTAGATGACTGTAAACGATTTGTATGAGATGTATGTGATGATGATGTAAGTAGGAGATGTTATGTAGATGAATTTGGTAGTTGTTCTTTGGGAAAATCCCTGCGCAGGAGCTTTCNTGTATGTGATGATGATGTAAGTAGGAGATGTTATGTAGATGAATTTGGTAGTTGTTCTTTGGGAAAATCCCTGCGCAGGAGCTTTCGGGAATCATCCGGAAAAGATCATAATGGCTTGATTGCATGCACCTGGGTTCAAGCAACTGGAGCATCACAGGAATTCATGAACCAATTCAGTGACAGGGCACTGCCTTGATAATGGTTGGCAAAACGCGCCACCCCCACCAGCAGGCAGAACATCTCCTTTGGCTTCCCTTCCTCCAAGACATTGGACAATTTCAACACCTTGGTGCCAAAATCTCTATCAAAAAAACTGCATTACATCTGACCGATCATCCATCATGTTTTTAACAAACACATGATATTTCAGTGATGGGATCATCTGACATATCACTCACTCACCCAACCTTGCCATGGTACTGAGTCACAGAAAAATTCGTTGCCAGGGCATTTCAAGCACTCGACCAAGGTTGCCATGTTTGTGAAGAGCAAGTAGCTCACATCACCTGAGCTGCCACAGACAGAAATGAANCAAGGTTGCCATGTTTGTGAAGAGCAAGTAGCTCACATCACCTGAGCTGCCACAGACAGAAATGAATTGGAATTCATATCACAAGGAACGGAAGTCCGGTCCAAAGGTTGGCACAACATGAGGAGCATGAAGAATAAGCAAAATAACTAGTCGCCCCAACAATGTCCACATGAACCAAAAACTCGGCGGCATTCAGCTCGATTGAAATGTCCTGCCCAAGTCACAGAGGACGTCACCTTCCCTTCTTCCAATTGTTGTGACCAAACCCTGACCTCGATCTCCAAAATTTCGCACCACCAGCCCGCACTTGTCAATCTCTGATTCCCACAGGCGCAATGCAACTGATCGCAGTTCTGGTGGCCATGTGTCCTAGGTCAAGTCTGCATCAATAACTCCACATCAAGATGAAGTGGGAGCTTGCAGTGGGAATCAAGCAAGGGGACCAAACATGATAGGAGAAACCAGAAAGTCTTGGGAAATAGGGCGCGGCCATTTTTTGACACTGACACTGACTGACAAAGTGCTTTCAACTATAGTCACTTTGCATGCAAGATGCCACAGTTGCCAAAGACGCTGCGTACTCAGGGAACTTGCGCTCAACTTGCAAGAGCTCCACGGTCTGACTCTCAGTGCTCAGAATTGGTCCTTCAATGAGCTGCAGATCGGCTGACCTCAACACGCGCTTTTTGCTGTTGGCTGCTGGTCGAGGCGCTTCTTTCTGAAGCTGACGCTGACGGAGCGTTGACCAATATCGCATCATGATGTCTTCACCATGTTTGATACTATGCGCTTTGGGGCGGTCCAGCAGCCAGAATACATCAGCACCCAGCTCTCGCCCTGCAAGGACCTTGAGACATGAAGCACTAATACCCATGCAAAATCAAAGGTGGCATCGGCTGAATTACCCTTTCTCTAACTCCAAAGCAGAAGATAGAAGTGTTCAATCAATCAGACGGAAGTTACTGAGTCTTCCCATGGCTGGTCTTTGTACATTTTGGCACATGGTTGCTGATGCTGATGAAACCAAAACTAGGCACTAATAGAGCATCAACTCAGGAATTGGATGTTTGCTTGACACTGGTTCAGTCCAAGAAGCTGGCGCAGGATGTGCTGAGCTGCAAAGGAGGACGATCACTGATGAGGACCCAAGGATTTGTTGAAAAACGCCTCGAAAAAACGCAACTGGTCTGGAATAAGGCCAGAGGTCGATGATGTAGTCTCGCTTGGGCTGACTCTGACCCTGCAGGCATTTTGCAGTTGGAACAGTGCATCTTGCTGTCCATGCAACAATGACGCTGACACTGACCAGACATCCAAGAAAATGCCATGCAACCTGTCCATCCCAAAAACTATTGTTCCCATCTCGCAAGCCAAGAAACATCATCAGCCATGGCGTCATCACCATCTGACTCCTTGGTTTTGGTGCTTTATTCAAAGCTTGAACATACTCAGGAATGCTGAGGGACAATCTGACTGTACTGATGGAAGTTGCCCACTGCATTGATCATGCACCGCTCGATGATTCAAACATCTGTTCCAGTGCATCATCATCATCATCATCATCATCATCATCATCATCATCATCATCATCATCACCATCATCATCATCATCATCGCCCATCATCATCATCATCATCATCATCATCATCATCATCATCATCATCGCCCATCATCATCATCATCATCATCATCATCATCATCATCTTCAATTTCCTCAGCCAAGATGCATGACCTTCCAGCATCATATCATACAGCTGCACCTCTGTGTCATCTGGTGAAATTTCCTCCAAATGACTGTCTGGACGCTCATCTGACATCCCATTTCGTTCTTCCTTGGGTTGCCGCAAAAAATCCGCCAAGGGCCCGAAGCTGCAAAGACATATTGCAAGTAAGGTTTGAGCTAATGAACATGTGGATGTACAAAGCAGCATAAGCTACATACCTCACGCAATCACCGACATGTCACATGTCTCAAAGACCCATCTACATCCATCTACTTCTATTGAATATAGGACAAGCTTGCAGACTGCAAAAAAGGATATTGCCACCCAGATACTGCACTGCGGAACGGGCAGGAGCGGGACATGCAGCGCATCCGGGTTTGCTCCAGGGCTGTCGCTTTGCTCTTGAGGAGCGGAAGCACCGTTGGCACCACCGCTGATGACCCACCGAAGACTCCAAGCACGACAAAACCAGATCTCTTCGTTGCCGACTGCGTCTCGCCACCTGGCAATGCCAATGCTGCGACTAGGGATTGAACTAGTATTATAACTAGTCAAAAATCTTGCAAACTGTCAAGCTATGTGTCCCAATTCATTAGTGGTTTGCATCATCTTGCGAGTTTGGGTTCGCAGGAGGAATGCTCGAAACTTTGTGGTGGGCGTGCCTGTCAGCTGAATGACAAAGGTTTGGATGCCCTTGATCCCATTCAGCCTGGCCATGACAGTGGATACCAGCTCCATGCGCTGGCCACATACCACTGCTACACCGGCCTTCTTCAAACTCAATGAGCTGATGAGCCTTCCAACTATGTCAATGTAGCCATTTGAAACGCTGACCCTGGAAGTCTGGGCATCAACCAAAAATCCNCCAACTATGTCAATGTAGCCATTTGAAACGCTGACCCTGGAAGTCTGGGCATCAACCAAAAATCCCACCATCTGGCTTCCAGCAACCACCTGGGAAGCACATTTGTCCTTCAGCTCTGCCTCTGTCTTGACCAGGTTGACGTGGCCGCGCTGCTGCTCAGCATGTTGATCTGCCTCCCTCTTGATGGGGTCGTCTTCAATGGTCTCGTCTTCATTGGGCTCAAGGCTGATCAACAGCATTCCCTCCTCTTCATTGACACCTGCTGCACCTGGCATGGGGTTACCATGACTTGCACTGTTGTCACTGCTCATTGTATTGGCAACCACACAGTCAAGCAATTTATTCATCAATTTGCCTGTCTACAATGTTTGCCATGCTTCCGAAAGAAGCAGCCAGGCCTCCAGCTGGTGCGTCAGAATTCCCTGTGGTCGCTGCTGACTCTGCCTGCTTCTCAGCTGCATCTGTGTTGCCACCAGCTTTGAGTTTTCGCAATTCATTCCACAGAGTTGCGCATTCTGTGATTCCTTGTTGGTCGCTGCCATTGCCATGGAGTTTGACAGCACCTTTGAGACAATGGAAAACTTTGTTCAGCCCTGCTCGTGTTTTTAACATNTTCTGTGATTCCTTGTTGGTCGCTGCCATTGCCATGGAGTTTGACAGCACCTTTGAGACAATGGAAAACTTTGTTCAGCCCTGCTCGTGTTTTTAACATGCTGCACACACGAGGGAAAGAAGAATGGTCTTCTGCAGTCTTCCCAAACGTGCTGACCACTGCTTGGATCCAAAGCTCGACTGTCCTCATGGGGGCGCAAATCCTCGGCAGCTTGGGATTCTGAGGTTGCTGGNGCAGTCTTCCCAAACGTGCTGACCACTGCTTGGATCCAAAGCTCGACTGTCCTCATGGGGGCGCAAATCCTCGGCAGCTTGGGATTCTGAGGTTGCTGGGTTGACTTTTTTCATCAAAAACAAACAAAAAACAAACAGCCATAAGAAACCATCAGCGGACAAGGTGAATTTGGTCACCCAAATTCAATTTTCAAATTTGTGTTGAGCTCAAGGATCTGACTCTGAAACATGTCCTTGTTCATTGGAGTCGATGGATTGGCCAGGTCCTCAACCAACCTTCAGCCATTGGATGTGATGCTGCAATGAATGTCATCTGAATTAATAATCAACTGGGAACTGTTTGCTCCTGTGCACATGAATGATGAAATGCTCGCAAGCCAGCATACGGAAGGTATTGAACACAAGAAACATGTCCAGAACCAGAACTGCATACCGTGCTCCCAAGCGTTGACGTAAACGAGGCCCGTCTCCCATGAGCCAAGCATTATCAAATACCTTAGTTAGTCAGCAATGTTGCAACCAGCCAATCTGACATGGCTTGGCATTTTCATGGCTCTGAGGATTGTAATCCATCACAAAAACAGAACATCTAAAGCTGCAAGTTGCATAGACTTGGGGAATGGTCCGTGCCTTTGTCTGTGAAAGCCAGCTCTGAACATCTGGATGCAGCAATCGCTGACATCTGACCCATTTGCTGACGGTAGCGCGCTTCCCTTCGCCTGCATTTGAAATTTCATCACTCAGAAGAAGCCCTGANATCTGGATGCAGCAATCGCTGACATCTGACCCATTTGCTGACGGTAGCGCGCTTCCCTTCGCCTGCATTTGAAATTTCATCACTCAGAAGAAGCCCTGATAGTTTTCATCCAGCTCGGTGCAAAAACCTACATTCAACCTATTCTGCCTTCACAGACACATCTGCTGCAACATCAACATGCACTGCTGCCACTGCCACAGCCCATGTCCAGTATACTGCTCCNAAACCTACATTCAACCTATTCTGCCTTCACAGACACATCTGCTGCAACATCAACATGCACTGCTGCCACTGCCACAGCCCATGTCCAGTATACTGCTCCGACTGCTCCTGCCTAAATTTTCAAGCAGCTTCTTCAAGATCCAGGAATAGTCACCCCCTGGAGCCTTTCGCTTCAGATTGGCCACGATGTTGAGTTTGGTGAAAATTGATGTTGCCTGGAAAGTGTTGCTGTCTTCGTCATGGGTGGCTGCGTTGGATTGCAGCCTCAGGTCAAAGACCTCATCTTCCTGGCCAATGGCACTCAAATTGCATATGTCAGTGTCNTGCAGCCTCAGGTCAAAGACCTCATCTTCCTGGCCAATGGCACTCAAATTGCATATGTCAGTGTCATGCACTGACTGCCAAATGAAATGATGAAAAAACACGTTCACCAGCAACATCCAATCAGAGCTGTCGCTGGCTTGCATTGAAGACTCCGTCTGACATAAAATGGAGTGGGGCCAGGCCTCCTGGACAGGGTATTGGACGAAGTCAACCAGAATGCCTTCAAGCAGCACTGACAAAAGCATGGAGTTGAAGATGGGCTGCCCTTCAGCGGCTTCTCCATCANGAATGCCTTCAAGCAGCACTGACAAAAGCATGGAGTTGAAGATGGGCTGCCCTTCAGCGGCTTCTCCATCAGCAGAAGGCTGCTGGGGGCATCCAAGATCGAGCCACTCTTCCTCCAACAGCTTCAAAGCATGGATGCTGCTGAGTCCATCATCAATGAGATGCTTCCCAGCCTCAGGAACCAAAGCCATGAACAAATATTATAATGATCGCTTGCATGCATGTCCTCATGTCAAGCAAACTTTGCAACATGATGCATTTGATCTCCAGGTGACGTTGTCTGTCATGATCTCACCCTGGTGGTCCACAAGCAGTCTGACATTTCTGAACAGAGCTTGCCTAAGCTTGCAAAACACATACAGTAATATCATCAGATTGAAATAAATCACAGAAAGAAGCTGAACCATTGCTGGACTGCAACTGACACTGACTGTTTTGAAAGAATCCCATTGCCCTGTGAAAAGAAATGAATGATGCTAATGAGCTGCCCATATCGTCCAGACCTGAACTCGAGCGCTAGAAAAGAAATCCGGAGGTCATCCTTTGGCCGCCAGCCTGACTTTTCCTCAATACTGATTGTATTGAGCTTGATTCTCACAGAGGACCTGACAACACTAGCTGTTCTCACTGCACTCACATTTGCCTTTGGCGCCATGGCCTGCAATTGGATCAAGTGTGCACACACAGTGCTTGAGCCTTGACAAAAAGACTGCCATGGCAAAGAAAATCCCTGACTCTGACTGTGCTGACTGAATCTGGGCCAATGAGGTGGCTTTTTCTGACTAGGGCCATGGCAGCTGGAATACAGTAGACCTGGCAGGAGGAAGATGGCTCTGCCACAAGAAGTGCAACATGATTAGCTACAAGCATACAAAAACAACCACATAATATGTTTCTCATCTCAGAGAAAACAAAAGAAACAGACTAAAACGCACAAGGTCATGACGAAACCATTGCTGACACTGACGACTGACACTGAAAACGACCTTCTAAGATTGGAAAAACCACGAAGCACGCATGGGTTCAAAAAGTGTTCCATACAATTTCTTCTGTGGGTTGTGGCAAATGCTGCACAATCACAGGATGGCGGACAAGACGCTTTTCCTATTGTCTGGCATGGGTTGGAGCTGCAGGACATGAAGATCTTGCTCAGAAAACGAAAGCGCTTCAACGCCAGAAGTTGACGTTTGACCATGTTTCACATGGCAAAGTTAAGAGCTAGCACAGACAAACGTCCACTAGGAAGTTCATGGCCAACAGCAACTGATTGACATGGACATCACCACACAGGCTGTCAAAGGTGTGCTGGAGTCATATCATCGACAAAACCTTGCCAAAGCCTTTCCTTCTCCTTGGCCCAGTCCTGACCCTCTTCTGACTGCAGCCAGTCGGCCAAGCGCTGCCTCTGCACTGACCGTGTTGCACCTTGTCTGGCTCCCCGCCCACGCAAAACAAAAGGTTGCACTGGAAGGATTTCAGTTTGGGATTGGCCACCTCTGGTGGTGCGTTGTGCTGTTGCACCCTGCAGAAGATGTGACACAGGCATGGTCATGCTGTATTTGGACTTGTCACTGTCAGGCAATCCACGACCAACAGCAGTAGAAAGCAACATCTCTTTGGCGTTTTCCTTTGCGCTCTCTGAGGTGTGCTGCCGACTGCTGGCAGATCCTGGCTCATTTCTCCCAAGCTGACCTTCAACGGGCAAACCATGGCGCTGTCGTTTCCATTTCCCAACTCTGCCCAGAAGAGGAGTCTTCCCAGCTTCCAAAAACACATCAGTCAAATCATCCAACAGCTCTTCATTTTCCTGCTCACCGATACACAAAATTTTCGCCTCTCTTAGCCTCAAGCGGTGCACTGTTCGGGCAGATGGCATGAACTCTGAATGCATGGCATGCAGCAATGAACCTATTCGCTCACAGCTGCTGCTTGCACCATTTGCCAATGCATTGTGGGCAAGTACAAGCACTGCATGCCAGCAATGGTGATCTTTTGGGCGGCCAGGCTTTGGCCAGACCAGGTCTTGTTCAGTGAAAATTGATTGCAAAATCAAGTTCTCATCAAGGCATCTTTCTGCACCACAGATGTAAACTATCAGTGCCTGTGGCCTGCCTGTACCCCTCGTGGCACATACGGCAAATCTGCTTTGACCTGTAAATGCAGACCGCTGCTTTCGAAGCCCTCTCAACTTCTTGGATCCGAAGCCACAAGATTGCAGATTGCTTGCGCTGGTTGACCATGACACTGGCGTATCCTGAAGGAACAGCTGGACCAGGAAAGCAATCTGGCAAGCATGCCCACTGTGCTGATTCTGCATTGCATAAGACCTTGCATGTCCAACAGTTTGCCACCTCTATTCCCACAAATTGGAATGCATCCCCGAGCTGGGTAATTTTCTCGGATGGGAAATTGGAATTGGTGAAAACGATTTAAAGGAAGGGGTGAAAAATAAATTCATCTGCTCCTAAAAGAAAGGAGGGGGAGGGACAAACACAAAGAACGAAGTAAGCCAGGCAACACAATCAACTTGCCCATTGTGAGAACTGGCATGGACACAATGACGGCATGAACCCGATATGATGTGACCTCACACCACCGGTTTGGATCAAGGCCATGGGCTTCTCGGATGCGCTGACACAAGCGAACATATTGCTTGATCATGTGTGTATCATCTGGCCAAGTTTTTTTCAGCCAGGGGAACTTCCTGGGGTCTGGCCATCGAAATCCCTTCTGTGCAAGAAGTTTGACCTCTGATGCAAGTGTTCGAAATGCATTGCATTGGGCCATAGTCAGCTTCTTGGTGATGATTTTCCTGAAGTCCCAACCTCATGCATTGTGGGATCAAGCAACACAAGTCATTGGGCCGAGCTCCGGCACATGACGCTGACAACAATGTTGTTCAAATAGCCATGACAGACGATGCAGCAAAAAAGGTTGTATAACACCCCAGGTATGCTCTCTGTCTCTCTCTCTCTCTCCATTGTAGCTATTAATGGACATGTACAGGAAAAACCCAAATGCTGACAACCTTAACTGAATAAAGTTGACCAGAAACATTCTGCCATGTTTGACATCATGGCCGCCAACTCTGGCTGAATGCCAACATCACCCCAATAGTCTCCAAAGGAGGCCAAAAGTTCAGACAAACAGGCACGAACTGCCAGCAAAGCCAAGTCAAGTGAACCATAGACCAAAGGGACCTGGCGTGCAGTCTTGCACTGCGGAAAATGCACGCGCAGGTTTAGTCCTGGCCTCTCTGACTCATTCAACACAGCATAGCGTGGATGAATTGACAGCGGGTCTGATGCCCATGCCTCAGCATCTTTTCTTGCAGACTCTGGTGTCATGCTGCTAAACTTCACATACTGAGGCAACATGATGGTTTTGCGTCGCCCCTTCAATGAAATCTTCGCCTTGCTGAAAAAATGATCACCTGACTCACGCTTTGTGTGACATGTGCACCTTGGGGTAGCACAAACTGTGCCAGGCGTGAGGTCCAAAAGGATTTGGAGATGTACACCTTTGAGTTTTCGACTGAGCAGCACCGAGGGGAGGTGAAGCAAAAACTGGCGGAATGTTCTCCCCGTTTGGGTTGGCAAATGCGCATGGATGAAGCTTGTGACATCTGACTTAGGGATGTAGTGTTGCCTTGGCTGCGGCCGGATGCAGGAATTGACAGAATCTGACAGTTCCACATAGCAAACTGCCACTGATGGGTTTGTCAACATTCTTTGTGCTTCTCCAGCATTACATGTAGATCACATTGCTGAGGCATGTCTTGTGGGTTGGCACTATGCCAATGCACAAAGGAACCCCTTATCAACATTCTCAATATTATAATTTCTGCCAAAATTCAATAGGCAGGAAAAGAAGACCAGCCTCCGCACAGCACTGACCCTGTCCATGTCCTCCTTCAACTCCTGCATCATCTTCTGAAACTGACGCTGCGAAACCCAGGGAGGGTCACCCTCCCTCTCTGTCAAGAGGACAAAAGGTTGAATTCGGAGTCGCATGACGTCAGAAAACAGGAGCATGAAACCAACCATCTCCACTGACCCTAACCTTCTGGCAACTGCCACCAATGCAGACTGACTCTGGTGACCATGACCCTGACGCTTCAATTGCATCTTTGAGTGCAAGCCTGCCATGTACAAACGGAAGTTTTGAAGAAGGTTCTCGGCCACGCGGCTCAGTTGGTAGACTTTTCGGGCCCCACTGCCGCTGTCCACAGCATATAGAGGTTCTTGCAGCTGCTCTGCCAGGCTTCGAAATAACACTCTGCCACTGTGCACTCCGAAGTTAGCTGACATGCTGCGGCCAAGGGCATAGAGCTCCTGCACAATGGCCATCCTTGACAGGGCCGCAGCGAATGCACAATGGCATCTGTGGAATGGGTCCCACATTGTCCATGTTGCAGTGGGCCCTGACACTGCTGCTGCCGGCCCTGCTGACGCTGCTGCGCTTGACCCTGCTGCACTTGGACCTGCTGATGCTGCTGTGCTTGACTCTGCTGCACTTGGACCTGCTGATGCTCCTGCGCTTGACCCTGCTGCTGGTGGCCCTGCAGCTGCACTTGATCCTCCTCCTGGTGACACTGTGCTTGACCCTGCTGATGCTGTGCTGGCCTCTGGTGGGTACAGGGCCATCCAAATCAGCTCACATGTCTTCGAGGAGGAATGCTTTGCCGCAGGACCACCCGCCGCCACTGCTCCATCTCCGGAAATGACACTGACCAAGCGTGCCCGGAGGGATTGCACAGTCAAGTGTGCCGGGTGTTCCTCCAGGGCAGCCACTATTGATGCTGTCTGGCTCTGACCATCGTGGAACATGCCCATTGACCTTGCATCCATGAGCATGACCCTGACGCTGCCCTGACTCGTGAGGAACCTGACCATGACAACCTGCAAGGTCTCGTGGCGGGAAAACATCCCACTCCCCAAAGTGACTGGGTCAAAAGTCAATGACACAGGTGATCTGACACCAAGTGTGGGGAGAATGTCGCTGACCTGTGATGCGTCACTTTCTGCCAGGTACCGGCTCGCAACTTGTTCTGCCAGCCGAACGAAGTTGACTGATGCATATTTGTCGCCCACATCCACATCTGCAAGGTTGAGGCGCCTGACAGCATGGATGAACTCCACATCTGCATGGCCCCTGGCTGACCCATACAGCGCTTCCCGCAGAAGCAGCCTCATGACATTCTCAGGTGACCGAGGCTGACCGTGCTTTGGACCAGAAGCACCTTGAGCTTGACCTTCTAGGCCATCATCATGCTTTGCAAGGTTCTTTGCCACTGGCACTGGCGTCCAACTATTGGCCCAAACCCGGTCATGCAGATTCCGTAGTGTTGAGGCTCCAACTCCTCAGGTGGATGTTCTGCAGGCCATCACCCACTGACAGCCATCAAACGCAAAAGTCCTAAAAATCAAGTGCTTCTAATTTGTAATGGATTCTGTGAACACAAAATGCCATACAGGTCCGGGATCGACTGGTTCCAAAAGGAAAACAGAAAAATACTATGACAATGTGAAGGGACTGCAAATCCGTGCTGCTGCCTTGTAAGCCAGTCGCCCAGTGCTGCTATCATCTGCTGATTTCAAGTCTGGAAGCTTCTCAATGACAGAGCGCAAGACAACTGCAGAGAGTGACATGCAAGAGCGTACCACATTGATGAGGATAACCTGGGACTGCTCCTGGATGGGGTTCAGGCCTTTGTGAATAAAGCGCCCAACATCTTTCCCAGGGACCCAGGCATTTTCATCCACTTCAGCAGGTGCATCAATCTCAGCCAGCTCAATGCAGTCATGGAATTGCAAAGGTTCAGAGTCACCCTCAGGCTCAGGATCAATCTCGATCTGACCCTGGCAGTTCAGTGCAAGATCACGACTAAGCTCTGACAACCCGACTTCATCGTCAAATGCAATGCACTGGCCCTCATCATCCACTTCAATGCATTGCTCTGCCGGTTCTGCATCAATGGCTATCATTCCGGACAGGCGGTGGGGTTCGCAGGTGGCACTAAAATGACATAGCTCTGTCAAAGCTATCTTTTGGCTCATGAGAAATTAGACATCCTGTTCCCCTTTCATGTTTTCATTTTGCCTGAATAGGTCATCGTGCCCATGTCATTCCTGTTGAGCATGTTGGTGTTGACTTCATGTCCTTTTTGCTTGGATATGAGCAGTGGTGCGTCCAACATCAGTGAACAAAACCAACAGCACAAGAAAATCAAAAAACACATAGTTCCAGCTTCCATATAGACACATACACATATATAAATATATAACATATTTAGCGGCATCACGCTGACTGAGCAAATATAAAACACAAACCAACTAAAACAAATGCAACGTCTGTCTTGAAAACCTGACGCCTGCATTCAAGTGCCAAAACAATAAGAACACCTAGATGAAATCAAGTAGAGCAAGTCAATGATTTTTTGCTACCAGGTGCATGAGGCTGACTTTGATTCTGGAACAATGCATTGGAAGTAAAAACCAAAAACAATGTGTCCCATCTTGCNGTGCATGAGGCTGACTTTGATTCTGGAACAATGCATTGGAAGTAAAAACCAAAAACAATGTGTCCCATCTTGCATAGGTTGCACATGACAGCAAAATTCTGCCATGCAAAGCAAGCCTGCTTGCAAGCCTGATCCCAAACATGCCACCATGACTTTGGAGCAGCCAGCACTCCCATGCTGGCTGTCAGAGAAGGCCTGCCATCCACACAGAAACATCAAGCCATGAGCTACCACAACCAATGACACATCCCAAATTCTCGTTCTCATACAAGAATGTCACTGCAACAAATGCAATTGAAGCNTCAAGCCATGAGCTACCACAACCAATGACACATCCCAAATTCTCGTTCTCATACAAGAATGTCACTGCAACAAATGCAATTGAAGCTCATCTGGCACTGCAAGTCAATGATTTTTTGCTACCAGGTGCATGAGGCTGACTTTGATTCTGGAACAATGCATTGGAAGTAAAAACCAAAAACAATGTGTCCCATCTTGCNGTGCATGAGGCTGACTTTGATTCTGGAACAATGCATTGGAAGTAAAAACCAAAAACAATGTGTCCCATCTTGCATAGGTTGCACATGACAGCAAAATTCGGCCATGCAAAGCAAGCCTGCTTGCATTCAGTTAAGAGCCGAAAACTGGTCAAAAAGCTTGATCCCAAACATGCCACCATGACTTTAGAGCAGCCAGCACTCCCATGATGGCTGTCCGAGACGGCCTGCCACCCACACAGAAACATCAAGCCATGAGCTACCACAACCAATGACACATCCCAAATTCTCGTTCTCATACAAGAATGTCACTGCAACAAATGCAATTGAAGCNTCAAGCCATGAGCTACCACAACCAATGACACATCCCAAATTCTCGTTCTCATACAAGAATGTCACTGCAACAAATGCAATTGAAGCTCATCTGGCACTGAACACAGAACAAATTCTGCTCCAGAAGGAAAGTGCTTACAGTGACAAGATTCAAAGTGAGCAAGTAAATGTCAAAAAAAAAAACGTTCAGAACTGCTTCACTTGTCTCTAGTTGTCCTGCCAAAAAAAATGCGATGCTGTCTCAGCCCATTGTCGAAGTGTCCTTATGGACCCTCTTGATCCTCCAATCCAAGTAGAGCTGTTGCACTGCAGCAGCTCATTTTCGAGATGACCTCATTCATGGACCCACTTGAACCTCGAAGTTGAGGTGTTACACTGTAACAGCTCAACTTTGAGGTTGGACATGGACCCACCTGAACCTCGAAGTTGAGGTGTTACACTGTAACAGCTCAACTTTGAGGTTGGACATGGACCCACTTGAACCTCGAAGTTGAGGTGTTACACTGTAACAGCTCAACTTTGAGGTTGGAC
>BGPT01000383.1:242254-277397 GCA_003297045.1 Symbiodinium sp. clade C Y103
TGAGCTGTTACACTGTAACAGCTCAACTTTGAGGTTGGACAAGCAATTCCCTTTCAAGAGCTAAAAAGGTGATCTTTGAGGTTGCTCCCAGGGGAACCTGAAAGTTGAAGACTTTCAATTTTAATTGTGTTTCAATTAAAATTGAAAGTCTTCAACTTTGAGGTTGCTCCCTGGTGAACCTCAAAGTTGAGCTGTTACAGTGTAACAGCTCAACTTTGAGGTTCCCCTGGGAGCAACCTCAAAGATCACCTTTTTAGCTCTTGAAAGGGAATTGCTTGTCCAACCTCAAAGTTGAGCTGTTACAGTGTAACAGCTCANGATCACCTTTTTAGCTCTTGAAAGGGAATTGCTTGTCCAACCTCAAAGTTGAGCTGTTACAGTGTAACAGCTCAACTTCGAGGTTCAGGTGGGTCCATGTCCAACCTCGAAGTTGAGCTGTTACAGTGTAACAGCTCAACTTCGAGGTTCAGGTGGGTCCATGTCCAACCTCAAAGTTGAGCTGTTACAGTGTAACAGCTCAACTTCGAGGTTCAGGTGGGTCCATGTCCAACCTCAAAGTTGAGCTGTTACAGTGTAACACCTCAACTTCGAGGTTCAAGTGGGTCCATGTCCAACCTCAAAGTTGAGCTGTTACAGTGTAACACCTCAACTTCGAGGTTCAAGTGGGTCCATGTCCAACCTCAAAGTTGAGCTGTTACAGTGTAACATCTCAACTTCGAGGTTCAGGTGGGTCCATGTCCAACCTCAAAGTTGAGCTGTTACAGTGTAACACCTCAACTCCGAGGTTCAACAGGGTCCATGAGACCACCTTGAAAATGAGCTGTTTCAGTTTAACAGCTCATTCCTGAGGGTCAAGAGGGTCCATGATGTCACCTCGAAAATGAGCTGCTACAGTTCAGCATGTCACTTTCAAGGTTCGAGGCAGTCAATGACGAGATCATATGGAAAAATGTCCTGTTATTGCAGTGTAACAAATGACTTTGGAGGTTGATCTCAGACAGAGAGATCACCTGCCAACATGTCACACGTGATTGCTTGAAGTTGATCTGGGGGCATGATGCAAGAGGTCATTTTCGAGGTTGATCCAACCCGTTACCATGCAACAGGCCATGTTCAAACCAGAATCTTGTTTGTGCTTTGGTCGATGGTGGATGAGATCCTATGAATTTGGGCAAGATCCCTGTCAAATCAAGTTTTTCGTCAGGACACCTGCTGTCAGCTGACAATGGCTGGTCATGGCCACAACATACATGCGGAGTGCATGTGACTCTGACTGGTACTGACAGAATCTACTTGGTAAAAACCAGGTTGCAGCATAATGTGGCTGCAACGCTCAAAAACCACGCAGAGTGCACAACTCTGGCTGACTGGATCTACAGATCGGCAGGTCCATCGGCAGGCGGGTCAACCGAAGACACCGATGACAGTGCATCCTGAGGCTGAGGTGCTGCAGGGTTCGTGCGCATGACCTTGGGACTGTAGCGCGGCCAGTCCATCACCTCAGGCAACTCTAGTTGTTGAATCACGAGAAAAATCCAAAAACAAATCAGATGGCACTGGCACAGCCTGCAGCCTGAGAGAACCCTGCCACTATACTTGCATTAAACTGCCACAGTCATGTGCCATGCATTCACCACATGCAACTAAGCCACCCTGACTGTCGGGTCGATGCATTCCATTTGGCACCTGACCACTTCCAGCTCATCCATAAGTCGGTAGCGCTTCCTGCCCAGCTCATTCAGTGCATTCGTCTTTTTCTCCATCTCCTCCAACAGCTCATCAATGTTGAGCACCTTGGCCTTCTCAAAGGCAAGTTTTGCCGTTCCAGCGCGGTAGATGCCATGGAAGACCTTGCCATGGCCACTGTCCAACATCACCATGGAACCGGGCCCGATATGAATCTGACCATTGAACTGCCTCAGATGCAGCAACCAGGAGGTGTTGGTGGTTGCATCAAATCTATTTAGTTGTTGTACAAAAATTTTTTAATGCTCTCAAAAATAAATAAGTTTCCATTGACACAGAGCCTGCTGCCAACTTGTTGCAAATGAGGCACATGTGTGTTCCACTGGCCAGGACAAATGCAACCTTCGCTGGCAAGGTCAGCTCTATGATGCCCACATCATCTGTCACGCTGGTCATTGGCTTGCTCAACCACCATGCCGCTGGCGCTATGGTGTGGCGCGTGAAAGCTGCATGCAATGAGCACCTAGCAACGAACAAAATGGTGTATGCCAGTATATTTTTCCTGACTGTGCTAATCAAGCATTCTGCTGCTTGTTCTGCTTGCATAAATTATCACATCACCTGAGTTTTGAATTCTTTGCAGATTGAAAATTGAAAAACATCTGAATCAATAATGCAGAGTCAGGCACACCCCATTGACTGGATTCGTTGCCAAGGGAATCCATTTGAGTGGGGAATACATTGCCTCCTCAATGACCTTCGGCCACTCCTCAGCAGCTTTGTCCATGCTCTGTGGCCCTGCACTGACTAATCCATGCTCTGTGACCCTGCATGAGATGTCGTGATGCTGACACTGACTATATAATAGATGTAACATGTGCAATGCAGCTCAGACTCTGTCAGGGACGAGAAAAGCCAAAGCTTCATCGAACTTGACTCTGACTCTGTGGGCTCTGCTGTCTCTCCGGGTTCCTCATAAGTTCCTTCACAGCTGACCTTCCAAATGGAGATCTCACAGGAATCCTTGACTCCTGGCAAGGAGCCACGCCTGGGCACACAAAACCTGCAGCGCCACTTCACCACAAGCATCAACAGAAACAGAGACATGTAGAGTAGCAGTAACAGACAGAATGTCACAAAGCTGTGAGAAAGCCACAGTGAGAAATTTATGAAACATTGACAGGCATCCGCGTTGATGCTTGCAGCCAAATCACCAGACAGTGGCATTGGTCAGCTTGCAGACTTCGCGCCGGAGTCCACATTGCCATTGCTGCCACTCTGACGCTGATGGCTGCAGGTGCAGGAGGCGGTACATGCGGCTCGTCATACTGCCCTGGATTAAGCCAAGCCGCTCCGCACTGTCATCCTAAGAGCCACCCAATGGAATGCATGCATTGCGATTGAAGCATTGGAACTCCCTTGATGGCATGAACACTGCTAATGACTGACATTGCTCCTGCATGATGACATGACCACTGCATCTCACTTGCCATGTCGTGAAGTTCAGCGCTAGTGACATTGCTCCTGCATAATGACATGGCCACTGCATCTCACTTGCCATGTCTTCAAGCCCAGCCACCAATGGTTCAAGGCGCTGTTTTTGGCCTGAAAGAGAATGATTGGCTTGAAGGCGCTTGCCAATCTTCCGGATGCCACCCCAAATCGCCTCTTCAGCTGAGGAGTAGATGGTAACATTTGCCTCAGCAAACAATGCCGTGGCAGCACATTTGCAATGAGCCTATGCCAGAACAAAGCCCATAGCCTGAGGATGGGATGGGAGCTTTGAACTTGCACATGCAAGCCACCAGAATCACCACTAAAGAAGACGAGGGACCATCCCAGTAGCAACGTGCTCAGTCTTCTCGGGCGCCAGGCAAAACATGGCTCACTGATAAGCTGACCAGGACTGACGTCAGGTTCTATCTTGGTGTCTTGACTTGACCTTGCTTTCTAAAATGGCAACACAGCAGGCCCAGACTGCAGCAAAAATATGACTGCATGACAGGCTCTGGCATCTGACATACGACATTGACTGACACTGACACAGAAGAAGCCTGTGAAAGCTATGCCTTTCTGCACACACGTTGTTGGTTCCCTTTCTAACCACACTAAGTCACAAATGACTCTGATGCTGTCCTTGCCTGACAGTTCAACAGCGGAATCCCCGCCAAGGATATCCATGCGAATGCCGATGAAGCATTCCATCCGAAGACAGGTTAGAGTGCAGAACAAATGCAGAAAGTAATTGCTATAATACACTAATTAGTATCTAATATGGAATTTTAGCATACTAATTAGATCATTGATATGAATGTTTTTGATAATTGCCATTGACACTGACACTGAAAGTGGCTTCGGCTTTCTTTCTGAAAGCTGACTTGAAATCACTATCATCGAACATTGAAAAAGATATTGACGCTGGAAATTTCTCGCCACTAACTGCTACTTCTCTGGCGATGCTATTTAAGCAATGTTTTTTTTTCGAACAAAACATGCACAATAACAATGCACTTAATGAAAAACACACATCTACCACAACCCGGCGCACAACTCAAATCATATATCAAAAGTAGTAATAGTAATAGTAGCAGTAAAAAAAAAATAGTAGTAGTAGTAGTAGTAGTAGTAGTCGTCGTCGTCGTCGTAGTAGTAGTAGTAGGAGGAATAGTAGTAGGAGGAATGGTAATAGGAGTAGTAATAGTAGTAGTAACAGTAGCAGCAGGACTAGTAGTAGTAGAAGTAGTAGTAGTAGTAGTAGTACTAGTAGTACTAGTAGTACTAGTAGTAGTAGTAGTCGTAGTCGTAGCCGTAGTCGTAGTCGTAGTAGTAATAGTATTAGTAGTAGGAGTAGTAGCAGTAGTAGTAGTAGTAGTCGTGATAGTAGCACTAAAATTATAAGTAATGGTAATACTAAACAGTAGATGGTCCGTGCCGGAACCCGGCGCTACCGGAACCCGGCGCACAATTCAAATCGTAGATCAATTTTGTTAACGGAAACAATAGTACTAGTAGTAGTAGAAGACGCTGCGTGCCGGAACCCGGCGCTACCGGAACCCGGCGCGCAGCTTAAATCATAAATGAAAAGTATTAATTACTAGTAATAGTAGAAATAATACAAGAATTAGTAGTGATAGAAGTAGTAGTAGTAATAGTAAACAGTGCGTGCCGGAACCCGGCGCTACCGGAACCCGGCGTGCAACTCAAATCATAATTGCAAAATATTAATTATATAATAGTAAAGCTAATACAAGAATTAAATCTAGTAATACTAATGATAGTAATAGTAGTAGCAGCAATAAACGGTGCGTGCCGGAACCCGGCGCTACCGGAACCCAGCGCGCAACTCAAATCATAATTCAAAAGTATTAATTAAGTAATAAAAGTAAAGGTAATAGAAAAGGAATATAGAAGAAGTAGTTGTAGTGAACGGTGCGTGCCGGAACCCGGCGCTACCGGAACCCGGCGCGCAACTCAAATCATAATTCAAAAGTATTAATTAAGTAATAATAGTAAAGGTAATAGAAAAGGAATATAGAAGAAGTAGTTGTAGTGAACGGTGCGTGCCGGAACCCGGCGCTACCGGAACCCGGCGCGCAACTCAAAACATAATTCAAAAGTATTAATAAGTAATAATTGTAAAGGTAATAGAAAAGGAATATAGAAGAAGTAGTTGTAGTGAACGGTGCGTGCCGGAACCCGGCGCTACCGGAACCCGGCGCGCAATTCAAATCATAATTCAAAAGCACTAATAAGTAATAATAGTAAAGGTAATAGAAAAGAAATAGTGGAAGAAGTAGTTGTAGTAAACGGTGCGTGCCGGAACCCGGCGCTACCGGAACCCGGCGCGCAACTCAAATCATAAATGAAAAGTATGAATTAGCACTAATAGTAACGGTAATAGAAAAAGTAATAGAGCTACAAGTAATTGTAATAAAGAATGCGTGCCGGAACCCGGCGCTACCGGAACCCGGCGCGCAACTCAAATCAGAATTCAAAACTATTAATTAATACTAATAGTAGAGATAATAGAATAACTAGTAGTGGTAGAATCAGAAGTAGTTGTACTGAACGGTGCGTGCCGGAACCCGGCGCTACCGGAACCCGGCGCGCAACTCAAGTCATAATTGAAAAGTATTAATAAGTAATAATAGTAAGGGTAATAGAAAAGGAATAGTGGAAGAAGTAGTTGTAGTGAACGGTGCGTGCCGGAACCCGGCGCTACCGGAACCCGGCGCGCAACTCAAATCATAATTCAAAAGTATTAATAAGTAATAATAGTAAGGGTAATAGAAAAGGAATATAGAAGAAGTAGTTGTAGTGAACGGTGCGTGCCGGAACCCGGCGCTACCGGAACCCGGCGCGCAATTCAAATCATAAATGAAATTTATTAATAAGTATTAATAATAAGGATAATAGAAAAAATAGTAATAATAGAAGTAGTAGTAGTAGCAATAGAAGTAGTAGTAATAGTAGTAGTAGTAGTAGTAGTAGTAGTAGTAGTAGTAGTAGTAATAGTAGTAGTAATAGTAGTAGTAAACGGTGCGTGCCGGAACCCGGCGCTACCGGAACCCGGCGCTACCGGAACCCGGCGCACAACTCAAATCATAAATGAAAAGTATGCATTAGTAGTAATAGTAGGTGTAATCGAATAAGTAGTAGAGGTAGAAGTAGCTGTAGTGAACGGTGCGTGCCGGAACCCGGCGCTACCGGAACCCAGCGCGCAACTCAAATTATAAATAAAAAGTATTAATTCATCACTAGTAATAAGACGGGTAATAGAAGAACTAGTTGTGGTAGAAGTAGTAGTAGTAAACGGCGCGTGCCGGAACCCGGCGAGTGCCGGAACCCGGCGCTACCGGAACCCGGCGTGCAATTGAAATCATAAATGAAAAGCATTAATAGTAATAAAAAAGGGTAACAGAAAAATACTGATTCCACTGATGGTAGAACTAATAGTAGTAGTAGTAGTAGGAGGAGGAAGAGGAGGAGTAGTAGTAGTTGTGGTAGTACATGGTGCGTGCTGGAACCCAAACCCGACGTGCAATTGAAATCATACATGAAAAGTAAGTAGTAATAGTAATAGTAGCAGAAATGGAAGAAGTAGTAGTGGTAGAAGTAGTAGTAGTAGTAGATGGTGCATGCCGGCACCCGGCGCTACCGGAACCTGCCATGCAACTCAAATTATTGCACATCAAGAGAAAAAGTACGATAGTAGTACTGGTAGTAGTAGTAGCAACAATAATAGAAGGAGTAGCAATAGTACTACGAGTAATAGTAGTACTGGTAGCGGTAGTGGTGGTAGTAGTAGTCGTCGTTAGTTATTACTAGTAGTAGTAGTAGTAGTAGTAGTAGTAGTAATAGTAGTAGTAGTAGTAGTAGTAGTAGTAGTAGTAGTAATAGTAGTAGTAGTAGTAATAGTAGTAGTAGTAGTAGTTGTAGCAGTAGCAGCAGTAGTAGTAGTAGTAGAAGTAGTAGTAGTACTAGTACTAGTAGTACAAATGAAAAAAATATGTTGCCACATAAAGTGATTGCAGGTCAAATGTGTTTTTTATCTGTGCTGCAAGGAAGACAAAGCAAATATATAATTTTTACTTAGTTACATGTTACATGGCCCCCACCAGTTCATGTGGTGACATGAAGATGTTGTTGCAAAGCTGTGTTGATTTTTTGCTCGATACTTTTTGTTTTTTTGGCATGAACCAGAACAAGAAGGAAAGAAGGGCATCGGCAACAAAAAACATCTATATTTCAAATCTCTGTAGGGCATTTGCAGCATGATAAACACTTACTGCAAAAAACATGCTAAAACCAAAATAGAAAGTGAGCCTTTGGCATATGATAGCCAGAAGCAGCCTGCACTGGTTGTGTTATATTGCTCTGTGATGACCTTCCAATGTCCAACTGACTGAGATTGCTGAAGCGCCTGAACTTTTTGAAGCCTCTGAGTCGTTGGGCTCTGACATGCCCCGGTGCACAAAAAATAGTTCAGCTTGATGAATGCTGAACCTATTGAACCTCTAGTCTACTCTGACTCTGAGTCAATGTGGTGACCCTCTAAAATTAACCAGTCAGGTAGTAGAGGCACAGCACAATCATGCTGCAGTTCATTTCTAATTGCAGCAGAAACGCAATCTCTGACATTTTCATGCCAGCGTAACTTTGCCTTCAATTGATCTGTCTCTGACTGCATTTTGGCAACTGCTTGCCTCAGCTCAAGGACTTGCTTGTCCCTGTCAGCCAAATTCAGCGACAGCTGAGCAATATGCTCCTGCATCTTTTGGCCCTTCTCAGCCAACAAGCTTTTGTGTGAGCGATGGCAGGAGATGGTTTCAGACAACACTGTGACCCTCTGCATCTGCAGTGCAAGATCCTCTGCCATCATCGCCGAGCCCTCCTTAGCTAGGGATGGCTTCTGACATGAGATGGTATGTGCAAGAATGTTGAAGGCAAAGGACTATGCCAAGAGGTATGCAACTTTACTTCCTGATGATAAAAAATACTAAAAACGGAGCTGATGCACAACATTTGGGCACATTGAATGACTAACATACATGCAAGACAATCAATAGCTAACTGCTTAGCAAAGTGTCCCTTTGAGTTTGCAAAATTGTGACATTGATTGACTTCCTCTTCTCCCGGTTTTTCTCATGATCCTTCTGTTTTGCTCTATCTCTCTTTGGAGGCTTAGCAGCAGCTTCTGGCATTGCTTGCAGCACCGCAGGTGACTCTGAAATGGATGTGATGATCTGATGCAGCTGCAGTCATGCTGTGTGTTGTCCTTTTCATCCATAGCTTTCATCGAATCACAAAAGAAGTTTAAGTGAAGCTGGCACTCGCAACAGTTCCAATCTCAAGCATAGCTTCCTGTTCCGGCCCAAGCCTTGACTTGCCAAAGGCTAGGCTATCAAATCCTGCATGGCTTGATGCCCCAAATCGCACCAAGCAATACTTGGCATCAATCAAAAACTGGGTGTCATTCAATGAAGTCTGCAAGCCCTGGAAAGCTAACACTGCTAACTGAAACATCTGGCATGGTATGATCAAAGTCTCAAACCTGTCCTTACCAAGAATATGTGCCAAGTAGGTTGCTTGACACTGGGGAAACTTTCTGCCAAGGACAAATTTATCTCACCTGACATCATTGAACATCGCATTCTCAGATGTCCCTACCCATGATGACAATGATACCATGCACCATGTCATTGTTACATCTCACATGCATGTGGGCATAGACGGATAACACATACACACACAATGTCCTGTGAAAGCATTGCCGGGCACTGCTGCGGTTTCAACCTCGGCATCGGCTGAGAAGATGACATTTGGTGCAAATTGACACATGAAAGTGTTTTTTTCAACTGCTACAATGTGGGTACACCTGCCCATGTGCAGTTGGCAGTTTCCTGCAGCAATGCTGGATATGCCTTGTTGGCTTGACACTGATAATGGCATTGAGAAAATTGTATCATGCACTGTAACTGCAAGGCCCTCACATGTGATGATCAACAGCTCATTTGATGACCTATGCATGGCCGGCTGCTGCCAGTTTGACTGTCCTTCGCTGAATCATGTCCGTTTTATTTTGAAGCAAAGTAAAGCTGACACTGACACTTGTTGAATTTCACCAGTTTGACTGTCCTTCGCTGAATCATGTCCATTTTAATTTGAAGCAAAGTAAAGCTGACACTGACACTTGTTGAATTTCACCTCTCAGCAGAGCCATCGACCTTGATGTGCTGTATGACATCCCTGCCACATAGATTGAAAAGTGACACGCCTTGGCCCACAAGGCGATCAATCAATGCATTGGTTGCTCAGAAATTACAAGCAAGCTGCCCTTCACCACAGAAAGCTCATGCCCAGAGCATCTGGCATATGGTCCAAAATGGGCACCGCCAAAACCTAAGCAAACAAAAAAAAAAAACAAACGATGCCTGACCATACGCAGCTGGCAGTTGCTAGCAGCATTGCTGACACTGACAATGGCATGGGTCAAGCGGTCAAACCACATAATGCACTGTAAGGCCCCCACATCTGATGATCAACAGCCCATCTACTGGTAAAGCTGACACTGACACTGGTTGAAAATTCATTGTGACACCTGGTTGAATTTCAGTGTGTGCAATGATGCCACTGACAATGACCTTCAAAACAACAACAAATATCTGCTTGGCTTGACAATGCCTGTCACCCACATAGTGAATGAGGACCGTACGCTTGACAACGGTCAAGGCCAGGGACTCCTGCATGGCAGTGGGAAAAAAATCATTGAAATTGAAATTGAATTGTGAATGTGTTGCGCTCAACTACCATAGCCACTGACTCACTGGTCTGATGGTGTGATGCCTTTTTTTTCCACGGAAGACACCGAAGTGGCTATGGCACAGTGAGTTTGACGGTCTGACCCATTTTTTTTGGTCTGACGGTCTATGGTACAGTGAGTCTCACGTCTGACGCTTTTTTTTGGTCTGACAGTCTGTGCTGACACTGAGGTGGCTATGGGTCAAAAGTAAAGACCTAGGGTAGCAGAGATTTAGTATTGACATTATTGACATTGACATTGACCATCCAATTTTGAGGGTACCCAATTTTGACCCATACCCAAGTCAGTGACATTGACTCACCATGTGCGCCTCCTTTTGGCCTCATATTCACGGTGGGATCTGCTGACTTCTGTCGTCAGCCATGTGTTGGTCTCGTGGCCCTTGTGTCGCCCCACTATTGCTTGAAGCCTCAGCAGCGAATGCAACTGAGAAGTGCGAAAAGCCTATTGGACCGGAACATTCCTGGAATAGTCATTCTATGTCCTTTTTATGGGGGCTCCCATGTCAAGATGAATTGTGGAATGGAATGTATGGGGAAGCAAAGCAATCATGAAGGACTAGCTCAAGTACGAAGGAAGCAGTGGACATTGAAATTTGTTTCGATACATCATAGGGATTACCATAGTGCACTGCATAAAGTCTAGTTATGGAACCTTAGCATACTAATTATATCATTGATTATGAATGTTCTCGATAATTGCTACTGACACTGACGCTGACACTGACATGACATTGCATCACAAGCAACAGGAGGTGACACTGGCGAAGTTGCCCGTTGTCACCCCAGTCTCCGAGCCGCCGCAGTTGTTCTTTGAGTCCTCCAGATATATTGCAATCAGCGCAGATTTCATTCCTGGCCAGGGCCACTCAAAGAACATGACTTTGCTGACACTGACACTGACACTTTATCGGTGGCATCATGTCTGAAACTTAAATTGCAATGTTGACTTGGCTGACTGAGTGTCACTCAAGCCCAAAAAAAAATAACACTGACAAGCAAAGACCAAGATACATCACCAGTGACCTTGGATCTGATCCTCGAGCTGGACGTGCAGGAGCTGATGCAGGATCTGACGCAGGAGGTGCCGAAGACACTGAGGCTGATCCACCAGGTGCTGCTTTTGGCACAGACCCTGAGGCTGATCCACCATCTCCATCTCCAAAAGGTGCTGCTTTCGGCACAGGCCCTGCTGCTGATCCACCATCTCCATCTCCAACAGGAGGAGGAGGGGGTGCGGCTTTTGGCACAGACCCTGACCCTGCTGCTGATCCACCATCTCCATCTCGTCCAACTGGTGCTGCTTTCGGCACAGACCCTGACCCTGCTGCTGATCCACCATCTCCATCTCCAACAGGTGCTGCTTTTGGCACAGACCCTGCTACTGATCCACCACCTCCATCTCCAACAGGTGCTGCATCTCCATCAGGTGCACCATCAGTTGACCTTTGTTGACACTGACACTTATTGTTTTGAAAAAAAATCAAACTTAACATTCCATTGGGGCCACCAGCTTTCAAATTTGATTTGCCAAACCAAAAGAAAACAACACAAAATAACAATGAATCCTGATTACAAGTGACACAAATGCCGGCGTTGGCACAGAAACTGTGTCTGGAGCATCTCCATGTGCCTGGGCCCGCCCCCATCTTGTGCTCGGAGTTGGAGGGGCAGCGCTCTCAGTCTCACCCTCACCATGACCCTCACCATGACCCTGACCATCACTTTGAGTTGGAGGGGCAGTGCTCTCAGTCTCACCCTCACCATGACCCTCACCATGACCCTGACCATCATCACCAGGCTCTTCCTCATCAGGCTCTTCTGGAATTGGTTCTGGATTGACGAACACCACACGTCCAAGTTGCGTGAGCCTGGGTGAGGCCAAAGTGGTGAATATCACCAAGAAATTAGGAGGCAATAAAAAACTATATATTTAACCTATTGTGAACAAACATTTACTTGTCAGCACAAAAAATCAAAGGGAAAGGTGTGATATTAAATCATGACCTAGTAGCGGGCTGGGGTTGTTATTCCTCCAGTAGTAATGGGCCACATTCACCAGGTTGCAGAGTCTTCGGTAATCATATGGGTACTGACACCGGGCTCCCACTGCATTGACAATGTCCATCCTGGCAGGTACTGACACCGAGCTCCCAAGAAATGATCTATGGTTCAACAACTAAACTTAACAGCAGCAATGGGCCAATGGGGATCAAACTCAAAAAACATTCCTTGATTCAAGTGCAGCCAAGTCTCCGATCACCCTGACCCTGCAAGAATCCCAATCCATCGCTCAAGTCAAGGCCCCAGTTGTCGCTCAATGACAGAAAGAGTGGAACTACATCGACAAACATTGCCTTAGCTGACAATTTTGATTCACTTGAATTGAACCGGTGAAAAAAATAAGTTCAAACCTAATACCTTGGTCATCGCAATCAAATAAACATAGCTGGTGATCCCCAAAGTTGGTTTATCAAAATACTTCACCCCACAGTGCCAACCCCAAAACCCTCCTATGGAAGTTGGCTATTTATTTTTTTCATGTGACATTTTTTATGAGAAAGCCTGTCATGCTGGTCAAGAAAATGTTTGGAATCAAAGAAAATGCCTGGAATGATGTGAGTCCAGCAAGTTGCAGTAACATTTACGGCAAAACATTGAATATGGCCAAGTTGCAGTGAAAAAACCGAAGAGCATCATCCCAACCGCAGTTGCACGGATCTCGGCATCATATCCGCTGAGGATAATCACGTCTGTCTTCTGACGCAGGATCACTTTGAAAAGCCGAAATGCATTGATGTGACTGAAGACCTCCCAGGAATCTCATGAAAAATGAGATTTGAAAAAAGAAAAAAATCATTGGGCTGACACTGACACTGACACTGCTTCGGGCTTTGTTTTGAAAACAAATCTAAAATCAAAATTTACCTGCCAAAACAACATCCAAGATGCACTGTGGAAAACATTCGCATGCTCTGCATTGAGAACCAACTCTGACCCTGGGAAATTGAGCGGAATGTGCTTCTGCAAGGGACCCACCATGACCCTTGGCTGGGCTCTGGTGCAACAATCAACTGCTCATTTTCCCCGTATTGACTATTGATTGATGTGGGGGCCTTTTTGATGAATCAACCCAATGTGGGAATTTTCCAGGATCAATCAAAGCCAAATTCAAATGATTTGCCAAGAAGCTTAGAACAATTAATCTTCACTGTTTAATGCTAATTTACTTGCCTTTGCCTATCTTTTTGGGATTGACAGCAAAAAAACACGCAGGCACAATGGAGCCAAGAGACCTGGACGGAAGTAGGCTGTCAATGTGGTACTCACGTCTGTCACAGGGGGCGTGCAGCAGAGCTTGTGCAGGGTTTGCAAACACCTCCGTCTCGCCTTCCACAACCATTGCCTCAAGTTGGCCATTTGTCAAATAACGTGCCTGACACTGACTGATGACACTGACTGAAGATGATGCAAAACAACCAGAGCCAACAAGTACAAGCCATTGGGCATGCAGAACTTTTGAATCGACAACCAAACTTCATATTTTGACAACAATGACTATCTAATAGGCGAATTTATTGCAGTGCCAAAGCACCTGAGATGGCTGACACTGATGCGATGTTTTCATCGTGACTATGAGCAGCTTCTTGGGCACACCAAAGGCTTTCAGGAAGAGCCCCTGGCCAGGCCAAGGGAAATCAGCATGGACCCCCCAAAAAACACTATGACTACTATATTGCTATATACTATCAAATATTGTATATATATATATATATTTATTTACTCATAGCCGAATTTCAATTATTTTCCTTTACAAATATGTGGAAATGGTGGTTTTGCTTATTGTACTGGATCTCCCACCCCAAAAGACCTCACAACCAACAACCAATTTTTCCCCAACTTTCAAAACCAGGGTCCTTGTCGAGGATGTCCTGGATTTTGTCATCAGATGACACTAACATGTCCAGGTCTTCAGATTCAGTTGCTGCTGACCTCGTCATCTTTCCTGAGTCTTGTGCATGTTGCATGTATGCATGTGGCCATGACAAAATACATGCTGAAAATAAAAGGGCCAGCGCCTGACAACAGCATTTAAACCCTGCAGCAACTGCAGTATCAAAAATCAAAAAGTTGCCTGGCCATGGTCAAGCAACGCTTTCAGGAACCGCAGTGATGCTTGTATCAGCCAAGCGCTTGGGTTATCTTTTCGGTTCTTTTGCCTAGGCTGATTGAATCGTATGACATGTTTCATGCAATGGTGAGCCAAGGCACCAATCACTTCCATAAGCTGATTTGCATCCAAGGCACAGGTGCTCTGCAAATTCAATTGCAGCTGCTTCTGACACTGAGTACACGAGGAACAGAGCCTGCTGACCCTGACGGTTCACAGACGCAGCAGCCCAGTGCAGCGCTGAGTTGGGTGGGAATAATCCCAATGCAACTGATGGCTCTGCCGGCAGGGATGGCTGAGGCCAGGCTGACATGCGGGTAGTGATGACTGGTGGATTTGACAGGTGATTGAATCATTGACTTGAACAGTTGACATTGAAGGCCTTGAAGGTGAGCATTCATTAAAGCCTGATACTGACACTGAATGATTGCTACTCTTGACATTTGAGCTGACACTGAGTTGATTTTACATCTTGACATTGTTACTGCTGTGATTGCATTTGAGCTTGTCTGCTGCACTGGAATCATGTCATGCTCACAGCTACCCAGGCTGCACTGACAGCACACTGACACTGACAAATCATGCAACACCACACTGACACTGACAAATCATGCAACACCACACTGACACTGACAAGGAAAAAAATCTGACCACCACAATGTGTCCTGACCAAAAGTCTCCAGGAACGGCTGCTCTGGCTTGCTGGCCTTGGATGCCACAAACAGCAAAAGATTAGAGGTTTAGTATTTAGTGACATGACATTTGATAAAGTCACATCACCAGTGAATGAAAGAAATGAAAAAACCAACACCACCAAAATCGATGAAAGTCTCAATTTGACAGCTCTGAAACCATCACTGGGCTTGGGGCGCAAGTGCACAATGTTGACACTGATTGGAGCAACCTGTGGCTAGTGGCTGTGATTGCCACATCTAATCAATTTCAATAGAAGACAGCAAAATTGCTGACTGCCATTTCCATGTCTGACACTGACACTGCCACTGCAATATCAACTCTATCAAAACTGAGCCTGCCACCAAAAAGTCATTCCTAAACAACCTGCAGCGCACAATGCATCGTTCTGCTGGCACTCTGCTTGCAATGTATGACTAAACTATATCAAATGCATTCCCTCCCCCGCAAAAAAAAAACTTAAGACATGTGTCCCTTATATACACTTTACCATGCAATTCCAACATGTAATGAATCACCAAATATTCAATGCATGGAATGTTTGAATGCAATCAGTCTCTGGCCTTTGATTCCTGCCACTCTGACACTGGCAATGCCCATGTCTTGCATCAAAGACAAAACAACACAAAGCTGACATGCCCATTATCTAATGGCAGCATGCATGACATGCACAGCAAAATCAATCTGACTCTGACCCTGACTCAACTGGGACCTGAACTCCCATCAACCCAGGCCTTGGACGGGCATGACAACAAGTTGGCGGGGGGGAAGTGGTAGGAAGTGGTATGTGGCAAATCTGACAACTGAAAGTGGGGCAGCGCAGACACTGAATCACTGACTCTGAAACTGACGCTTTTCCATTCAAAACCTGCCGCATGTCAGTTGCCACATTCACAGGGTGCTCATCATCCACCTTGAATCATTGAAGGTGCTCAGAAGCTAGTCCAATGGTCCAATCCAACAGCATTGAATTTCAAATGGATGGACTGAATGTTTGTCATGATGACAAGTCTTGGAACGTTGTCCTTGATAAGAATACACGCAACATCATGCAACACTGACTGGGGGCCAGACATTGACATTGCGTTGTGCTGGTGAACGGCATTGGGGTTGACCTTGAGACATCGAGATCAATGCTCACTTTCTGTAATCAATGCAATCAATGTTCATTTCAATTGCTTGACACTGACTGCGGCTCAGGACCAAACAAGTGACTGACTGACCCTGGCTCAATCCAAACAATACCTGTCGGCATGCTCCCATGCCATGCCACAAAAGCAATCCTTCATTGACACATTTTGAAATTGAAAAGACAATGACTCAATGAAAAAAGGGTGGATCAGGCTGCCAGGCCTTGGCTCAAGATGACGAACTCAAATCGTCACCACCAGAGAACCAGCCCTCATTCATGGTGGCGAAATGGATTTGCCTGGCATGAATGAATGTCATTGCATGCAATGCATGGCCATGAATCAAAAAAAATATCACCAAACCAATGCATCAAATATCCACAGACCAGTATGATTGAGAAACTAGCCAGGAGCTCGTATTGTCTGGTATCTGACCATTGGCATGCAGCACCGCCTCAACCATGATCCCCAGCATCCGCCGACGGTCACCATCATTGCCCAGTTCCTGTCAACAAGTATTGCATAATGAAAAAGGAAAACATATAACATATATAGGTCTGGCAGCTGACACTGACACTGACACCAACATGTCTGACAGCTGCAGTGCCTTGTAGGTCTGTTGTGCCACATCTCCCAAGGTCCCGTCAGGCCAAGACTTGATAACATTGAGCGCCTTTCTTGGCACCTGGCAGTTGAATTTGGACCAAGCATCAGAACCACGCCAAACTCAATTCAACCAGCATGATAGCCACATGGCACAAGTTCCAAAGGACTACATACTTAGTATCCTCATTGGTTGAACCAAAAAATATACATATATGTAGGTAACATATCTGTAACTGTATGCATATGACAAGGAAACACAAGACAACGTGTCTCAGAGAAAGCTGGGCCTGTCGACCCTTCATCTTCTCCATCAAGTTGCGCAATGACGCAACAGTTGGGCATGATGCTGACGCCTGGCAAAAGATTGGATATCAGACCATGACTTGAAAATCTGACACTGACTCAAGTGGAAATTGAATCAAGTCTTTGAAAAATACAAGCTTGCTGTCTGAACCTGACGCTGACTGCTGGTTGCAGATTTGGGCTTTGCCTTAGCATCAAACCCAGTGGTCCAAAGTCTCAATAACTTTCAAACACATGGGTATGTCTCAAAATGAGGCGCGCTTTTTGATACAAAAGTACCCTAAATTTAAGGGTACTTTTGTATCAAAAAGGGCACCTCATTTTGAAACATACTTACATCATGCTTTTCCTGCAATCCCACCATCCTGCCTTGGCTGATGATGAAGATGCTGCTGACTGCTTCTTGGCCTTGGGAACCACTTTGCAAAAAGACAAAATGTAGAGAATCTGATAATGCTGACACTGACGCTGACATGCAGAAAAAAAAAATGTAAACATTGGCAACCTGCTGGTGAGTGCCATGCTCCTTTGTTTCCTGACTCTCTTGATGATGATGCAGCTGCTGGTGGTTCCTGAGGACAGGGAAGAAAAAACAATGACCCACTGACTTTGTAACCTATTTTTTGCCTGACCTGCCCCCCCCTGTCAATCTGAGTCTGATGCATCAATGGTCGCAGCAGGCCTTTTCATCTTGAGCCTGAACTCATGGCTGAACTGGACAAATGCCCCATATGATTGAAGAACCCAACCACTGCAGGGGAATCTGAAACATAATCCAAATAAGAAACAATGCCAATGCCAGGCCTGTGAGAGATCTAATGCGATCCAAAATTGACTAGCTACACTGGAGCCAATGGTGCTAGTGCGGAATGATGAGCTGAATTAACTGACATTAACTGACATTAACTGACATTAACTGACATTCGACTGGGGTCCAAACTGTATCTCGGAGAGTGGCACCACCAATAATGCAAAGCAACTGCTGATGAAATGGCTGCAACAATTTGCTGTAACAGCTGACATTGACACTGATAACAAAAAAATGGCCTGGTAAAAGGCAATTTAACAGCTGACATTGACACTGACAACAGTTCAGAAAATTGCCTGAATAAAGGCAGTTTGCTCTAACATCTGACACTGACCCTCACACCCTAAAATGCCCTGCTAAAAGTAGACTTTATAAAACCCCTAAAGTGTTAACTATAGCAATCCCTGTCCAAGGCAAAGTGTTAAATGATCAAACATCCATCCAGAGCACCACCTTTGCGGAGTAGAGTCTGGCTGCAGTTCCGACTCCAGGATGCCATGAAAGAAACCAATGGCTTTCTGCCATTCTCGTGCTTTTTCGCAAGCACTGATTGCGGCGCTGAAGCTCACAATGTCTGGCTGAAGATCAGCTTCAGACCTTGGGTTGAGATCCAACCTCCAAACAGATCCAAAACGGGGGATGGGTTGGTACGGGTGAGTGATGAGAAAACTTGCCTAATTAGCCACAAACGTGGAAAGTGGTGTTTCAAACCTCGCATTCTACCAGTACTCAGTATACCCATTGAAGTCTCACAATACAAGTACCAAGCCAGGTAGGCTGGTTATGACAAATCCATAGCATGTACTATACATGTTCCAGCTATTCCCCATTGTAAATCATGAGCTGATACAAACTGGTCCTGGCCGGTCTGCAGGCGATGGGGATCATCATCCCATTGGGCTTTCCCAGTTTTCATGTTTTTTTCAGAAATGGGGGTTTCCAGAAATGGGGGTACCCCAACATGGTTGGTTTTTCTGAGGGAACATCCAATCTAGAAATGAATGATTTGGGGGTACCCCTATTTTAGGAAACGACCGGCCAGTTTTAACTAGTTGCAACCTCCAACAAACAAACACAACAAACTCAGCGCCTAGTCACATTGCATCAAAGATCTTCAAGGCGCGCTGCCATTGCTTGCCCTTGCAGCTACTGATCAGGGCGTTGTAACTGATGATGTCCGGAGACACGTTCTGTTCCTGCATCTGGGAGTGTAGAACCAAGGCCACCTGCCAGATTCGAAGTGTGAATACCCACGTCATCTTTGAAGGACAGGATTGTGGCGAGCCTACCAGCAGTAGTAGTTTAACAGTTTAAGTTCATCTTTATTTGTTGCATCTTCATTTCTTCTTCAAATTGTTGCGAAATAAAATTTCATTGAACAAATCCAATATCATTGGTCTTTGAGCGGGTATACTATGTATCTTATAAACACATGGTCCACAAAACATCGTTGCAGTCAGCCGCAGATTTCAACATGACTATGGGTCAGCAAAAAAAAAAATCGCACCCTGGCTCTCAGCCCAAACCACCGTTTCTATATCTCTACATGTTCATTCCATCATCGAAATGATCCAATGAGTTGTGACCACTTCCCATTTATTCTGGGCCAAATCGGCCAAATAAATCCCGATGCTCTGCTTCGATTTTTGTGGACCATTTTGAGATGATTTTCGATGCATTTCCCATCTTTTATGATTTCAGGTCGCTGCAAGTAAGTCCAATTCGCGGCACTGCCATTGCTGGGTCTTGTTGGCGCCTGCCATTGGCCAGCCTTTTCACACGCGCTCAACACTGCATTGAAGCTGATGACCTCAGGCGCATGGAGTGGTGGCATGGACACTGGCACTGGGGTATGAGTCAACACCCTGGGTTTTCACACCAAAATAACTGAGATTAGTGGATCTTCATCCCAATATTGGTATATATATAATATTATATGTATATATCATAGGTTTTGATCCATATAATGAAATTTTAAGGATCGAACACAGGAGGTGACTACACTGCTGTATACAATAATCCCAAAACAAATGTAGATATTGCAGGCTGGTGTAGATGGTATCTGTTCCATGATTTCCAGGTTTCCAGCTGTTTTATCCGTTTGCGGAGTTTGTGGGTGTAATTGAAAGCAGTCTTTCTCCATAAGGAGGTTTCCTTAAATGGAGGTACCCAAAAATGGAAGGTTTAGAAGGGAAAACCTTGCTAAAATGGATGATTTGGGGGTACCCCTATTTTAGGAAACCTCCATAAAGGTACTTGCTGACAAGTGTGAAACGAACAAATCCAAGCCACTGTTGGCTGAAGCTTCGATTTTGGCAAGGAATCAAAAAGAACCAATGCCAGCTGCCACTGCTCGGACCTTTCAAAGGCACTGAGAAGAGAGCAGTAGCTCACCATTGTTGGCTGGAACGCTGCCTGACAGGGCGCTTGTGGAGGTTTCTATGTTCCAAAACTGGGAACTGAAACACATCACCTGGGCTAGTCAAACGTAGCATGGACAATCTCCATGTTTATAGCCAGGAAAAATCATCTATAAATGAATGTTTTTCCATTGCCACGTCTTATTACCGGAGGGTACTCACAAGAACATACTGTTGATGTTGCTGATGTCGACGTTTTATGCCGCTAATTTGGCGAACTCCAAATCTTCTGCACAGTGGCCCGCCTCCTCGTTGGCTTATGTTCACCCATTCAAAAGTAGATTTATCTATCATAAATCGAACCGTTATTGTAGTTCAAAACCTACAGAAATATCTGAAACAAGTACAAATCAACATTTGTTGGGTGGTGAACTCCTCATCCAATGGTTGCATCAGGTGCATCCCCATTTATATCTCCACTGGAACAAAAAAACATCATATATCCCGATATTCAATCATATGCCCCCATAAAACAAAAATCCTGAAATAGATATGGGGTTTTCAAACGCATTCCCAATTTAGTGTTGTTTTTTTAAAAACATATGAGTATGGCTCAAAAAACAGGTATGGATTGTTCCCCTGTGATCCAAACGCAAGGAACGAGTCAGATAAATACAAGAGGTTTGATCTGGACCTACTGAGAAGGTATACTAGAGTGGCCTGGTATATGTATACAACTTGTCACTTTTGGGTATGGATCAAGAGGTATGGATCAAGAGGTATGGATCATATCCGTTAGAGATGTATCTATCATAGGTATGGGTCGGGGCTATGGATAGGGGCTATGGATTGTGGGTCCAGGGTATGGCTAGGGGCCGTACATTTTGAGCCGCAGCCATATTCTATCTACTCCAGCAATCTCCAGTGTTCAGACTTGGTCGCCTCCTCCATGTCCTCCAAAATCCTCACTGCAGCTGGCCACTCGGTCGACTTGCCGCGGGCTCCAATGGCTGCATTGAAGCTGATGACGTTCGGCACGACGTGGGAGCTGGGCATGGCATCAAAGAAACCTGGGGGAAACACGAAGGCAATGGATTCAATCTAACATCTTAAAGTGATAGCTCATGGGGGTAAAACAGGTATAGTTACTATGAACAATATGATATTTGGGTGTATAATGGGAAATCTCCGAAGTAAATCAGTATTCAAACGGGAAAATCATCCAACTAAATGGAGGATTACAGCAAGCCATGTTTGATTGCCAGAGGTCACCATTTGTTGAACAACATTCCTCCTTATATGCTTCAAAATGATCAAACCATGTGGGTTGCGGAGACTTGACCGGACTACAACTGGAGTGGCATCTCACATGAAATCAGGGAAAAATGGACGACGCTCTGATCCCATCATTTTGATAAAGGGAAAAGTTTCAGAATTTGGTTGTCAAACAAGATTTCCTGCAAAGTCTCCAACTAACCCACCCAACCCAGATTCGTCAAGAGACCGACAGCCTTGGGCCACTGGGAATTCTGCAGGCAACAAGTGGTTGCAGCACTAAAACCTGAGTCAATCCAGCCTCGCCTCTAATGGAACTCTGGAAGTGGGATCCATATCCTTGTGCAAAGTGGGGCCGCCAAGATACATGAGTTGGTTTTGAACTACAGTATATATAGCTTAACTATGCTTAAATAATCTTAAATATGCTTGCTAGGGTTCACTGTGAATCTAGAATTAGATGGGATTATAAACCAACAAATATCAATGGGGCGCCGCACTTTGCAAGGTCATACCGTTACACCATTGCCTGACCATGTAGGTAAGCACTCCCGGTGCCAGTATTGTGGAAGTTTCAGGTGGTTGGAGTGAACTTGGTTCATGGGTAAGGGGTATGGAAACATACGAAACATACAGTAGAAGGGGGTGTTTCACATCTACGATATTGACATCATGGAATGAGCGTGTTTGAAGGGGGAACTCCGAAATTCAGCCTCTGAACCTGGTATTCCTCGGCCCCAGTGTTTGAGGACTCTCACAACGATTTCAAAGAGCATGCAAAAAATTCCAAAGGAAGCTCTTGGAAACTGATGGAACATGAAAATGCAACCAACGAATAATTGATGCGACAACTATGAACTAACTTAGCATGTAAATATCCTCTTTAGTTGGTTTATTGCGTCAACTAAAACAACAAACTGCGCAAACACACATCGAGGTTGCCGAGGTCACACATTACCAAGGATTATGTATGATTATGTATGTATTAAGTTAGAGATAAATAGGGTATAAATATGGGTATATTATATAATCACTGTAATCCAATCAAAAAAAACCGGGGTAGCATGTCCAACACAATCCAATCAACAGGCCGAGTTCATCCCGGGTCTTCCTACCTTTCTCAAACATTCCTGGCGTCCCTTGGACCCAGAAACTGATCACATTCGGCTGGATGGACTCTATGGGCAGCGAGGCAAAGGTCTGCACTGCATGCCGCCACCGCTGCGCCTGACGTGGGGCGAAGCTTTTGCTCGTGGCAAATAATGGGATACCTCCGGGAAATCATGGGAAATCTAAATGTTGGGGATGTTTGTGGTAAGATAATGTAAGATAAGCATATAGATATCCCCACCCGAAAAAAGAACCATGTTGTGAAAATCTCAGATAAGTTGATGACTCCTGGATTCTGACCACAAGGCCCACTGCCAAAGATGCCAATGCAATGCATGCCCGCAGCAAGAACGTCTTGGAAATCAAAGCAAGATCTGACCTGGCCTTGGAAAGTGCAGTGAGCATGGTGTTGAAACCTGCCGCTTGGCCGAGGGATTTGTCTGGGGTCTTGCGCTGCGGGCACCTGTGAAGTCGACAATATTTGCTATTCTTTACAGTAGAGGAAAGCCATCTGGGATAAATGACACTGGTTGAGTTTCCTGTGCCAAATCGCCCAAGGCTGGATTCAAGACCTTCAATCGACTTTCTTGGCCAATCAATTTGAAGACTTTACAGGACCAGCCTTGTTGCGTCGACTTCCATGGTATGTTTCCAATGTGCGCGCGGAAGAAAAGGTACAAAAACAAATTGGTACTATACCTCTAGATCCATGGATTGGTATTGACTGAACCCCCAACTGGAATTGACGGATTGTGTTTCCATGTGGAAAAATCCAACTGCAAACATCCACCATCCATGTGTTTTTCGCTGGTGCCAAGATGCTCACCCTGTTGGGCGCACGCAGACCTGTAGCGGCCATGGCTTCAAAGAAGTGCAAGGCCAGGTGCCACTGATTCGATTTTTCGTAGGCACCTAGGAATGTGGTGACCCAGGGGGACCCAGGTCAGAATCGCTGAGTTGGTCGATTTCACTAGCTTCAAATAGCTTGAAATAGCTGGTGTCTGGTCATGAAATAACTTTTCATGGGCTTATGAACTGGCTTTAGGGGCATCAAATAGGCATCACCTTATGGGAATGAGTTCCGAAAAAAAAAACACTAAGAAATTGAGGGTGGATAGCTCTATATTTAGTGTATTTTGAATCAATTCGTGGGGCTAATTACATAAAATCAATCATGTATGAACAATGTTGAAGATTACCAACACAAAATTAGATTTCAGATGCCAAGAAGAATACCGACAAGAACTGCCATCGTTCCTCCGAAATTTAATAGATACAGTAGACTTCGCTGGTTGATATGCTTGTCAGTACCTTGCAACCCAATCTGTTAGAAAGGAGAAAACCTACAGAATAAATCTCCTCTGACGAAATGAAGGACTTCAAATTTGCTGTTTCTTTGCTTCATTTAGAACAAGGGGAGTTGGCATCGATTCAACCAAGGCACTAAGCAAAGCATTGAGATTGATGATGTTGAGCTGGACTTTGGCCCTGGGCATGTCCTCGTACAGGCTGTAGGCCTTCTGGCAAAAAACGAATCTGCAGAGACATAGTATATGAATGGTTACAAAGGGATCCAAAGGGTACTGAAACAATCTGAAACCCAACACATCTAATCCCGAGCCCAATGCCACTTTGAATACTATGAGCTACTCCGCAGCAAGCATGGAAACAGCCTTGACTGCCGACCTGAAAGTGGGAAGGTCATGAAAATCACTCACAATTCCGTGCCCAAACCTGGTACATACTTCAAAGTTACAGTGTCTATCTGCCGCTTTTCGTGCAGGCACCTCTTGCCAGAGTTTGGCTCTTCCACAGGCAGAGATTCCAATGGTGTACTTCTGAGCATCCAAATGTTTGCCATCCAGCTGTGCCACAGACTGCATCAACGCCACGATTCTGTCGCCCTGGTTCTTCTGGGAAAGCTGTGTCAGAGCATCGTCCAGACTCCTGCTGAGAAACACCAGGTGACTGATGGGCTGAGTGCACTTGAAATCCAAAGTTGTTCCTCCCAGTGTAAGTGAATAAATACGGATCGAGGACTCATTGTGAAGAACACAATTAATATGCTATATTCACAATGAGCCCTTGTGCACATCTATTTCTTCATGTTTGATATTAATGGTCAGAGTCAGGGTCTGTCAGGCCAATGGTTAGTCAATCCGGTCAACCCTCACTCTCCAATCTGCGCTTCAGAGCTTCAAGGGCAGAGCCCCACCTGCTTGATTTGATGGCCAATTCCAATTCTGGTATGTTCGAACCCAGGGATTCTCTCAGAGCTGCCCATTCCAACAGGCTGCCACCCATCACCATAGCATGGCCAGGGAGCTCGGCTCGCACGCATGGCTGGGGAGCTTGGCGGCGATCGCTGAAGGTTGAAGTATGTTCAAGTGGGTTGACTGCGAAATGCGGCCAAAAGGTAGTTCATGAATGCTCTGAATTGGGCGAAAACATTGTTTCATGATTGTTTGGGTGATGTTTACATGGCTAAAGATAGATCAATTGCTTTCAAATAAATTTCGAAAATCCTGGAGTGACGGGAGGACAGCGTCGTGATGACAACGGACTCATCCATGCCCATGTTCTATCAACTGATGGAGTGAGTCCCTGGCTTTCTTTGGTCCAAAAGTTCTTCAGGTCGAATCAATACCACACACACACATACTATACACTGATATATAATGATATATACTGTATATGTTATATATTATATAGTTTTACATCCAGTGGCTTATCCGACAATTCCAGTCATAGGGATGGTTGAAGAAACCGAGCAGTGGTCAGATTCTTCAGCATATGCCACTACCAGTAGTGTTGGTCAGAATTCCTCATCGCCAGGATGTATATATATATATATATTTATATCTACATAAATATGGTAACCCCTCACTGGATGCCATATACTCATACATGCCATACTCATATTGTAAAATCACAGTTGTCCTTGCTTCTGATATGCCATGATCTACCCATTGGGTATCCCTGATTTTGCGCCAGGAAATTCGCCCATGTGTGGGATATGTACCGGAAGCCCTGGAGCCCCCTGTATCGCTTACCATCCGTGTTCAACGGCCAAAGCAAGAATGGTTGCGATTTCTTCAAGGTTCCTCCAAGCATTGCTGTCACACATTGAATTGGGTGACTAGGGATGTCTGATTGTGTCTAGCTGTCCTTGCTGGTATTTAAGTTCTTTGCTTATTTATGTTTGAAGAACCCGTTATGTGTGGAGGTTTCCCAAAATGGGGGTACCTCCAAATTATCCATGTTTATAAGCTTTTCCGTTATACACCATCCATTTTGGGGTCTCCCCATTTCTGGAACTCCCCATATGTGGGTGGAACGAATCATCTGCCATGTTCCAACTGGGAGGCCCCAACCACAGCAGTATCTGTGACCACCAGAATGCAGTGACCTCTTCTCGGCCGTGGCGGCGTGGCAGTTCTTTGTAGGGCTGCCAAGCATGTATCCCAACCAATTTATATGGGGATTGTTCAGTTCAATACTGACCTACGAATAAAAATACCAATCGGAATCTATCGGAACACTTGTTTCTTGGATTTCTTGGAGATGAACGACAAATCTATTTAACATTGCCAGCCATCTTGACATTGGGGCACCAGGGTTTTGACCCATACCCCATAGCCATATATATATATATATAATTGCAAATGTATATATATATATATATATTATATATATGCTGAGGCAACTGCCAACACTTGGACCAGTTCTACAGGCCCAAACCTCTTCCCCGGAATCTCAAGGAAGAAAACACTGACTTCCTTTGGAACTCAAAAAAAAACATGTATATACATATATATATATATATATGTATATATATATATATCAATCTCACTCCCTGCAGTATCTCCGTTGTGAGAGTTCAAAACTCATCGTTGCTGTGGATGTGTATCTAATTTGAATTGTAGATGGAGGCCAACCCCCTGGATTCGGTGAGTCAAGCCAGGGCCGAAGCTGAGTGGCCCAGCAGATGGACGCAAGGAAAATCATCAAGTACAGTTCACTCCTGGGTCACACAACGATGATCCCCGAACCTTAGATGTATGACTGCCTACATCCCATGGGGGGTTGCTAAGAGGAATCCATGAAAAGAGGAGGTGATCCCCATCAAACATCAAACTCATTAGCTACGGGGACCATCATCGCCAGCAAGGCTCGGAGCGTCCAAGATGAGCACAACCATATACACATGGCTCAACAGCAGGTTTGCCCAATGAGATCGCCATGAAAATTGTCCGGAATATATCAATCATATCCCCAAGTTGAAAGGTTCAACCCTCAGATTGTTATAATATTCAAAACATATTAAAAAATATGTATATATATATATATATACCACATAGGTGGCTACAAATCCGCTTGTTCAATGTTCCCAACATAAATACCTGCTGTAAATTCCACTGTACCACTATGCACTAGATTCCTCTTCTCTTGCAACGTTCACATGTTTGAGATATTATATGATATTAGATCATCTTATATCCCAAACAACATAGATAGAAAAAACAAATTATATATATATAGATATATATATATATGTCCCATGATCAAGATATACCATGTTTTTTTCCCAACCAAACTAGAAATCCTCATTTTTTGAGGGTTACCCTCTGGTAAACTAACATAGCCATTGAACATGGCTATTTATAGTGGATTTTCCCATTAAACATCGTGATTTTCCATAGTTATGTTAGTTTACCAGAGGGTACTCCCATCGCCATCGCCATCCGTTGCTCGGCATCCCGGCTTCGCATCGCTCAAGGGATGCGCCGGGACCGACTCAAAGAGAGCGGGCGCATCCAGCAGCACCAAGCGATCCTTGGGCGCGTGGAGTCCTTTGTGGTGCTGGGGGATACCCACTGAAGAAGGTAAAAATGATGTTTTTTTGGCATCAACAAACAGTGATCTTTTGTGATTTTAACATAAAAAAAGGAACAGATCAAACAAATGGGACCTATACTTCATTTGAGTGTGTCCAAGAATGGTTACAAAACAACCGGAAATGGTGGTTTTACCAGCACACGTGGGTATATAGCAAAATTGGATTTAAGTACCAGTAGTACTTATTGGCAAAAACGAAAAGGTACTTCATTTGGGTGTCCAAAACTGGGGGATAGCGAGACGCCCCAAGAATGCAATTTCAATGAGTCAATGATGTTTGAAACCATAGGACCATGTTTGTGTACCCACTTTCAGACAAGTCCGTTTGGATGATGATTGACTTGATGCATGTCGTCTGCGATGAATTGAGGTCCTTGAACCCAAACCAACTCTCAATTCAACAAGCGACATAAAATGATCCATGTATAAATTGCAAGTAGAAATATATACTTGTCTAAAACTATAATCACATATATATATATATGCATATGTATGCCATGTATTGTTAACAGAATCATATTTATGTATATGATATTATATAATCATCTATAAATATACGTATATATATATATGCATATATATATAATAGTATATATTATAACAAGTTATTACATATTATATATTCAGTGTATATACATATATATATATAGGTATATACAATTATAAACACACATACTGTATCAACGTGACCAGACTTGCAGAGCCAAGGAATCCGAGGCAAGGTCTTGGCCAATCACCCAACCCTGCTGCTCCTCCCAAGACCTTTTAAGACCCCAGGGCCCATGCCATCGTGACACAGAGGTCAACGCCAGCATATGATTGTCCTCCTGGCCGTTGGGAGATGGCTGAAAACTCCGGTGGTTTCAACTCATCCAAAAATCTCAAAAGGAATCAGGCTCCCAAAACAGGTGCGAAACAGTTGAACTTAAAATTACAGCAACAACTCGAAACCGCCACAAGAGGACAGTCCAATGGGGAGACCTGCACCTGACCATTCTGTTGCGAGTCTATGGGATCTCCATTTCCGATGGTTTTCTAGCCTGCTGGACACCAGAGACACAATAAACCTAGTGCGAAACACTGAAAACGACAAGAATCAAGCGGACGACATGCAATCCTCAACCGTGGGCCTCTATACCCATGATGTGCAAAAACTGAGTAAAACAGGCCATCCTACAATCAAACAACTTTGCTCAAATTGAATCAATTTATGTCCTTTCACGCACACTGACGGAGTATCGATGGTGGCCAGACGTTATCATCATTCACCCAGAAAACGTTGTGAAAACAGGGTTTATCCCTGTTCCTCATCAACTATCTAATCGGATCTATCCATGATTCCCACAGCTGCCATCCTAAAAACCTTTCCAGCCCCCAGTTGTTGCCTTCAAGAAAGGTCTCCGCAGAATGAATGCCCAGGGGCACCTGGTGGTTAATGGTGGACCTTGGGTGAATAGATGCCACCTTGGCAAATAAACATGATAATTGTATAACAGGAACATTTCCCATCGCTCAGGCTGCTCTTCCATCTAAGTATGTGTTGGGGGTATCTTCACCCAAACAACATATGAAATAAATGTTGGAATACATGTTCTGACCTTTCGAGTCTCGGTTCACCCCAGATTTGGGTGAACATCTCTTGGAGTTCCACAAGAAAGAAGGACATCAAGGCCTCCTAGATTGATGTGTGCTTCAACCATTCAGCTGTATATCTCTACCCTAAATCCAGATTTTGGAGGTACAACAAAACCTAACATTGAATCAATTATCATTTTTGGGGGGCCCTGGCTAAACCCATTTTTATTCGATCCCCGAATCCGACCGGCTTCTTCCTTGGTGAGTTTCCGAAGCCGCCTTGAAATGGGCGCTGGACGAGCCATTCTCGTGAAAGAAGGGCGACAGCAGCGTTGAAAGGACCTCTGTGCCAGGATGTTTTTTGCACGTCATCGCCAGGAAAAATCGTGGTTTGCTGTGGAAAAATGGTAGGTGAACTCCCATGAAACATTGGATTTTAATTGGATCTAAATCTACACTCTAATGTAGGATGCAAAACCACCATTTCACAGTCATAGGCAAAGAATGCACCATAATTAGGCCAATTTTCATAGGTATGTTCGCTTGCCAGAGGGTATGAAGAATGTATCAAATCCATACATGGAATGCCATGAAAGCATTAAAGAAGTTGCATGCACTGCATCCAGTTTTGAATAGTATGCAAATCAAGTACCAATGCTACGGCAAGTCCGGTCTCCCACATGTGAAGAATAGTTCAGTGCAGTTGAATGACAACCTCAAACGTATCACGTACAGTAAATGATACCAAATAGATTTGAATGACACAAATGAGTTTCATCCGAAGACTATATCTGAAAATTTCAGTACAGGACAAATCAGAATCCACATCTTCATCTCATCCAAATTCAAGGTTAGTATCGCCTCCCAAGCCTCCCAAGGAACCAGAATCGTGTCTTAATTTCATGGCGAACCCATCCCTTCAAGTCAAACTCTGGTGGACTCTCACTGATTTCTCCACAAGTGCCCGACTTCGCCCCTTTTGTTTTCCAAAATGCTATATCATGGCATATCAAACACATATCAAACACATATCAAACACATATCAAACACATATCAAACACATATCAAACAGATATCAAACACATATAAAACACATATCAATCACATATCCAGCAAAACAAACTGCTGAGCCATGTTTACTGTCCAAATTATCTGGATATATCTGGATCTTTATCACGTACCCTACCCGGGCCACCTGTTCCCCTCGCAGCACTCGCATAGCGCACCGTGGAGCGCCCCACTTTCTGCGCGCCAAGGCTGGCAACGACCAGGAAATCACGCTCGCTCTCCAGCAATAAGGGATCCACCTGCAATCAGCACTTGGTTTTTAAAAAGCAAACAATGGAGATTTGACTATACATTGTCAACTTTTGAACAAAATTTGGGACTGATAGTTGGTCGAGTGGTTTCTAACCCAGTTTCAAAACCAATGTGCATATATGTCCAAAATAATTCGATATAATACATATAATTATCTATATATACAGTATATAAACCACCATACTATCATTATGATTCATTACCAACTGGGATGCACCCAAAGTAGGCACTTACTGGGTCATGGGATAGAATGAAAAATAAGTTCTGCATGATCTACCTAGTGAAAGGAGTTATCCCTCGGTCATTAAACCTGGCAATGGAAAATCACAAAACGGGCCCACTGAAAACAAGCCAAGAACATGTTGGGCTGGGGTGGGAGAAGTTTCATGGGACGTGATGGAGTGAAACGGAAAAGCATGGATGTAGAGCTTTCAAACAAAAAAAACATATTTATGCGTGTTTACCGTCAAATGAATGCAATCCCCACTGCTGATTGCTGATGCCAATTCATTACGGTGTGGTACTATCATGCCAACTCAATGGGGCCATTTAAACCCTGAAAAAAAACAGTTTGCCAACTCCAACTGACCCAGAAGGGGCCACAATGAGATTGGAGGAATGGGACATTGGCCTATGGAGATGTCTTATAATCAACAAATCCCAAGCAGCTTCCTTCTGCGGGTCCGACCTTGGAGAACCACTTGCTTTAAACCAAATGGGGTCCAAATGCAGTTTGTGTTCCTCACTTTATCATCAATGTCCTGCCATTTACAGTGGCCCACCCGTTTGTGCACATGGCCAAGCCGCTACCAGCTGGATCCCTCAAGGCTCAACCCGTGCCACCTGATCGCCACAAAGTCGCAAGTCTTCGTCCATGAATCGACACCTGCGGCATGAAACAGGCAGAAAGTTCACCGCAGGTGGCAATGGAATACGAAACGCCGAAACGACACTCGATTCACAATAAGAAATGCTACCTGACTACCTGGATCCAGAAAATGTAAGTGCTTTCACCATCTTTATCAATTCTTATCGTATACTTGGATACAATTGGAGGGTCAATCTGTGAGCAGAAAGCAACATGTACATTACCAACAGAAACTGGCAAAAACATCCAGGAAAAAACATCCCAAAAACTCAAGTTTGGATTTGCACTCGTAACCTATGACGAACCACATCCCTTTCAGAAAGTGGAGTTCTTGGGATTCCAATTCATCAACAGTCACGCATTGGATAAAGGCCTGGGTCAAGCAATCCATGACGTTACCCATTGAAACTGTGACTTTCTCATTGCCAGGCCCTTTAAGATTCACCACAAGATCACAAGGTAAATGGCCAAGCTGTGGTGTCCCAACTATGCAGGAACTGACTCTCACTCAAGTGGCAAGAAATATGAGTCAAATGTTTGCAAGCGTCGCACAAAAAATCAACAAACGTGGAATTCACTCTTGAACATGTTGAGACACAAAAGCGTACTAAGTGATGCAATGTAAATGATGACGAATAGTTTCATACAAATGGGGTTGGGTCAAAATTGAAGCCCTATGGGACCACAGAATTTACTATATGCATAGTATGAACCATCTCATCATTGGGGTACCACGATACCCAATTTTGACCTATTCCCAACGCCATCGCCTGCTGAAGGGCCCCGATGGTTTCTTCGCTGGCGGTTCCTTGCCATCCCTTGGGGAGCCGAGACTTGAGCGAAGTTCGGATATTCAGAAAGACATGGTGATGAACCTCAAACTAAATCAATAATAATCCCTATGGATCCAGTCGTACCTTCTTAGGAAGTACGACTGGGATATGATTTAGGGGGTTAGCCGTACCTTCTCAGACAGTGTTTGGATCCATGGGGAATAGGATGTATAATTGCGTATCAATGAAGATGTATATCATAATTATAAATATATATATATATACACATCTCCAACCAAATCACAGGACATGACAACCAACAAAAGTATCCTTAATCATGTATCAAATATAGATACTATAATGGATACTGTATACATCTGTATACTGTATACATATATTATCATATATGTATCACCCTGTATCTATATTCAACGAAATCATTGGGACATGATAAACAACCTGTGGGAAAGAATGACATATGTTGCCGGAGGCAGGGGGACTCCTCAAGAAGACATGAAAAAACTGATCGATTTGTATGGATTTGGTCCGAAATATTGGGAGACCACCATTTAGTCTCCACAGTCTCCACAGTCATCCTTCCAATACCTAACGTTTCCAAAACGATTGCTGAAAGAGCAATCTTGAGCACGGTAAATGGCCGGTGTAATGCACAATTTTTTAAAAAAAAAACATAGCACATTTATGGTATAGTTGAAAGGGATAACCATTTATGTATGGCATATTGTATTGTTTTTTTTGCGGCTCAAAATGGCACAAAATTGACTTCCATGGCGGCTCAGTTGTGGCCAGGAAATAGTGGTGATGTAAAAAGCCGCAAGATGGTTCCACCCTGTTCTACCGCGTCACCAGCTGGTGAAATTGAGGCACACCTGGAAATCATCCCATTCATATCAGCCCAATATCTTTTTGTATCACAAGAAATGGTGGCCAATGCCAAATAGGATTGTTCGGTTTGGGCTCAAGTACACTGCAATTGCCCCTTTCTTACTTCTATCTATTTGGATAAACTCAAATGTTTCACATATCTCAAAAGTTCTGCCATTTGGCTTCGGAGCATAAACCAAGTCTTGGTCTGCCAATCACTGAGTCACCGGCTTCTTTGTTCCTGACGCCACAGCACAGAACGCTGGGTGAACTTCGCTGCGCAACCCCAAAGACATGCTGATGGATGCAATCATATGATACGACATTACATGTAATGTAAATGCAATCTAGCTTAATATATATATATATAATTATATATATACAATGACTTAGTGCAATTTAATCTCATTGGGTAATGATATGTTTGTGTAATCCAATGTAATCTACATCAAATCTAACTGCAATGTAGTGCAATCTAATGTATGTAAATATGATGTACTCCCTGAACCCCACAGGGAATAATTACTGCTATTTCTGTAGAGGTTCCAGAGGATGTAATGTAAGGTATATTGATGAGATGCAATGCAACGCAAGGTGATTAGATTTGATCTGATTTGATGTAGCGAAGTGAATGTGTATCTGTATGATGTGTGAAATGTCTATGCTGTATGCATGCAGGTACAACATTTTTGTCAATGGGTCTAAAACAATAGGCACAGGCACGCCAGCCGAACCACTAGTCGATAATGTATACATATTTTCTGACTGTCTCCTTTTGAATCCTCCAGCTTTCAAAAGCCTCAGCTTTTGACCATAACGCCAATGATTTGGCCCTGATCATTTCCAGGGTTCAGTATACTCTACCCTGCAGGGGAAGTTAATGCTGGAATGTATCTGAAGCCACTCACGGTATGGTTCGAAATGCTCAACCCCCCAAGTCATTGATGGTTTGACATGGCCTACCCCCTGGTAATTTAACATAGCTATTGAAAATGACCATTTATAGTGGATTTTCCCATTAAAAAGAGTGATTTTCCATAGTTATGTTAGTTTACCAGAGTCTAGAGTCTAGAACAAAAACGGCCAAATCGTGAGTCCAGTGGGCTCCTGACCCCTACCCACGTTTGCATGTCCTTCGGTGCCAATCTGGACAGACACAAACTGCAACACGGCATGAAAAACGGTAGTGAATGTCAAATCCCACATTACCCGGTAAGTTTCTTTAGTTCCAAACATCACTAAACATCACACAGCTCACACATCACCGTCACCCAACATGGTAATGGAACACTCCCCATCAATGTGTAAAACATCCAGGACCACCCGGCAGCAGCACCTTTGGTGGACCTGCTGGATGTAGCTTCCCTGACAGCCGCGACACCGAGCTATGGATCCGAGGACCAGCACAGCAACCTCACCCAAAAATAGATTCAGCTAGGCATATAAAACATATAGATCAGACTAATTTCGTATAGCAACGTCTCACTAACATAGTTATATACAGAAAAGCATAGAAAAGCTACATCCTACTAGAATCATGACAGATCATGACAGATTATGACAAATTTATCGAAGTTGTTTTAGCGATGGCCACATTGCTAATCTGTATGCTCAGAGCCGGTCCCAACGGGGGGTATCCCTTCACTTGACCCATGTGGTAAACCCAAAGCCTCAAACCATCCCCAATAACTCACCATAAATCGGCGGGTAAGGGTAATGACACCAAAACAGTAGGTATGCTATTGGGTATACCAAATTCTGAAATATTCAGCAAACATAAGAATTACAGCAGAATGCATGGAAAGCAATCTATTTCCTGGCAGATAGATTGTGCCACATCCATGTGAGCCATCCTCACATATTCTCACAACCCTCTGGAGTATCTGGAGTCCCAGGCTGCCCACGTTCCCTTTCGCTGCCACTACGTCCATCAGTGCTCCTGACAATCAGCTGGGAATCACCATTTTGGAGTCCTGTTGCTAGTACCCTACCAAACCATGCATTTTTGCAGCACTGAAAATGCAGTTTTTTATGTCGTTTTCCAAATACACATTGCTAACCTGGAGTGCATTTAAGATAATCAAACAATCAAAATGATTTTTCATCAATTTTGGTGATGTGGATAAGTACCCCCCTTGATTATCATAACTTATAACTGTNCAAAATGATTTTTCATCAATTTTGGTGATGTGGATAAGTACCCCCCTTGATTATCATAACTTATAACTGTATATTCTGAACTTGATATCTTCGGAGCCTTCACAAATGGATTATCTCAATCTTAAGACTCTTAAGATTTAACTGCACCTAATTTGAAGGGTGGTCTATGCAGGGTGGGGTGCAGGGGTTGTGGGGGAAG
>BGPT01000383.1:278893-331907 GCA_003297045.1 Symbiodinium sp. clade C Y103
CAAAACCCAAATTGTGGAATCTAATAGTTACCCCAATTGGTCCAATGTGGAATCAAATTATGTCAATCTCCCTGAATACCAAGGCGAGCATTTAAGAGAACCAAAATCACAAGCAATGGGACCTCAGATTAAAATTGATGAAAATCAGACACGACATATTTGACTATCTTAAACGCAGGCCAGNCGAGCATTTAAGAGAACCAAAATCACAAGCAATGGGACCTCAGATTAAAATTGATGAAAATCAGACACGACATATTTGACTATCTTAAACGCAGGCCAGAAAAAATGGTAAAAAATGTAAAAAAAATAGTAAAAACATCAATTTCACCCCCTTGGAAGTCTGAGTTGCCCACAATTGTTTGGGGCAACCTTGTTTACACTGGGACTAATGAGGTATATCACCCAGAATACTGGGGGGATGACACCAATCATGATGGGGATATGCAGGGGGATTCAGGATCTAATGTTGCTTTCTTGGGGTTTTCACCATCCAAAATGCGGATGTCATATGATTTGATATGATTTGACCGTCAAGAATGTGGCAGTCATATGGGATTAATATATCGGATTAATCATGATTGATCTGGAAATGTGGGATCCCGGAATCCACTCTTAGAGTCAACATTCCCAATAGTTTGTGTATACAGTAACCCAACTTGGGATGATTTGTTGGAGAATCCCCTCAAAAGTGGACCTGATCATTCGGAGTCCTTGGCCATTTGAGGAAAGTGGGCAAACATCTAACTCATCTTAGTTTGTCATGAATTAGCCTCCAACATGCAAAAGATCAGGAAAAGCCACCATGAATGTAGATCATTATTTTTATATGTTTTAGTGGGTGTCCACATCTTTTTGTAAGTTCACCCCGGGGTGTCCATCTTATCAGTCCACTATGATTCAACCTGTTCATCCCCAAAGGTCTTCCCAACATCGACTACTGGCTGCTTGAAGGACCCTCATCCCAATTGTGGTACTCGTCAATTGTGCTACTCTTCCCAAAGATCGAATATCTGAAATATCAAACTAGATGGCAATAAACTCCCTGGCAACATATGGGGGGATTCTTTAAATGTGGGATCCCCAAAATTGTAGGTTTCAATCCTCAAATCATCTACTGACTTGTTTATTTTGGGGGTACCCAAATCACTGAAACCTCATTCTCGCCATATAAACCATGGTTATTAACCATTCTTAACCACTACCAACCACTACTAACCATGATAAGCCATGATTTATTCCAGTCTGTCATCACGGTTCAGCCAAGAAAATGTCGGGCCCCCGGGCTCGGTCCGGTATTCCGCCTACACCGGAAAACGACTACCGTGACGACCGGGAAAAACTCGGGAGGTTTCCTATCTCATGGAACATCCGGTTAAAATGGAGGATTTACCCTATAGAATGAAAGAAAACAACGAAGGGTTGATGATGGTTGATGGTCCCCAGCATAGCGATGATTTGTCAATTATCTGGGTTGTCTGAAAATGGATCCCCAAAAACCCAAGTCAAGGTTCTGTTGGGCTGCCCTTGGCTTGACTGGCATGCCATCAAAAAAGATGGGAAAAATGATGTTTCTCAACCATTGGATACAATCAGATGTGAAGGAGTAAACCTACAGTACCAGTATTTTCAGACAAACCAAGAGGATTGGTTTCCAAATCCATGTTTTGATATCAAATGGGGTATCGAAACCGGTCTAAACACATATTACTTTTTACCAAAACATTGGTTGGAAGGTGATATCCTCATATTTTCGCTGGTTCAATTCCCTCATTTTTTGTTGTTGAATGACAGCAATCCCTTCTCCCTGATATGAAATACCGCCGAACGAAATCCTGGTAGTATTGTGGATCTGTTCATGAACTGCTGTCCATGAACTGCTATCAATGAGGGGTTTTGAACATTCTATGGCATACTATGGGCTGTGTCCCGATTTCTGGATTGTTCAACCTTGTAGCAAACTTCCATGTTTGATGTTTAAGCCAACATCTTTAATCTTATGATATATTATGGGAATTGGATTATCCTACGAGGGGCGAAGCGGATTGGATTCTCTTGATGTGGTAAACCTAATAAGAAACCTCCATCAATGGTCAAAATTGGAGGTGGTAAAAATGATTGGCTTCAAATCGCGAACAAATCACCACATTTTGCAAAACAGGGGAATCTCCACCATCATTGGACCAGGTAGAATGGATGAACAGTTGATGTATAAACCCATCAAACTAGCTGGATATATGTGTGCATATACAATATGCACATATATATATATACCATAAACCAAATTGTTAAACATGGGGTTAACATGGTTAACCTACAAGGTGGGCCCCCTAGTTGTACTTGGAGGGTCATCCCACGAATCGATCAATGGATTCTCACGAATCGATCAATGGATTATAACCCCACTTACTAACCAGTCATGAGCCGTGGGTTGATCTATCTAAGTATTATTCCATTATAATCCCATTACAATCCCATCAATAGTCAGTTTGCCCAGGTTTATCCATTACCATAGTTAGTCATATTCCCATTCATAGTTGCTTCAAAACCCCATGAACTATAGCCAGAAATCCGACTAACATACCTTTAATCCCATTACACTCCCAGGAAATAGTTGGTCAAACCGTAGTTATTGGAGTTCTGTTCACCAACTTGGCGAATAGAAACGGTGGCACCACCGCTGTCGCCTCCACAGCTTTGAGCTTTTGAGCTTCAGCTTGGGCTGTTTGTTGCTGAGACCTGAAACTGGTCGTCCGGTGAAACCGAAGATGAAACCCGGACACATCATGAAACTTTTTAGGAGTTCACCTCGAAAAAAAATGTTGAACAACTGGGATTTCATAACCCATCAAATCAGATGCTAGGTCCCATCCAAATCCTCTTGAATCATAGTAATCCCATGTAATCCCTATAACATCATAATTAAATCATTAAATTCCACAAAATCACCACTTCCACTTCACAAAAAATGTCGCCTCTGCAGCTGTTGGATCTCCGAGCGCAGACCTGAAGCGGAGAGTCGCTAAAGATAGAGGTTTAACGCTGATATTGTGGGGGGTTTAATCTACTAACGTTGTTATGGGATACTATATAGGAGATTATAGGAGACTAGGAGACTAATCTATGATCCCAATCGAACATCATACAAGATATTCATGGAATATGAATGGTGTTATTTCTAGTTATTGATCTATGGTTGTTTGTAAATGGTGTTTTCATGTGGTTTTATATGGGTTACTCATGGGATAATATAGGGATACTACAGTACTGGGATAATCATAGGGACATATATAATGTTAGTAGAGCGATTATAAACCACCCTATTTTGATGAACGTTAGTATTGTATATAATGTGGGAAACCCGATGCCATAAATCTATCATATGGAGACGGTGTAGCATAGATCCCATAATTTCATGATGACTTTGGGGATGGAATATGAGTGTCACATGATGTGTTATAAATATGGGTATACCCTCTGGTAATGACTAACATAGCTATTGGAAATGGCCATAGAAATAGTTGATTTTCCCATTAAAAATGGTGATTTTCCAGAGCTATGTTATAATGTGGGTGTTAGATACAAAACATGTGTGGACTAAGCCCAATCTCACGGCGTTGGGCATGCATCACATGTGAACTGCACGACCAACATCTTGGTCTAGTTAGCATGGTGATGATGTATTGTCATTCAGTTTCTTCATGAAAATGACTGTACATATGTAGTCACGTGTACAAGTATTACATACATCATATAGTATAGATATATACATGTGCGTGTATTGCTAATTAAATTACCTGATGTTATATATATATATGTGTAAATGTTTACCCATACAGATCATTTATGTACTCGTATTCAATTGCAAATGTTCCATTCATGTGTATATATATATATATCATATCTGTATCATTGTATATCTGCAATATATCATGCTTGTGTAATTGCGAATCATCTATATATGGAGAACTTCCGCCCGTACTCTTCTGGTTTACCAGAGGAATTTTGGAAACACAACGTGGTTCATGTCTTCAAGTGAAGCATTTCAGCAAGCAAACCTATGGAGTTTGAAGGCGCACGGCTCACCGCGGCTATTTTTCATACCGGGTCATACCGCAGTTCAGGATATTGACTCCGGTAAACACAGAAGAGCTGTCAGCAGAACTAACTCTCACATTGACATGTGCCACAAACCACCAACCTTGATTGGATGCCAGTATGTGCTTCACCTCTACTTGTAGGCGCCCATCCCCGGGCATTTTGGTCACTTCACCATGACAATAAAGTGTTGCACAAATAAAAACATGTTGGGATGTAAATAACGATCCGCTCTTGAGGTGGTTGCGGTTGAAGGTGGTTCTATACTGCCCAAACCATTCCCAGCTGGTTGACTGTTTCAACCCATCCCAAAAAAGTGTCAGTCAACTGGGTTTGTCTTAAACCTTGATGCTCAAAAGTGCAGTGGCTTACAGTATCAGCATTTGCCCGAACCATAAATCCACCCATTTTCAAAACACACCCAAACATCGGATTGTTGGTTACATATCCCTGTTATATCGCATGATTCTTGGTTTATGTATACCGTTTTATACTGTTTCTACCTCCATTTGTCTGTTGTTCACTGGATAGATCCCTATTTTTGTTGGTTTCTGGCATTAGATTTGTGCCGGTGAAGTGCAAAAAGAGGCCTTCGGCTCTCTGCATCTCCTGCTGCACCGCCTGCAGTCGAAAGATCTCGGCGGAACTGCAACCCGTGGACGAAACGCAAACCATCTCAAGTAGAGCGAAGATCACTCATGCGAAAATTTACTGAACAACAATTGTGAAACCGTTTGAATGATTCATAAATCGTGACATGTTTTCATACAAATACACCTGCTGTAAATCATCCTACATCTGCAAGTGGGTACGAGTATGGGTCCAAATCATTTGACCCCCAATAAGAAGGTTTAGTGTTATGTTTTATGATGTTTTATGTTTTGTTCAACAAATTGTAACAAATGGTGTATATTGGTATCGCATGGTCATACTTGACCTATATCCTGAAATCGCGCCTCCTTCTGCTGCCTTTCCGCAGTTTTAAGTTCATCCTGATGCATGGCACGAGCGAGGCCCTAAACTTTAAAAAATCTCCGAAGCGGTCCATTTTCGTATTGGAGGAAATGGTCTGGCGATGTCTGGCGTGAGGGAATCAAAGGCCAAATTGGACCAACAAAAACCTTTTGAGCAAACTCCGCTGGAACAATTATTGGATTTACTCCTTGGTTGAAGCGCCCGGATTCTCAACCCATGAGTTACGAGGATCAAAATTGAGGAAGTTGCACGGATCAGCGTGAACCCACCAATGATCCCCTTTTCATTCCCTTTTCCACACAACCATCATCACCATCACCGCGACCATCATCAACCAAATTCCCCCAAGTTTGTTGCTGAAATCACCCTTTGTGCTGATTGAATCCACATGTTTGCTCTTGAAATCACCCTTCTTCTTGATGAAATCCCTGATTCTTCGAGGAGAAAGCTTGATTGCCTTCCACTAAACTGACCTAGCATGACCTAACTATTGAAAAGTTTATAGTTGACTTTTCCCCTCAAAAGTGGTGATTTTCCATGGTCATATAGTTTCCCAAAAGTTACAACAATCAAACAAGAACAGGTCTTCATCCAGCCCCAAACCTCCAATTTCTTCGTCTCCATCTGGGAGGTCTTCAGAGATCGCTGCCTGGCGCGATCAGCCAGATCCGATCATGTTTTTTTCGAATAGATGGTGTTTTTAAGCAAAAAAATGTGATTCAACCCTCGGATTCATATGGGATCTAATAGGATTCAGTTGGATTTACCCATGAAAAATGAGGATTTAAACCATGAAGAACGGAAGAATGGAGGTATAAGACAACAATATTGTGGATATAGTGGGAATCTAAGGCGACTGAATGGGATATATAAAAGCATCAAGATGATATTTGGTTGAAGTATGCAACCTCAGGTAGAGTAGCACCAACGTTGAAAACCATTGGAAGCAAAGGGTGAATTCTCCAAATCTATGTTGCCGGACGGTATAGATGGGTTTGAAAATGTAATGACACAATTATATAAACATGGTTTCACCCAATATACACCATCGATTGATGCGTATTTAAACCGTACATGAATAAAAGTCTGAACCATGTTCCTTAATTCAATACTACTATCTATACTGTAAGGCATTTTTCAGACATTCAATCCACTGGGATACATACATATGCATGTACGTACGTACCTGCCTACATACATACATACATACATACATACATTCATACATACATACATACATACATACCTACCCACCTACGTACGTACATACATGCATACATACAGACATTACAATGCATTGCATTGCATCACATTGCACTACATCACGGACATACGTACATATATTGATGGAATCAAATGGACAACTATGGGCAACTTGTAGCAACTCACCTGGTCATCTATTGGATATACACTCTGGTAAATTAACATAGACCCTGGCAGATAGGGATTGGAAGATTAGTTTCCTCTAAAAATAGCTATTCTCAGGGTCTATGTTAATTTACCAGAGGGTGCCCCGATGTGAGGTCGTGGTCAGGTGTGGTGATACATCAAGCGTGCCGGGAAGAACAGCTCCTGTAGCTCTGCTTGGAGCCTCCGAAGGCGGAAAGATGGAAAAAAATGGCGGTAGAAACCAACAACAACAGGATATCATGCGGATATAATATAATGATAAGCTATATATTATATATTTATACTTACATATCTACATCATCCAAGACAATGGGGAATGAATCTTGATAGATTTTGATGGAATATATTACCAACATTTACCAACCATCTCATGGTTGGGCAAACCATGTGGATTTTTGGAAACCTATTTTCAAACATACCCATATTAGGATTTGTCTGAGAATGGGGTGCTCACAAAACAACCATGGTGTGGAACATCACTTTCCTATCACAATTGCTATGAATTGACTTTTTGGACGTGCCCACTTAGGGCTAGAAAGAAGCGAAGAATGGGGAGTTGCATCAGCAAAACCCCCCAAAAAAATATTCCATTTCAGCTGATTGTATCCGGATATTGCCACTATCTCCCGCTAGTTTCTTGATTTGAATCATCTTCGCGGCCTTTTAGTCCAAATATTGATGGTTTATTCTCATTGACTGAATTCCAAATGTGTGTTCCCGAAATCCCCGTTTTGGACAGTTGTATCGCTTGTATCCCCATCTTTGTTGACTGATATCCACTTAGACTTTGGAAATGGCAATGGGTCAAAATTTGGTATCCCCCAACATCAAATGGTGCTGACCACGGTGAGAACGCAATCGCAATGCAATCTTTTTGGCCACCCATGTCACCCATCCAGGTGCAAAAAACAAATCCGTTTGCGATGGTAGAATAGAGACAATGTCTGCGTTGAATGCCACAATTATCTTGCCTTCAATCACCTATCCCACCCGAGGGCCTTGCGACCTCCTCTGACTGATCTGAATCTTGGGGCCTTGCAGGTCTCAAGAAATGAAGGAAACAATCCATCAAACATGGGGATTTGACCGAGAAAATTGGGATTTGATCCATCTCATCAACGAATTTGAGGGATTTAAGCAACACATGTTGTGTATGGAACATGATTCAACAGAAAGAAGGAACCTAAAATGCGGATATTAGCAAAAAGGTGTAGTTGAAAAGGATGTCCCCCAGTGGAGGACCTTCTGAACACCTCTAGAATGCTTTTGAGCAGCCACATCGAGAGGGGCGCGTGATGATTCAAAATGGACCCCCTACTTGATCAACCAGAATTTATCTTACCATCCAGGCTTGACATGACAGCAGTGAACTTGGATCATTCTGGAACTTAGAGACTCATTTTCACTGGGCAACTTGAAAACAAGTTTCCAGTTCAAAGGGGATACCAGGATACCACATGCTACCCTCCGGCAATCAAGCGTGGCAAGAACCTCCTCTAAATGGGGATTACTGTCTTTGTTAGCGGTCACAGTTCCTACAGCATTCCTTTCAAGCGGCTGGATGTCCTTGGATTGGACAAAAATGGACAACATGTAGAGATTCCTATTAAGTTCGGCCATTTGGCGATGATTCCCCGAATCCAATTCACAATATACAATGGGAAAATCCCCTATATATAAAATCATCCTATAAATGTCTCTAAAAATCGCTTCGTATCCACTGGTGAAGTCCCAAAATCCTCACAGATAAATCGGGGCTCCGACGCGGACGCGGAAGCCGCAGGAGCCGCCTCCTGGGCCTGCGAATCGCAGTCGTTCTTGGCTCGGCCAGGATTGGTTGGAAAATCTCCACCGGAAACCCATGGTTTTCCCCATCAGATATAGGGGGGTTCCTGCACATTTTCCCCTAAACCAATCCAGTGATGTGTATATATATATATATATTATATATATATACACATAGATTCTATATTTATATGATTTTATATGATTATAGCACTAAGAATATGGATGCTCACTCAACAAAATGGTGATGCAGCAATGAAAGATATAGACTGATACGGGATTTCGAAGGATTCGGGTGGATTTACTCGGGAAAAATATGTTTTTTAAGGCGTGAACAGTAGAAAAAATGGGGAGATCAACTAACTCGAATGGGGATAATATAACGAAATATATGGGTTGTTGGATTGGTTGTTGGATGTGATTCATAATTATCATCATTTCCTTGAAACATCACTATCCCAAAAAAAGTCACCATCGCTAACACAGGTGCCTCCGGGCATTGCATAAAAAAGAAACCACAGGTCTTGGCTGGTCCAATGAAACCGACTGTATTACGTGTCAATCTCCCATTGATGGTTGCTTTAATATATCCTGTGACGATTTGTGACGTATATTCTCAGTTACTGCTGATTACGTCCAGGGTGCCACCGATATTATGATTGTATGGGCCGTATGGGTCATATCCAGATTGATATCCTCATCATATCCCATAATATACAAAATATTCCCCAAAAAGAGGTTGTATCCCCTGACCAAAGTTTAATCTACCAAGTGCTTCTGCTATGATTAAATCCATCCAATCCCCAAAATCACAGCGAAAATCGAGTTGTGTATGGATATAGGGATATTATTCTCCAATAAACCATCTGTAAACCATCGTCATATATGTTCAAAAAACAACTTGAAGTCCATCATCTTATCCTCATTTCACCATCTTTAAGAAACCCATCCAGATCCCAATGGGACTAAGCTCACCTCCTTCAGCTGCTGGAGCCGGGCTTCGCTGCTGGCACAGCGCCTCGGCGAGTTTCAAGAGATGGAACCCACCTCAGAACCCAGAACCTTTGGTTTTTCCCTACTGAAAATGTCCCATTTTGATCCATTTTGATCCATTTTGGATGATTTCGAAGTCCCAATCTGCAGAAACTCACCCCAGGGTTTTTCGACTCTCCTCCGAGATCACCCCGGGCCACCGTGCTCCGAGGCCTCTTTCGCCTGCTGCCATGGGTTTCTATGGGGCCCCTGTCCATCTCGGTAGGGAATGGATTGATGACCATCCCCCAATGTGGGTAATCTGGGTATACTATCCATGTTTTCCATAGCACACAACATGTAAGACCCTAGAAGTGCCAATCTTAAGCCACAAATGTTTGACCTTTGCTGGTATTAGTATTAACCATCCAATTTTGGGGGTTCCCAGGGTTCCCATTCGTGAGCCATATGCATGTCATTGTATGTCTGTAATCTTTGCACACGACATACGTGTACTTCAACATCGATCCTGTTGGTGAGCATTCCATCATTCATTGTTGAAACCTCTGAATGTTCTGTTCAATTCCCGAATTGCATGGCCACTATCGTGTCTTTGCGCTTGGGTTTGCAAAAGCTTGTGTCCAATATACTTTCCAAAATTTACGGGTTTTCTCTAGCAGCCTTTCAGTCAGCTCAATCTGTCCCTTGCTGTCTTACTATTGACGTCTCTAAGGGGTTCTTCTTTTTGTGAATTCCTTGCCAAAGCAGTTTCAGTTCTGGTTGGTCTTCATTTTGGATTTCCACCTTCTCAAGAACCTTTCGGATTTTCTTGGTTTCTCCGAAATTCCAACCACAAAAACAACAGATTCGAGTTGGCTCCAGGCTCCAGGACGTCTTCCCAAGCCGCCGTCAACCTGGCGTTGGGCCGAAAAGGATCTCAGCGGTAGGTTTCTTGCCGATCTCGGCCAAGCACATTGGAAGTAGAATGGCTTCAATGAGCTGGAAAAATTAGGAATCTCATGGAATCACCTGTTAAATGTTGATGATGTCGACACTTGATGCAGTGAAAGCCAGATGGTAAGATGACGTTGTCGAAGCAAGGTCCCGGTTTTGTGGGGGTAACACACAAAAAAATGAGTGTGTCTTGTGTAAAGTGACCATGGACCACGCAGGATTGTGCCTGCATGTGACAAATCTAGGGCTCCAGTCTGGTCTGAAGCAATCCCTTAATTTGCCCCAAAGTAATCCAACGGTGCCACCAAAACAAAATCAACTCTGCCCCAACACCAATGTGTGGCACCCTTTCTGTAATCAACTGCAATAACGAAGTAACAAAAGTATACAAAAGTAACAAGGGGTCTGTTTGAAAAGCCTAACATCTCCGACGGTGGGCAAGTTCGGGCAATTTGCGCGCACTGCAAGCTGCAAAGTTGCTGCAAAGTTCTTCATTTTTTGTCATGTCGCGCGAACGTAAGGGGTGTCGCTGACGTCGCTGGAGCCCCAGAAAACTTCTGCTTGACTCAAGCTGCTGCTCCCGGTTTCAGAAGTCCCCGCCGCCATCCCAGGGGTCATCTTCCCCCGAAGGCAGCGGGGGATTTAGTGGCGGCGGAGCTCCTTCGCCCTTGTAGATGATTTTCTCACTCGAAGCGACTGATCCAAAAGGAGTGCTGACCTCCAGCTGGCTTTCCTGTTGCAGCTCCCACTGTGGCAGTGCTAAGGTTCCTGGTGGTGGAGGTTGAAGTCTCACCTGTGCCACAATGGTTGGCTTCACAATGACGGCGTTCTTTGAGCGGCGGGCGCCAAGGAGAAGCAAGGATCGAAACAACATGTCACCACCACCGTTGATCGAAATTGCCTGACCCGTGCCTTCTCTTTTGGGACTACTTGTGAGTCCCAACACTTGAGCTGGTAGGAGACACAAACAAGCAACTTCAATTCCATCCGCGTCACAAGTGAGTATGTTCTGCACATGGAGTATACAGTATACCCTCAACATGTTTGTGTTGCTGGGAAAATTGGTGAAGAACCGCTGGATTTGGGGGTACCCTGCTATCAATCAAACCCAATTTTGTCCCATGAGGCGACACAGGATGCCTGCTCTGCCAACCATGCAAGGCGCACCACACGTGGTTGATGGCGAAGGTGAAGTCCAAGAGTAAGGCGAATTTTGGTGACATGTTGCAACGATTGTGTTGGGTGATCCTGTTGCCAAGGGGGGAAATATTCCTAAACTACCAATGATTTACAATGATTTACGATCTTCAGTAACCTTCTACAGACCCCTTCAGTGATTTTCTAAAGTCCCAGCCCAAAGATGATGAACAACATTACCAAAAAGAGAAGTCATGATTAAATCAAGCCCAAAGAGAAACAGAGCTGATCCATTCATCTTTACAGTGCCTCTGTCAAAGCCGACTGCAACTTCTCTTCCTTCGCCTGTCAACGATTCAAAATGGTTGAACGGAAATGAACCAATCAACCAATGGGTGCCGGCGGCAAATAGAAAGAAGACTGTGTTTTCAAGGGTTCTTCTTCCTTCCCAAGTCCCTCGATGTCTCCTCCTCAAAACAATTTCCCTAAACAAAGAATCATGCTGAAGTAGGTGTGATCAACATGCGCGAAATTACAAGTAAACTGTGTGCAACGCACCGTGCAAAAAATGGACAGCACATATATGACTGCGTTTGCAAGCATTGGTTCCTAGAACTAAACCGTGCAGAAATCTTGGTCCAGGGAACAAAGAAATCCTTTTCATGCAGCACTTTTATGCAGTTTGGAGAAACCGCCGATTGAAGACCCAAGTCTTACAAGAAAAAGAGGAAGAAAAATGCATGTGTATATTTCATCAACTGTCCCCGCCAGCAGCACTGCTGGCTCACATTGCATCAATTCTCGTAAACCAAAACACTGATTTGTTCACAAATGGGATATGATTCTTCTAAAACTAAACCCCTCTGGTTTATTATCGTATATTACATTACATTGTATAAATCGCGGATAAATCCCCCATTGGAGACTCAGTAAACTTTCACCCAGGATGGGCCAGTCGTCACCTCCAAGTCCGACTTCAACTGGCCCAGCTGTTTTTCCAGCTCGGCCTCTGCATGAGAACTCCCAGCCATTGACGAAAAGCTCGATGGACAGAAAAAAATCCCAAAGATCTATGGAAAACTCAATATTCGCAGATCACTTTCCTAGGGATTTACATGGATTTACGCATGGATTTCCCCATTCTTTTCTTAGTTTCTAGAAGAAGTCCGTCAGTCCGTCAGGCTGCGCAAAGGCACCTGCGCCTCATGGGCAGTATCCAGTTCATCCTTTCGGGCCAGTGCTACGACCAGCGCAAAATTCTAGATTCAGAGCGTCTAAAATTGGTTTCAACCGCCGAAAATTGGTTTGAATTTCAAACCTTTAACCATCAAAAACGGATACTAAGCATGATTAGGCCACCACAATTTGCTTTGCTCCTCCAAAAAATGTGTGTTTGTCAGCTGGGTATGAACGATTTCCCCACCAAAATACCTTAAAATCAAGCCATGTTCACCTGCAGGATTCCTGCTGTGGATGGGAAACAGTCATGCTTTTTCAAACGTCAGGTTTCATGTTCAGCTATGGGACGGTCATACCAATAATGTCTCACATTGGCTATCTAGAAAAACCAACAACATCTGCAGGTCTGGAATTTTGACTCAACATGACCCCCATATGGAAGATACGAAGATACCCATCTCTGATAGCTAATTATGACAACGCTCCAGCTGAAGTTTTCCTCATCCCCCCGCAGATCCTCCAGGTCAGAGAGTTTGTTGCGTAGAGCCTGTCATGGGTTGTCCCATAATGGACTAAGACTACCCCCCAATTTTAATTGGAATACTGACAATGATCCATCCATTGGAAGCTGAGAGTGCCCTATTTTCAGACAAACCCGTACAGAAGCGATTGGTTGGTTGTTGAAACCCTTGCAAAATAGTGGGGTTGAGGATAGTTCTTGGAAAATAGGGATGGAAATACAAAAAAATGACACCACCTGGAAGAATGATGAAGAATGGACATGTCAAACTACAAAATTTGAGTAAAGATTGGGGATTGGGGTATAGCAAGTCCACCAAATTTGCCGGCATAAGACCGACAGAGGGTTGTTTCATACAGTCCATACAGAAAACCCATAGCCCTTGCCATTCAAACTTTGGAAGGTTCTTATACATTTCCCTCAAATGACTCAAATGTTCTTCTTATTGCCCCAAGATGTAAGTTCGGTCGCACGAGTCCAGCGCGTGAACATGCCTTCAAGGTGCTCTGGTCGGCCATGGTTACCCTGGGCTGAAGCTGATGCTGTTCATTTCCACTGCGAAACCATGCAACTTTGGAAGTTAATAGTTTCGAGGGAAATCTAAATAGCCTGAGAATGGCTGAGACATGCGAGCATCTTACCATGTGTTTTTTTTTCAAAACGAATGTATACGAATGTGATATTCTGCGAACCGAAAACACAAACTTCAGCCTATGGTTTGATCATCGTTTTAGGCTGCAAGCCTACCCAATTTATTGAAGTCAAAGAATCAAGAGTCCCACACGAGCAGGTGCTTTGCCGCTGCCACCAAGCAACGCCCCTCCGACACGTCGTCTAATTGGGCGATTCGATTCACATGGCAATGAGAAATTCACAGATGGGCCACCTCCAAGCGTCTCTTGATGTCAAATTTCATGTCTTGTTCTTGTGGGTCAGCAACAAAAATCACACGGGAATGGAGAATTGGAACCAAACACGACCTGTTTCTCCGCTATTTCTCTGCAAACATTGGTTGGTGCCTCAGCGACTCTAAGTACATTCAAGCGAATATGTTCGTTACCATGTCGACACCCGCATCATTTCGAGTCCCAGGGGTTGGTGATTTCATGCTGGTACCCTTCCCAAAAATAAACTGCCAAAAGTATATCCTCATATGTTGGGATGTGAAGAACTACCGATTTACCACATTTTGTGAATTTTTGGTCATCTTAGTATATTAGTATAGTATAGATGTTTAGCGACCACACTGAACATTGACCTTCAAATAGCAGTGGTTTGAGCCACGCGGCTTCATAATCAGCCGAGCGTTCAAGGTTGTTCATCAAATAGCGAAAGCTTCCCGAGGCTTGAAATCACGATACTTCCACTACCCCCAACCACGTGGCCCCGCAAGAGTCATTATTACGGTTTCGCTCACCACCAACCACCGCGATTAAAACTAATTAATTAATATTAATTATCTCGTCACTGGTCGCCCCTCCTCTGTCCTTCCTATCTAGACTTTGAACAGAAAGGATGCAAGGCGAATGCACAATTTCTTCGCAAGGCAAGATATCTACACATCCACCCGTGTCATTGGCTACAGCCACCATCACCGCCAAACTCCACTTCCAAAACACCGCTGCATCCAACTGTCTGGCTTTTTGAGCGAAAAAGGGGCAGGTCTTGTCACAACTCTGGTGATAGGGTTTGGGCACTGGCTATCTCAAAATCTTCTCAAGGTGTTCATGTGTCAAAATGAAAAAGGCCCCCAAGTGCCTGGTTGTTCTCCACCCTGCCACACTCATCCCCACCCCAGAGAGCAGTTTGACTGGGGATATATTTTGAAAGTCCAGTTCCCTTCAAACCAACCCAGTGAGAACTACATGGCAATCTTGCCACATCTCCACTTGGCACTAGTGCAGTCATCTTAACACTGTCGCAAGCAGCACAGAAACAGAGCTTCAGCTGTGGCCCAAACCCTATCCAGTTCCTGGTTTCAACCTCAGAAAGAATGAGTCAGTTGGTGTCAAAAAAACTTTGATGACTGAGGTGTCATCATCCCTTTGATCACCAGCTGTATTTGAAACCACCAGCTGCGAAGGATGCGGCTCTGCGGCTCGAACTTTGCGGCCGGAGCTTGGCGACGGAGTTCTCGAGTTTTCTTCGGGTCACGGGATGAGCCCAGAGGGAGCAGCCAGTGCCCCTGTTTCGCTATAGGCGAAGTTCGTTCATTTGCCTAGCTTAGCTATGCCAACTTCTGGTAGATGAACTGGTCATTGAATTGGTGATTGAACTGGTGATTGAACTGGTGATTGAACTGGTGATTGAACTGGTGATTGAACTGGTGATTGAACTGGTTGATTGAACTGGTTGATTGAACTGGTTGATTGATGTTGATTGGGGTATATTCCATCAGCATAACTGGCACCACCTTAATTGGATCACGCTGGGATGATCAGTGCACTGGGAGGGAAACACCGAGCGAAGCCCCGAACATCAAGATGCTCTTGCCGGAGATGCTACGTAACTACCACCTGCCATAGACTCAGAAACCCAAGAAACCATGTGAAGCTGGAAATCGAAACGGCTTGGGACCAACCTTCTGACTGGAAATGGCATGTCTTTCCATGACTCTTTTTTAGGCTCGTCCCGTCCCTGGTGCTTTGTCACATCTGGCACCGGTGGAGCTTTGCTGGAGAGGGATCCACACAAGGCTGGCATAGGACAAACCACAGGGGGGGAAGGGGTTCATTGGGAAATCCAGTTTCTCTGTTCAACGAGACCTGGATACAAAAAGTGTGGCCTGTTTTTGTTGAGCCAAAGGTCAGTCTATCCAACAAAAGAGCTACCTTCACATACTATCACGCCTCAGTTGGCATCATCCACCTCGAGATCTGTGAGAATCAGCAAACCATGCTCTGTTTTTCATGGGAGAGCCCTGAACCATCCTGGATTGTAATCCCATGATATCCCATGGTTTGTTTGCAGAAATGGGAGGGTCTACCATCCCAGGTAACATCCAGTTCATCCAAGGAATATGTTTCTTTCACTTTCAACTTTGAGTCATTTTTTTCTGGCTGAACTATAATAATTCACTAGTCTGAAAAGAGCTGAAATAAGGCTATTTGGGGATGATTCCCCTGACATTCGCCATCATTCCAATGATGTCACAGTGAGGTCATGATCAAATTCATCAAGATCTTTTCCAGCTCCGAAGCAAAACACCCCAGGCCAGCAACAGAGCAAAGTTCAGAGCTCCACTCTCTCTTTGCACCGTGGAATCTTCGTGTCGACTTTTTTTGAACGACGTGGTGGGTGAGATCCAAAAAAAATTAGGGCTGCTGGGAGGCACTTGGATCACTAATAAGATGTATACCATAAATGTATATATATATATATATATTATGTATATATATATATATCATACGTATGTCAAAAGGATACACATATATTACATAAGTATACAATGTTCTCTATACAAGTACAACGTTGTTTTGCATGTATACAGTATCATATATTGTCATATACGTATGTGTGTGTGTTATCCCCATGTTTCTTCTTTCTCTCCCCTGACAAATATACAGTGTTGTCTATACAAGAAGGTATAAAACATTATATGTATATCATATATATAACTATATAACATATAATGTCCCCATGTTTCTTTCTCTCCTCACTTTGGTTGGCTGCGACATCATTGTCATACCAACTTCAACAAATGGTTGCTTAAAGACCTCTTCAAAACTTTACAAAACATTTGCGAGCTCAAATGCCTAAAACAAAAATACATTTGTCTGAATATTGGGTACCGCTAAATCAACTGGATAATCATTGCTTCCTCTGGCCATAACCGCAAATAGACCTTTCGAACCGCAGGCGGCAACCTTCCCCTGCCACCACCCAAGCACGGCTTCAGGGTGCAGTGATAGCATAGGCCTACCAAAGAAGCGATGGTCACACTGGGTCCAAGAGTTCATCCATATGGAAAAAAAATCCATAAAATGGGTCTAAAATACAGAAACTGTGAAGCAACATTCTTGGACAAACTCGAAATCTTGGAAGATTTCCCCAAATGATGGGATTGACCGCAACCCACAACCTCTACAAGCCCAACCCCGGCCTTGGGCGGCGAATGGTGGTGGGAGTCCATCCCCGTGTCCTCGACCTGCTCGCTGATGCGCAGCAAACCGGTGAGTTTCAGGATGCAGAAGGCGGAGCCGCTCAGCCCCGCGGACCACACGCAGACCATGAGGATCAAAATCCTGGGGGTGGACCAGGGGTGGAGGCTTCGGGGAGTTCAAGGATTGAAAGCTCCAAGTTACTGGAGATGCCATGTTATACCATGTACAATGCTATTATGTTATTTGTTTACAACGACTCCCAAAACTATAGAAAACAAAATCCCATGAAATAAAATGACGGACAATCCGGACAATCCCGTTTTGATCTTTTGGGGTGATACTATACATGATGTCAACCTCGGATTGATAAAGCCCTGGGCTGGTGAATTGGGGGGTCGATTTTAGTAGCATTGTGAGTTCACTATTTTTGCACTATTCTCCCATAAAGACCTTTATTTCATTCAGGAATTCCCCAGTTTTCCATGTTTGAGCCAGCGGGTAGAAAATCCGCACCGGTTTACCCAGGAGATGTGTCACCTTGCTTCGCCAAGAGTCACGTTTGATCCGATCATGGTGCCCCCCACGCCTGCCATGCAGGAGCCATCCGCGGTTTTGCAGCTCCAACCGCTGCCGTTGAAGTAGTCCACGCCCTGGCAATGAAGTTGGTTTCGTATTGCAATTTTTGGCACCGCTTGGGAATTGGAGGTTTCCTAAAATGGGGGTACCCCTAAATCATCCATTTTGATAGGAATTTCTATTATGAACCATCCATTTTAGAATACCCCCATTTTAGGAACCCCCCAATTTGAGAAATGATGACCTAGTGAGTTGAAGACTAAGTTCTGCGTCAAACTGTTTGTAAAAGACGTGGTTTCAGTTGCTGAAATGGATTCGAAACAAAACAATGTTGGGTTTTCGCTAGCCAAAACTTGGGCTGAACAACCCAGAACTGAGAACTGACATGAAGCCCCGAAAATTACCTTCGACGATGACTTCTATTGGTTGGTTGCTGAGGCTTCCCAAGATTAGATTGTGATATATAATATATTAGTATTAGCCTTTATGTAAGCATCAATCAATGAGCTTTTTGGGAATTGCTCAATTGAGAGAATATGGGAGGTTTCTTAAATAGGGATACCCATGGATACCCTAAATCATCCAAACTTGACCATATTTTAGCATTGAACCTGCATGGTGACTTGGGGTTCCCCCATTTCAGGAAACCCCCGACCCAAAAGAGTCAAGAGGCTCAACCAAATGATTGGCAAATGACCAACAACACTAATATGGCTATGAGTCAAAACCCTGGTACCTAGTGAACATCAAAATAGCTGGTAAATGGACTTTCATCCCATTAAAATGGATAATAATAGGTTTTGACTCATCGCCATATGGACAATTAGGATCAGTTCCCACTATAGCGTATACTAACCATTATTTCATAAGTTCCGTCTCTTGCGAAACCCTTAGAAGACTTCCATGATTTGTTACATCCCCAGGCAAAAGTATATGGTGATCTAGTGATCTGGTTGTGAGGCAGTTTTATGCCAGGTGTCAATCCACAAAACATAGCCAGTCTTAGATACCCTGCAAAAACTTCATAAGTTTCAGCCTTCTATCCAATACCCTCTGGTAAACTGACATAGCTATTGAAAATGGCCATTTATAGTTGATGTTCCCATTAAAAATGGTGATTTTCATAGCTATGTTAGTTCACCCTAGGGTAATAGAGGCCATGATTTATGTTTCAAACGAAGAAACTGAAAAATGGCACCATCCTTTGCCCAAAGGCCAGCCTTACCCCAGTCAAACAACGCCGCAGCCAGCACGCCCCACATGCCGCAGAAACCGTGCACCGGACCTTTTTTGAGACGTCGAGGAAAAGGAACCGAAGCATCACTGGCTTCACATTTTTTTGGAAAATAGGGTGGATCAACACCTATGAAATACATTGAAATATCGTATTTGCAGGAGACGAAGAGCGATTTGTTATTACCTCAACTAGCTTGATAAGGGCTTCAGTTTGGTAAAATCAGCTGCATGCATCCATGAGGGTTTCCGAAGGGTGTCCACTTTAATGAAAGAGAAGAGGATGGGTATTCCCTGCTAAACTCCAGAAACTTGCAGATTAACCAGATGATATAACCCGATGCAATAGCCAAACCAATCATCATTTATCAATGATATCATGATATCTTCCATTTCTTGTGATTAGAACATATTAGAACCCATATTTCACCATGAAATCTCCAATGTTGGCTGCATTTGATCACCATTTTGACCAGGTCTTCCAACAGAACCACGGCTTCACCCCACCAGGTCTTCAAACCGTGCCGTGCCACATGCATCCACCGGGTCGTCAATCTTAAGCTTCACCAAGAGCATGGAGGCAGCCTGGAACTCGGGGTGAGGTTTGGCCAATTTTTAAATTTTGGCCACTTTGAGTTTGTGAATATGCCTCTATCACATGCACCCAAAAATTGGAGCTGCCCCATAAGACCGGTTCTGGGAGTATGTTCATAGGGAGAATAATAAATCAGGTATGATTCATTTTTGGCTCCCCATTCGGATTGCCCAGTCCAGCCTGGTACACGATGCCACCGAAGAAACCTGTGAACACCGCGCTGCCGCACTCCATGTTGGCACAGCCAGCTGTGATGGAGACCAAACCTTCCAGGGTGACACTGGCCGCGCCGCTGATCTCAGTATCAGACCCTTGTTATGGCTGCACCATGCTGTACCCGAGGACCCTGAGATGGTTGGCTGCAAGTATTTAAGCATCATTACATATTCTAAAAAACATATCCCATGTTTATCCCATAGTTTCATAGTCAAATTCCCATCAGATATTCCTAAAATGGGTGTTTCCAAGTGTTTCCCTACTTCTGGAGCTTGGGCTCCAGGGTCCAGAAAGGTGGGCTTGTTTCGGTACTGGTGATGAAATGTACCTCGCATAAATCCGAAAAAAGGGGTGAGTAAATAAAAAGGGGTGAGTAAATAAAAGGGGATGAGTAATGATAAATATGATAAATTAAATATCTTATTGGGTCCCAGAAAGATATGCAGAAAAGTTTGGGAGCCTACTATTTCGAGGGTGACTGTGACTGACTTCTCTTTCTTTCTTAGACCCTGCGCCCATTAGAAATGGAGATGTGAGAATTGAACCATGATCATCTTGAGGTTTCCAGCGATTCACGGGCTTGTGCCTGCAGACTCTCAAGTTTGGGACTCTATGGAAAGCCTTGTGAGCCAACGGCAATGCCATCATTCCCAACCCCCCACCTGCCAAAATGCCGTTGCACAGGCCACCCACGTCGTACTTCTTGGTGATGAAGTACCGCAACACGAAGACGGTGATGCCGCCGGTGGCGGCCGACAGGGTGGTGTTCATCGCTACCTGAGCCGCCAGCGCACCGGTGTTGGAGTCGTGCATGCCCAGGGTGCTGCCGGGGTTGAAGCCATACCAGCCGAACCACAGCGCAAAGGTGCCCAGCCTGGGTGGGACATTTGGCCACGGCGTGGATCTTTTGATCTGAGAAGTCATGGATGGTTCTGGGATTCTAACCTTCATAAGTAAGACTTAAGATGTCTTAAGGATCTTTGTTGGGTCTCCTGGTAAATCCAAAGATCAATTAAAAGCGCAGCAGCCCTACAAAGGGCTAAGCTCCCCAGTGATACGTTGGTTTACAACCCCCTCTAACGTTTTGAGACATCCATCATGAACCCATCCATAAACCTCTAGTCTCTCTCAACCCGCAAAAAAATGCCGGAAATATACCTTGAAACCTGGAAATAATGGAAAAAACATAAAACTACCATCCTGGAAAGACTTTTTCGGCATCTTTTCGGGGGTTGCTACACGTTAATGATCATGTCAATCATGTCATGTTATTTCAACACACGTCACAAACTATTCTCGGATCTTTGGCACCAAAACTTGATCCAAGGAACACCACAAAGGGCAGGTTGTGCGCTTCAAACTCTTCGGGATTCTCGAAGCGCCCCTTGCGTGGCTTCAGGATGATGGTTCCCATGAGCCCCGCAACGCCACCAGTCAGGTGGACGATGCCTGGGACAGTCAACCGGGAGGAAGACATCTTGGGTGGTTGGGAGGCAAACCCCCTAGCACTCCATTAACCTTATAAGATGTTGTAAGTACCATAAACATCCATAAACCATAGTTATTGGATGTTATTGGAGTTATAAACCAACTTAACTATCTAGGGGGCCCACATTGAGCCACAAATACTGAAAAGGTGGAAACCTGGAATTTGTGAAGGAAACATCATCGAACTAACCATCCAACTTTCTTGCATGGTCTGCATCTTTTTGGGGGGTACCACCGACCGAATGTGGGAAACACAAAAATCGTCCAAAATCCAACACCATCCCCAAGTTCACCAGAAATGGGTGGTATAGCTGAGTCACTTGATTGTCCACCAGTAGAGAGTATATCCAAGAAGAACAAGTGATGAAATGTTAACGTTGGAGATGCCATCAGCAAATTAAATGCTAGTTGATTATACAATTTATATAGTACCGGAGAACCCTCAAACAACTGGTGAACTACTCTTGGAAATGGGACCCCCATATACCCCCATGTTAAAAAAGGACCGGGATCATCCGGGAGGTTCACATGTTCCTGGTAAACCTCATGAGTCAGACATGGGTAGTCAGGCTCAAATGTTGTCCATCTTCGAGCAGTGGACCAGTATGGTACCATCTAGGACTGAGAGATTCCATCTTGGGAGGTGCAAATTTCAAATCAAGCTTCCACTGCCAGCAAAATCCATGACGCCGACATCGAAGAGTGTGCTAATCCATCCACCACCCCAGGTCCATGCGACAATCACCGGGTAGATGAAGCTAGTCATGAAGAAGGCGAACACTGCGTAGGTAGGACTCTTTACTCTCTCGGCAACAGCGCCGCTCACAATGGTAGCAGCGGCCGTACAGAAGGCCCACTGAAAAAACCAGCTGAGCATTTTGCTTTGGCAGCCATCAGAATACTGGCAATCAACTGGCGTAATGTTTCCAGTGCGGGTATCGTAGGTGTACATGTTGAAGCCAAAGAATCCATGCCATCCGATGAAACCGTTCCCCCCAGCAGCTACTCCTGGATCGCCATAGGCGAAAGCCCAGCCAAAGCTCCACCAACCCAAGGTCCCTGCGCACACGTTCACCAAGTTCTTCATCAAGACGTTGGAAGCATTCTTGGCCCGGNCCATAGGCGAAAGCCCAGCCAAAGCTCCACCAACCCAAGGTCCCTGCGCACACGTTCACCAAGTTCTTCATCAAGACGTTGGAAGCATTCTTGGCCCGGCAGCATCCAGTCTCCAACATGGCAAAGCCGGCATGCCTNGGTCCCTGCGCACACGTTCACCAAGTTCTTCATCAAGACGTTGGAAGCATTCTTGGCCCGGCAGCATCCAGTCTCCAACATGGCAAAGCCGGCATGCCTCAGGCTGTCAGGCGAACATCCATCCGAAGGGAGGTCCAGAAAACGGCACCGCCCCAGAGCCACCATTATGGAACCACCCAAAACAATCCGCCCACTGAAAAAAAACACATCATCTCCATGTGCCATCCCCCAAGAAAACCCCAATCTTCAGATACCCATAGATACCCTATGATACCCTGCAGAAAAAAAAATCGCTGGTTTGGAAATGTTAGGAACCTAGCCCGACAGTAATGGAAAAGATTCCGACGTTGTTTCCAACTCACCAGTGGTTTTCCTCCGAGAAAAAAGAACAAGGCGGAGAAAAAAAAGGTCCCTACTTTGCCCAGAAAAATCAGGTGCCACCTGAATTACTGTATTTCAAAAAGAAACAAACTATAAATCCATCATAAATCCATCCCCTTGGTTTTTCTTAGGCTCCCCCCCCCAGCATTCCTAAGCTCGGCGCATGAACATCACGAGGGCCCCACAAAGGCAGAGCCAAGCCGAGTCCAGAGCACCAAAGAGGCCAGCAAAGGTCGACTTGATGCCACTGATCTGAACCAATTTTAAGGCAGTCAAAAATGGGGATTTCTTTTCATACCATGGTGAAAATGTCAATTGAGTCAAACGTTTTCTTGAATGTTTAAGGCAAAACAGAAAAAATCCAACGTTTTTCTGGATGCTTAAGGCAAAACAAAATTTCGATGGATTTTATATGATTTCATCCCATCCGTTCAGCCTGTAAACACCCCGCGTTCTAAACCATGGTGGACGTCGGGGATGAAACCACATATAAATGGGACCATAGAATAGGGTTGTTCAATATTAGGGGGATTGGATTAATTGGATATGATTTAATGGTACAACGATGGATATTGATGGATTGATAATATTGATAATATAGCCCAGTTTCCGACAAACCCAAATGGCCATCCTCAAAAAAATGGAAAATGATAGTGGATAAAAATTGAGAAATGTAGATTTTTGACCACCTTGGAATATTTAAAATTGCAGTATTGACAAAAAACAACAGATGGTGGTACAAAATCAACGTTTTTATGGGGATATTTAAATATTTACTATAGATTTTACAGTGATTTTACTAGGATGTCGGGAAATATAACTAACACTCGGAGATGGGTTTGCAACCAGAAATGTGGGAGTTGCCCCCAAAATGTGGCCTTTAAAAACCCGAAAGTGTAGAAACAAAATACGGGAAATGTGTGTTGTTTGGTCCAAGAATTCGTGGGGATTGGTACACCAATATTAAATATGGCAATCAACAATACAACTAGGTACACCTAGTTGTATAGCCTATTAACTAGCTAGCTGGGATGCCCGCAGAAGTGGGCGGTCCAAGGCAAACAACACCACATTCACCGCGGAACAATCCCCTGGGGAGTCCCAAAAAGGTCCCAAAACAACCTCAAGATTCGCCTCGTTCATGAATGATCCAAACCATCAGAATCATTCATGTAGTTATCGTCTTTATTCATCTTTTAATATCCACTAGCAAGGAATAGCAGTTCCACCCAGCCGGAACACCACTGGCCTCAGTCGTGAAGGCCGTTTGCGTTAGATAAGAACTTTGCAACCGTCGCTCAGTGCTCTGCAGGCCTTCGAAGCGTCGTTGCTGCGCCTGGCACTGCGGCTTCGTGCGGGCCCTTGGGTCCACACAGGACGCGGGGCACACACGGGTAAGACATGGGTTACGCATGGTGACGCGTGGGTTGCAAGAGGCTTGAATTCCCGACCCGTATTTTTCCATATTGGGGCTGCATTTTTCTCTACTTCAGGTGCATATGTAGATGTGGTGATGTGAAGTCTTGACCGAATATGATGGAAAAAACAGGATGCTGTTGAAAGCAATCGCGATGCCGAGTTCGGACAGTTTGCAAGAAAAAACACGTGTTTTGCCAAACCCGAGGTTTCGATCATGATCACGGCTAAACCCAAGGCTTTAGTTTACACCCTCAAAATTTGTAGGGTTTGAGTTTGGAAAACAAGAATATGTGCATATATAAATGTAAATATAAATAACATTAAATAACTATCTATAGTTGTATACATATATATATATATATATATATATATATACGCGTATGTAACTTGGGAGCCAATCTACAATTTGGGTATATCCCACGTTTTGCTGGATTATTTCATGTTGGGACCCACTTACTAACTGGGATGCACATTTAATTTAAAAACAAACTGCAATCTGCAAAAATTGAAGGATTATTTATCCTCAAATTTCTGGCATTCAGGTTTTCATCCGCAAAACTGGGGAATCATCTTGAATGTAGGGTCAGTTCCTTTGTGATGGCATGGTTTACCCTCTGTCGTCCCCATCCCAAAATCCAAGCCAGGCCTTTGGTGAAAACACATTGCCTTTGTGAGCTGAGTTACAGTAACAACCAGCCACAACTAGAGATTCCAAAGAGGAACCTATTCCATCCTCAGGAATTTAAAGGTCCCCAGAAAAAAAAAAAAAAAAAAACACTCACGATGTGCGTTGCTTAGGGACCAAATATTTGACCCAGCTGCTTTCCAAGACTGAAAATATATATAAATCTATATGATAATATGTATATATGTGATTAATTATAGGTATGTGTACATAACAAATGCAAATATCTATATATAAATATAATATATATATATATATGTATAAATATATCTATGTATATCATGAATCTGCAAGCCGTCTCGCAGCCCAAGGCCATTGGCCATGGCAGTCAGCGGCGCCTTCAAGATCGACCGCTGCGATCCCAACTCCTTCTCCAGCGCCCGCAACTGCGCCGGTGTCACCAGGCGGAACTCGTAACAGGGTTCTATGGTGGATTCATAGTGGTTAAAAATCATTGTTGGTGAATAATGGGGCGTTTATTGGGATACCCTCTGATAAGCAAACGGCTACCGTCGGCCCTGCACCAGTCGCCAGCAACCGATGGTGCAAGGGCGTCGAATGTGGATCCCAACACAAGGGGCGCGCAACGTCACCGGCCAGAGCAGTTGCTGGTCTCAAAATCCGGTTGTTCTTACGTAAGTTAACTTTCTAGCGCAATTCCAAAATGTAGGCCATGCCGATTGAAACTTCCAAAAAGGCCTCGAAAGACCTGGTTATGCTAAAACAAGACGATAAAACCCAACAAACCATGTCTGCAAATAAGAACAGCTACAGAACATGAGAACCAAACTGCAAGCGAAAACAAGTCTTTATGGTCTTCATGTGCAACATGCTTTAATGATTGTCCTAGGATGCGGCCAACAAACCCAACCAAGCGCCCGCCCGCACCCCGAAGCCTAGCCAAGCTGTTGGGCCCTTACTTAAAGGCTCAACTGTATCTACAATGCTCCTGTATCATTCTTTGCTGCATTGAGTAATTGCTTCTGCTGCTTAAGAGCCGGTCAGTTGTTCATTTTTTTCCGGTTTCTTCGCGATCTCAGCAAAAAAAGAAAATATTGCTGGAGCATGCACCTGAATGAAAAGCACCAACGGACTTTACTGAGATACGGACAGCATGGCCGTCCTTTGCCAGGGCCTTGGGAGCGCTCGTGCGAAAGCAAATGACTGCAAATGGTGATTCTTGGTTTGCTGCAACGCCTGTTTCTGAATAGAACCAACGGTGTCATGAGCGTCTGGATAAAAAACAACATGTGGGTGACTGAGTTCTTTGCATTTGGTCGATCCTTCTTTTTGGAATGGCTTGTACACCCGTGTAAGCACCACTCGCTGCTTCTTTTCTGCCAACACCCTTGCAGGTTTCGCTGGCTGCTTCTTCTCCGCCAACACTCTTGCAGGTTACCTTCGCTGCTTCCTCTCCGCCTGCACTGCGGCGGTTGCGCAAGCGCTTGCAATTTAATTCAATTTTTGCGAAAGGGATTTTTCATTGTCTAATATTGCTTTTTTTTACGCGCTTATCACAGTAAAAAAAATCTTTCAATATATGGCGCTGGCCTTACGCTTCTGTATTTGTTGCGGCTTCCAGGGCGGATCAGTTGCAGCCATTCGGCATCAGACTCAGAGTCCATTGTGACCGACACCGGCGTGGTCCTTTCAGAGACATGGAAAGCTTGTGATGCGTGGTAGTCAATCAGTCCAGCCCTTCAATCTGACATTTCTGTTGGAGCATATTTACGGCATCTTTCTTTTTGACATTATTCTTTGCAACCTAATCGGGCATACTGTGTTGCAAGTTCAGATTTAACAAGAACCTCTATGTAAGTTTGCTAGGCGGAGCCGTGCCGTGGCCGTGCTGTGGCCGTGCCGAGCTGAGGTTCTGACCACCACCGCGACCATGTTCTGCGCATTTTTTGCCGTAGGGCTCGCCCATTACTTCTTTGAGCCACTTTTGGATGCTGCAGAACAAGGAATTGTCAGGCCAAGGCATGAGCTGAACTCCTGATAACATCAGTTTGCGGAGGTGCAAAGTCCTTCCACATGATGGACACAGATAACTGCAGGCTGAGAATTTTCAAGTAGCTCTTTCTTTTTGCCGCATCTGTAAGTCAAGCGCTGCTCACTCACTGCAGCCTTAAAATCCTTGCCAGCAACGAGTGTGGAGCGACTTGCTCCACATGGAACCCCTGTGTTCCATCTGTTTCTTCCATCTCCCAAACTACCTTCCCGACCTCTGTTTTATAATCCTGTCCGGTTTCCCGAGCGGCGCGCCTGAGGTCGGAAAGCTCCGGGACATCAAAAGATTTCTTTGGCGGCGGCGGAGCCTTCAAAGAGATCTGCGATGTCACCAAAGGCTGGCCCTATCATGTTTTCCAAGTTCATAGAAAGGTCAAACGGTCCTTTTTCTGTATCCGCGAGATCAAGTAAAGTCCGATGTGTTGATCCTGAAATATATATAACTTTACGTCAACCGTGAATACCCTTGGAGCAACCGTCTCCTCCTGTTTACATTTGCATCTAATCCCTTCCCCCTATTACTAAACCCCCCCCCAAATAATAAAAACTATGGTCCGTCTCCAATTTTTGAAAAGTTGTCCTTGGCCAATTTGACTTTTAATTGATCCCCTTTAGAAAACAATTTAAAAATAAACATACCATTTGTCGGTTTCACCCCCTAATAATAAAAACTAGTCAACAAAATCGAGAAAAATAGTTTTTAGTGATAAGGTCCGGCGCTTACGATTAGCGATCCGCTTCGATATCCAATTTTTTGCAACGTATTCATTGCGTTTTAAATTGGAATTTAACTGATTTTGAAATCGAGCAAACAGTTTTTAGTAATAAGGTCCGAAATTTAGTATTAGGGTCCCCCCCCCCCATAATAAAAACTACCTGAAATGTTTATTATTGGGGGGGGGGTTAGCATTAGGGGAAAAGGATTAGCACAGTTCGTGCATTTGCAATCTGCTTGGTGGGATAAGCAGTCTTGGCACGAGTGGTGATGACAAAAGCAATGATGTTAAAATCAGCAAATGTCAGCTCGAAAAAGTCTTGGGCAGGGAGGCTGGAAGCACGGATCTGCCATGTCGACTTACTTCTACGTTCTTTAGTCCTGCTGGTACAAGTTCCATTTTTCAGTGGCAAGTCTATTTGCAAAACCGGTTCCGGCGTCTCCTGATCCCAGGCATTGGGAACACCTTGCACTTTCCATTTTTTTGTAACTTCTAAGTTTTCATCTTTCTCATTTCGGATGCCAAGTTGGTTCTCCCCTCGGGTGATGCCAAACTTTGGGTTTTCATCAAGCGCACGTCTCAGGTAACGCTCATTTTTTCATCTTTGGCCAGCGGGAGCCATTTGATGCCGGCGGGGTTGGGAATACACACGTCTTTCCAATTTAATGGTTCACAGAGCCACTGCCTTTGACCACTGCTTGCAGCAAGTTAGCAAGTTCAAGCGCGATAGTCTTGTCAACGCGTATCAGAACAGAGCTCTTGCAGTAGTATCTTTCAATGAAGTTCCAAGAGTCCAAAACCTTTTTGGATTTCTCTTTGCCAACTTGTTGCTTTGCCCATTGTCGAGCAACCTGCGCAGGTCTTTGCTTGACAGTTTTCCATTGCTCTGGCGAGCAGAAGCACTCTTCAGCAGCAATTCTCATATCAACTGTTTCTGAAGCTTTGGGAGTTGTACTTGCAGTCCGGCACTTGGTCTCCGTCATATTGATTTCACTTTTCTCAGCCACCTTGTGAAGGAGGCTTCAAGACACCAGCGAGGCGAGCTGGGGCAAAAACAACCTCGTGACCATTTGCAGTTGCCATGACAGGATCATGGCACGGCTGAACAGCCAGGACACCTTGGCGTTCCAATCCTGTGAGCGTAACGGTATCTCTGAAGGCTGGGGAGGTGGCTTCCTTGGAGCTGGTGGAGGCCCCAGCTTTCTTTGAGGCGGAGGTGCCATCTTTCTCTCAGGCTTGCAGCCATGTGAGAAAGAACACTGGTTTCCAAATCGGCATGTACCATGTTTGTGATACCAACACTCTTCTTTTGGATGTGTAACCCTTTTCACGGACCATAATCTTTGGTGCAGCCGTCGCCGTGTACTTCAATTTCTTTTTCTTGGTTGTCTGAGGTCTGCGCTGAGCAAGCAAATCCAGGAGCACGGGGATCAAAGGAGACAGAAAGCTGAGGTGGTCAGGCAACTGCAAATTACGTAGGGCATGCATGCTGTTGCGTTGCTTTTCTTTCCGCTTGGAGGGTTTAGGTGAGCCTCCTCTCCAACTGTAGTCAATTTTGTTGCTCCGGTCTGGAACGAGAGCTAGCATCCTGCGCCAATAGCTCCATCTGTTGCTGAAGACCGACGTGCGACTATCACCCAAATCAGGTTCAAAAGCATAATGCTGGTTGCAAGATTTTAGATTGAAACGTTTGCCGCCGTTCTCATCCAGGAAACAGGCCCTGGTCTGAATGGTTGGAAACGTTGACATGCACCTGAAAAGCCTCTGCAAGTGCAAGTGTTCTTGCTTCCAACAGGGATCCCAGCGCCCTGGCTTGCTGATTTCTGTTAGGTCAGGTAGGCGTTCCAATCGCCCATGTCATTGCAGGAGGATGGAAGGTGGCCATCCCAACATGTATGGACTGAGCAAACTGATCTCTGCGTAGCTGTTGCCAAGCAAGCTTACAAAGTTTTCGTGGCCCGACTTTGATTTGGACACTGGCAAACCCTTGTGCAAAACTCACAAATAACAATCTCCATCAATAGCAGAGAAGGGCCTCATTTTTTCAACGGAAAAGAGCCTGCATACCATCGAAGTTTCCAATGCTTCAAACAGCGATGCGCGTGGATTTTCCGAGACCTGCTCTTATGCGCAGGTTTTTTCAATCTTTTCAACAGGAGCATGTATCCAATGGCCAAAAACATGGAGGCCGCAGTTGTGCAACCCGCAAGACAACAGCCAAATCCACACAACATCCATCCGTAGAGAAGCCCATTTAACGCGTGAACCACGAGGAGGTAGAAGACCATCACGCATGAAAATCTCCGTTTAGTTCCGGGATTTCGGATTGCCACCTTTGATTACCGGAGGGTATCCTTTGTTCTTTCAAATTTGGGAGAAAACTCTGGCTGAACTATCCTTTTTTGGGGGGATGTGGGATTATTGAGGGGATGAACTACCCATCTGTAAAAGCAAATCGACTGTCATTTGCACATTGAACTATCCATGTTCGGGGGCAATGAGGAGAGATGCTGGCGACAAATCAACCGTCTTTGGAGTACCTCATCTGAACCCACACCCGTTTCTGTTTGCTTGATACATGTCATATCATGTCATGTTTCGAAATCATTAAACCCCAAAAAGTTGGATGGTTTGAGATTCTATGATATTCTATAGATCCTCAAAAGCATCTAACATGACCAGCCATTTGCCGGTTGCCCAACGTCGGGTCTCAGCAGTTCCCGTCCCCGCAAACCTCATCGTCGAGGTCACTTAGCTCGCTGCCCAGCACCTGTGGGCTGTCAATATGGAGCTATTGAGCCATCAAAATTTAGGGGGTTACCAGCAAATATGTGCTTAGATATGGGTCAAAAATTGTTCAGTTTACCAGTGAATACTGATTCATTAATGAATATCATGGATTGGACTGATTTTCTTGGGAAAAGACCAAAATCTCTATGGCTTGTCATCATGTTCCTTTGTATTATTGAAATGGCAATTTCGGGATATCCCCAATTTTCAGACAAACCCAAATAAGGGGGGTGTTTCTACCAAATCGATCAACCATGCCCATCTTCGAACTTTGGGCAGTTCAGACTTGCTACGTAGGTCAACCGTAAAACATCATGGAAATGACATAATCTGACATAACCATAGATAACCTGCCATGTATGTATCCATAGAACAAACAAAAGGGAGGAACCAAGAAAAAATATGATTGGAACCAATGCTGGCGAATATTCAAGATGGCGCATGTATCTGATTTAACCCACATTGTTGTGGATTTATATATATATATATGTTATATTATAATAGACTATAATATCATATATCATATGTTATAATCTATTGTGGGGCAGCGGGGCGCGGAGGGGAAGTCCTCCTATTGCAGGTCGTCAGTTACCTCACCCTCCAGCAGTCCCTGGCGACGGAACAGGACGTCTCGGGTAGGGCTCCCGAGCCGAAACGAAGAGTAGACCAATCGCCCAGCGCATTGCCTCGGTGGGCGAAATCCAGCCAGGGCACCCTCAGGAAAGCCTTGGAAAATTGAAGAAAAGCATCTCTTTCCATCTCTTCCCTCAATTCTAGAAGGCTTGGAAAGTTGTGAAACGTTGCAAACTGAATGCCAAATGCTTCCTGAAACAGACAGACTGTTTCCACTACAAAGCTCAAGACTTGCAGCTTCCAAAGATTTCAAGAAACATCGGAACCTGTTGCAGAACATCATTCAGAATTCTCGCCTGCGATAAACCGTAGCCACCAGGGAACGCTGCATTCTCCAAGACTATCCTAGTTGAAACCCCAAGCGATCTGACCCATTGCGAGCCTCGGAGATGGCGCGGTTCGCGGCAAAGTTCTCCGCTCCGCTCCCCGAACTTTGCCAGAGCCACTGGCTACGCGTCCAGTATGAATGGACTGATTGGTATGCTAAAAGGAAGGGAATAAACCAACAATTAAATTGGGGGATATGATGGGAAATATAGTGGGATAGCCAACATTAGCCAACAATTAATGATGTTTGGGTGTGTCCAAAAACATTCCAAAACATGAAACGATGTATGACCCCTGTATGGTATACAGATCAGATCCATAATATGATGCCAACGTTCTGGATGAACATTGACCGTTCTGATGAACATTGACCCCTGGCCCCTTTCGCTGAAGGGTACCACACCTGAACGTAACCGCAGCCGTTTCAAGTGTCCATGCTGGTTCCCACCTCATATTGATGGTGTGGCATGAACCTTGACATGGGCTGATGTGTCCCATCCCCAAGACAGGGGACTTTCATGACTGTCGTGTTGTTCTAGGAAGATTTTTCTTTTTGGGGGGGGTCCGGTGAACTTGCCCTCGGCCAATTCTGAGGCATCGATGGAACCACGATGATTTAACAAGCACTGCTGCTCACCGCTCGCCTTTTCGGATTCAGTCAGCGGGTGACAGTTCACATTGGAAAAGGACGCCCAGTCACTCTATTTGAGTGTTCTCGGTCGGAAACAGACGTTGTGATCATGTCGTCAAGTTTGGCTGGTGTGCTTTTTGGTAGATCCACCCAAGGCATCTGGATGCATCTGGCATCCAATAACTATATATAATATATAGACGAAACCCCAAAACTGTTGGATTGGGATCAAGTTCCCTAATCTTGTGGGCAAATTGCCATTGTGCGAAACCATTAACATCCATTAACCAGGTAGTTTGCACACCAGCTGCTTTGAAGCCTTCCAAAATGGTGCTTGCCATTGGAAACCTGCTAAAAACATGTTCGATATCGAGGTCAGGGCCCAACAACCATCGTGGCCCGCATCAATAGAAGGGTTGATTGCCAATGTGGTAGTCACAATGATACTACCCTAAAATGGTTTATTGTTGGATTTCCATGACATCATGGACCGCTGCGAGAAGGATCCTGCTTTGTAATTCGTCTAATCTCCTGAATTTGGAACTGAATTCATGCTGTACTCACTGTGACAGTTCCATATTTCGCACACCCTAGGCCAGCAAGTGTGCTACGATTTTCCCTGCCGCACACGTCACTACCTTTGAACTTCGTGTGCGGCAAGGGCGCCTTGTCGAAAACCTGGATCCCTGGGTGGAGCTTGCCGCTCGGTAGAACGACTACAGTGGGCCCTGGTTCCTCCAACATCCAAAAAATGGGTACGTCCAAAAACTGTCAGACAGACAGTCTGGAGGGGCATCCAACTACTCCAAGTAGTGGGTCCAAGGTTGGGAACTCCAAGATCTCCTTGACTCTCCTTGAAATTTGGGTTTTGTTACATCCGATGTGGGACTTGCGATCGGAAAAACCACCGACAGTGCGGGCACAGCCGACATGGGAATCCAGGTGCCTGTTTCGTTCAGACGGATCCCGGGTCACCCTGAGCATCCCAGATTGATTAGAATCAATATTTTGATGCTCTGAGATATTGATATTTTTTGGACACTCCCAAATCAATATTTTTTTATTGATTTTTGAACCCCATCAAATCAAGATCTTGATTCTAATCAATATGCGATCTACAGGGCAGCAGATGGGCCGGCGATCGCGTAGGCCTGCCATATAGGGATTGCTGGTGGGTTGGTCATGCAAAACGCCCCAAACAAGCGGTCTTGCTTTAACCATGTTGGAAGGACATCAACTTCCCAACAGCCAACCCTCCAACCCAACCCCTTCAACACAACCGTCTCCCAACCCCCCAACCCCATCAACCCCATCAACCTCCCCACCCAACCACCCCCCAACACCCCATCAACCCCGCCTTGGGTGGCGAATGATGGTGGGAGTCCATCCCTGTGTCCTCGACCTCCTCGCTGATGCGCAGCAAACCGGTGAGTTTCAGGAGGCAGAAGGCGGAGCCGCTCAGCCCCGCAGACCACACGCAGACCATGAGGATAAGGATCCTGAAGATTCCAATGGGATTTCACGGGGGTTATATGGGAAGTTTATGGGGATTGAAATGGGAGTCCAGTGGATTTTTATGGGGAAACCCAACCAATATTGAGGATTCAATGGATTGGTTTGTTAGGATGTTTATATAACCGTTGTTTTTTTAACCTGCCGAACACAGTCCTGTCGTTGTCCATTCAGCCAAGTCTAGCAAAAAAACTATGATTTTACTAGAAAAAACACGAAACAATGGGGATTGTTGACTTTGGGGAAGGTTTTGAGCTGCACCCATTCTGTTTTGATGAATCCCAAACCAGATTTTGAGATGGATGGAAGTCTTTTCCCGCATAAAGTACAGGGGTTGCTGTACCATTTCCGCCCGGATCTCTCGAATAAAATACCGCCCTGGTACATCCAGGATCCACATGTTTGCCTGGACCATCCCCAAATATTACCAACACAGCCCAAATGGTAGGTTTATGGCATTCGGTTTACCATGGTTCACTGCACATGACGGAGCCATGTTGAGCTTTCAAAATGTCTGAAAGGTTGAAGCAATCAACGAACCATCCACACGGATCCAAGTGCTTCATAATTTCTACTACTTCTCTGTTTTCCCTTGGACCTTGGGTTCCACCTCTTTGCTGGGGCTTCAAAACCCCACGGCAGCTTCAAGCACCCCACTTCCAGGATTTTGAGGCATCCTTCGGACGGCTGTGCCAGCTTTATCTCCAGATTTCTGATGAAATCTAGGGATTCAACCAGCCAAAATGAGGATCTACCGTAACCATTGAAAACAGGCATTTGTCACCGAAACATCTCCCTTTCTGTTGGCACGTTGGCCATGGTACCCTGCTGCTTTTTGGTGCACCCAAGGTTGTGAAATCAGACATTGATCCACCTAAGTGGTCCCACAATGAACACATTCACTACCAAGTGGGCCAAACTTGTTTGGTTTGCAAACTCATCCAACTGTAGATACATCCACCAAAAAAAACAACTTACCTATCTACACTAATTATAGTCAAGCACCCATTTCGGTGGGTTGCTTCCACTCATGCTTTCTGTGTATCCCAAGGTTTCTTGGTAAAACGTGGTGTCTTCACCCATGGTTTCAATCGCCGGTGTTTTTTTTTTTCCGAAGGCCAAGCGTCACGTTGGATCCGATCATGGTGCCCCCAACGCCCTCCATACAGGAGCCATCCGTGTTGGTTTTACAGCTCCAACCGCTGCCGTTGAAGTAGTCCACGCCCTGCAGGGGGCAATGTTTGACATTCGCGTGGGAAGAACATCAACTGATCTTACCTGGTGTGGAGATAGACAGAATATGTTTTTTTCAGGAATTCGGAATTGAAGCAGCGAGATATGGATATTGACCTTGGTCCGCCCTACCTGCTGGTTGAAGGTACACTACTTCTGGAGCCGGTTGTGATTCACCGAACATGGTGGACAAAAGAAATGTCGCTGTCCATCAAAATTACGGTTGGAAGCAGCCATAATAACTATACTGTAAACGGGACAATTTGATATATATATATATATATGCATTGAATTATATTGATATCTTCAGATCTGTAGTTTCCAGCTGAAAGGAAGGCAGTTTTCAACCTGGGATCCAACCAAGAATGGGATAGCAAAGCTACCATGAATCTGAGCATCATTACCCAACTCAGTACGCAGGTGTTCGCATGGGTACAGGTCAAGTCGTTCGGTACCCAAATATTTGGACGGTTGATACCGAAAACAGTCCAAATTGGTGGTCAATAGTCGGGATGGCTAAAACTAAAATACTAAATACATAGTGATCTATATAAATGGGTTGTCTGAAAAGTAAAGGAAAAAAACCTTTCAGTATCCTCATTTTCCCTATGAAATGGGCTATCTGGCGGGGATACCCCCACTTTCAGAATTTCAGAAACTCCCAAATACATACAAATGGAGGTGTCCGAAGCCGGGGGTACCCTTTTCATGAGATTTTCCATCATTAAAATCATCCAGTTATTAGGGATTTCCCCATGACTATGGAAACCCCCATATTATATAATGGTTGATAATTGTTGGGTTAATGTTGGGTGAATAATGGTTCATAAGCCATAGTTGTTGGAATTATATGGAATTATGGAATAATGGTTGATAAACCATAGTTGTTGGAACCATAGTTGTTGGAATAATGCTTAATATTGGGTGAATAAACCATAGTTAGTAATCCATTCATTTCCACACTTTCAAACCCCCAAACCGTTGAAGAGTTGATGATGCACCTTCCCCCAGTCGAATAAGGCCGCGGCGAGGACGCCCCAGGCGCCACAGAAGCCGTGGACTGGACCTCGGAGGGCCCCGATTTTTGGGTGGTGGCTTTGAGTCATAGCAATCCTTGAAAAAAGAAGGATAGAATTATGAGAAATCACTGGAGATATATACATGAAATGTACTTTTGTATCTTTTGTTGTGTGCTGATTATATAGGTGGGATCACCCAAAGTAGGGTTGAAGAGGAGAAATGCTTGAACGCACCAAGCAAAAAAAAAATGTGGTGGCCAGGAAAATGTGGACTTCATCAATGGAAATAAGATGAAATAAGTCTCCAGGAAATGAACTCACAGAAATGTGGGACTTAGCTCTGCAAAAGGCATTGAATGAGCCAGCAATACCAGGATTTGACTCTGACATGGTGGATGTTTTGGAGCACAAAGGTGCACTTTCTGGTGCTCTGTGCGGATATCTCCCCAGTGAAAAGAATATGGATGTAGACCAAAAATGATGGTATCACTGCCAATGATGCTACTGGTGCTGGAATGGCGATTGATGAGTGTCTACGTTGATCCTCCAGGGTGATTTTTTACCTGGCTAGAAAATGGAGGTGTGTATATAAGCAAAGTGTTAAACAAAGAATATCCGTGGTTGCTGAACTCCTGTGAATTCCCGTCATTCATTGGTGGAATCCCCATTTTTCATGGATAAATCAAAAAAAAAATGACCAGAGGGTATCCCATTGATGGCCGGGCCACTTGCATCCACGGGATCATCTATCTTCAGCTTCACCAAAAGCATGGAGGAGCCCTGGAAGTGACATGCTACCAGGCCATGTCTTGAGGCATTTCCAGTGAAAGAAAGCTCGGGAAAATTGGAATGGATCGAGATTGGGAAGGATGAAGATCCCTGCACCATGGGGATCAATTCCCCGACATCGAGCATTGGCTCCACCGATGCCAATCGCTTCTTGACCGTCTATTGCGATTCATCCTTTCCAAATAATTATGGTTCAAGAACCAGTCAACATTCCGTGTATTGCCATGGTGTTCATTCATGTTCCATTCGTATATGTCATTGTCTGGATATACCCCTACTTGGGATGATTTAGAGTAGCCCCCTAACGGTTGATAATTGTGGATGGCTCGTGGCATTGTGCTACGTTTGGTTTGTCTGAAAATAGGGCCACCCCAAAGAAACACGTGCGTATCATTGGCCATATGTTGGGGATAAATCCCCCATCCTCAGAGAAACCTATTTTGCTTGTGGGTTATAGTAATCCTCAATACAACAGGCAGTAGAGCCCCCAATATTATAAGCAATCAGCTAGTGGGTCACTGCTCATTTGGGGGTTTCTTAAAATGGGGGATCCCCAAAACCACGGGTTTCAATACTGAAATGGTCAAATGTTGGATGATTGGGGGTTACCCCATGACTTCGGAAACCTCATAATCCCCATATTGACCATGGTTCCATTTTTAACCAGTATTAAGCATGTTTAACCACTATTAACCACTATTTAACTATGCTTATTAACATGTATTAACCATGATTAACCATGGTTGCCCATGATTCACCACCTATTTTTGCTGCTGGGCGTCCTGTACCTATCTTCGGCACCCGATTGCGCCTGGTAGACAAAGGCACCGATGAGGCCCGCAGCGAAGGCGCTGCCACACTCCATGTTGGCGCAGCCCGCTGTGATGGAAACAAGACCTGGCCAATCGATTTGGGTGTGACCAAAAAATGGGGAATAACCGCAAAGTGTTTCTTTTCATGGGGAAAGTGATTATATATGTATATATATATATATCATTCTTTGGGTTTTTAGGGTTATCCTGAAACAAAACCTTGGTATGGAGTTCTGTTTTCACTATCAAGGTTGCTGGCTGGCTGTTTATGTTTTGATGCCTTCTCCCCAAAAAAATCCTAGGGCTGAGGCTGAGCGGCCTGCCAGGATGCCATTGCACAGGCCACCCACGTCGTATTTCTTGGTGATGAAGTACCGCAACACGAAGACGGTGATGCCGCCAGTGGCGGCCGACAGTGTGGTGTTCATCGCTACCTGAGCCGCCAGCGCACCAGTGCTGGAGTCGTGCATGCCCAGGGTGCTGCCGGGGTTGAAGCCATACCAGCCGAACCACAGCGCAAAGGTGCCCAACCTCGGAATCTTGACGCCCAAAAAAAGGGCACTAGCACCCATGGCGTCATCATTGAACCTCCAAACCAGCGAACGATTCGTTGGCGGGCTCTGATTTTGCAGTTTCTTGTTTCTGTTTCTTAACTGAAAGTCTTCAACTGTCAATTCTTGGATGGTGGCACTGTCCTCTCTCGCCCGAAACAAAATGAAGGTCGTTTTTACCGACAATGGAACGACATGTCATGTTATTTCAACCAGCTTCGCCAACCCACTGGCTTTGTCTGAAAATATGCATATCATGTTATCTAATCTTCCCCCCAAGACATGCTTTTCTTGGAGTATCCGGTACCCCCAATTTTCAGAGCCAACTTTCTGCAGAACTTGATCCAAGATGATCCAAGGGACACCACAAAGGGCAGGTTGTGCGCTTCAAACTCTTCGGGGTTCTCGAAGCGCCCCTTGCGTGGCTTCAGGATGATGGTTCCCATGAGCCCCGCGACGCCACCGGTAAGGTGGACGATGCCTCGTTTCATGATTTTGGAAGGGACACGGCACCTTGGAAGTGTATGTGTACCATAGATATGTTATGTAGATGTTATTGTAGATGGTATTGTTTTTGTATTACTATATATCTGTGTTGTTGCTTTTGCGGGATATCATATGTACATATATACATACATAGGGGTGTCTGATCGTTATTTCCTTTACATATATAGATACATACATATATATATATAGGGATAAAGCATGATAAAGCCCACTTATATACCAACCACTGACTAACATAAGCGCATGGCCGCTGATCATCTTCAGGTGTCACTTTTAAAAAATGGCTTCGCGGCTGGGTGGATAAAAACGTCGCGATCAACGGGGAAATTCAAGGTGTAGTACTATAGGAATCTGCTGGGAAATATCATCTAACAAATCTCCTCAAAATAATGAATAGACATCAAGTATATATATATATATGTGTATATGTATACACATCATGTATTTTGATAATGCATGATAGATCATACATGATCATACCCCAGCATATCGGATATCCTCCACTATCTTGTGGATATGACGACTAGCCATGGATGGCTCCCAAGGTGAGCTGGCTCATGGAGAATCACCATCTCTCATGAGGGAAATCATCGAACTAAATGGCTCATGTTCCCAGCTCGGCTACATTGGAACCCAAGTCTGAGAATCCCTGACAGATTTTTCGAAAAATGACCCGGTGCAAATTTCAAGTCAAGCGATACTTCAGAATCTAATCAGGCGATATTGGTCCTGGGTTGTACACTCGTAGTATAACTTGGGAGGCAGCGGATTGAACGACGTTGGTGTTCCAAAGTGGGACGTGCTGCAGATTGTCTTTTCAATTTGCCCGCTTTACTGCGTATACACCTTAAGCATGAGTCATGGCATGAGTCAGACCAGGGTAAGGGTTTTACTGTCAAGGTAACTGTTTTGTGTATTGGCCAATGCTTCCATTGCCAATCCTTCCATTGTCGTTAATTTTGAATCTTAGATTGAAATCCTCACTCCGGATTTTAATCTTGAACATGTTCGAGTATTGGACAAGCATGGAACTAGGATCTGGGACTGAGTGTCAAAGAGGATGAAAGTTGATCATCCTAAATGTTCAAATCAAGCTTCCACTGCCAGCAAAATCCATGACGCCGACATCGAAGAGTGTGCTAATCCATCCACCGCCCCAGGTCCATGCGACAATCACCGGGTAGATGAAGCTAGTCATGAAGAAGGCGAACACTGCGTAGGTAGGACTCTTTACTCTCTCGGCAACGGCGCCGCTCACAATGGTGGCAGCGGCCGTACAGAAGGCCCACTGAAAAAACCAGCTGAGCATTTTGCTTTGGCAGCCATCAGAATACTGGCAATCAACTGGCGTAATATTTCCAGTGCGGGTATCGTAGGTGTACATGTTGAAGCCAAAGAATCCATGCCATCCGATGAAACCGTTGCCCCCAGCAGCTACTCCTGGATCACCATAGGCGAAAGCCCAGCCAAAGCTCCACCAACCCAAGGTCCCTGCGCACACGTTCACCAAGTTCTTCATCAAGACGTTGGAAGCATTCTTGGCCCGGNGGTCCCTGCGCACACGTTCACCAAGTTCTTCATCAAGACGTTGGAAGCATTCTTGGCCCGGCAGCATCCAGTCTCCAACATGGCAAAGCCGGCATGCCTGGGGTCAGCTGGAAGTTGCTCAGCACATTTCAACACAATGATTCCATGACCCTTTTAAATCGAACCGTTTCATCTAATCTTGAGAGGTAGAAAGGTGCCCACTTTGGCAATGCTTGCTTGAAATGCCATCTTTTACCTATGGGGCTGGGTCGAATTTTTTGTCCATGCTTTTTCAATTCGACTGTCTCACACAAAAAAAAGTATATGCCCTTAAATTTTGCCCTAGTCTATCACATGATTCTCCCCCATGATATAAAGATTGCCATGTTAATAAGGGTCCACAAGAATGTCCCGTCTTTTGGGACCATAACCACTCTCCACCTGGGTTTGTCTGAAGATTGGGTACCCCAAAATGATATCAAAATTACGGTTTATCATCTTCCCTACTAAAATGGCTAATGTTTATTCATTTTGTGGGCATAGCCCATTTTCACACACACCCAAACATGAGATTCTTGCGTATTTGCGTCTGTCCTCATGATATCACCACTATGTCAATCATATCACTATGACATCCCCATTCGTATTGAACGTTATATCACCCCATTTTCATGGCTGCCACTCTGCATCCAGGCTGCATAAACATTACCAGTGCTCCACACAGGCACAACCATGCCGAATCTAATGCCCCAAAGAGCCCCGCGAAGGTCGACTTGATGCCGCTCACCTCAAGAAGTGAGGATTTCATGGGAGGTTCATGATTTTTTTTACCAACAAAAAATGGAGTTATATACTGTAGAATGTGTTTTTTCCAACAAAAGTGGAGTTGTAGTGAGATTTTAGCAACACAAAATGGTGATATATTATCCGCATGGCCATTTCATGGGCAGACTTACAGTGGACCATTTTGTAGAGAGGCAACGGTTTTGCCTACAAAATGGTTTTAGGCACTCTACAAAATGGTAAAAGCATAGCCACAGTATATTCAGGGATTACAAAATGGTAGTGCTTGTCAACTTTCTTGGATAACTTAATTCCACAAGAAGATGGAACAATATCTTCAAAATATATTTGTAAACAACAAAACATACCCTGACAATCCTCTACAGAATGGACATGTGTCTCTTACAAAATGGTTTGGTTTGGTGCCCAAAAAATGATCATGCCCCAAAATAAAAATGAAACACATATCTAAAACCCACTGATTTCTACAAAATGGTTTCCTGGGTCTATTCTCAAACCCAGTCACCATCATAAAGTGGTAGCATTTTTTGAACTTAAGTTAACCATTCTGTGGTGGAAATGGCAACGGGGATGATATATTGGGATGTCACAAATAATGTATGGGACAATGTAGGGATTTACCAGCTAAAATACGGGACTCACCAGCCACACTGGGGATAAATGGGGATATCGGAAGCAAAGAATTTTTGGCATATGGACAAACACCCAAGAATTCTCGGGTGTCCAGAAAGGGACCATGGTGATGAAAAAACATTGTCGGGGATGAACACCAATTCAATTTTTCGGGCTATTCAATACTATTCATACAGACCCATGAACACATTGAGGCACACTGTAATGGTTATCAGAAGTCAACTCCCAGATTGGAAACTTTAGTCATCTTTGTAAGCACCATCATTTCAGGTGAGGTTAGCCAGTGAGGTCACTATGCATTGAATCAGTTGGATGGATATCTCGGGTGATTCATCGTGAAAGTCACATCCTAGGTTGCAAACGCAAACAGGATTCCCCATTCACTTAAGTATGGCACCATGTCTTTCGGTTCTTTGTCACCCCAGCGTCTCCATTGCAACGATGTGCCCTCACGATGCTTTACTCGCTTGAAAGTAAGATGACCTCCCTTTTGGGCAAATATGTTGGGGCTGCTGAAGGTGTGCCTTGCACCAGATTGATTGTGAAAAAGGGAGGTGGCATGGTTATTTTTCACCCAATCAGTGAGACTTTGGGACACCTAGGATTAGATCAATCTCCATTTTGTTGGTTAAATCCCCTATGTGTGCTGGCTATATCCCTATGTTTGTTGCCCTCTGGTTATTTAACATAGCCATGGAAAATGACTTATAAATGGAGGTTTTAATGGGAAAATCATCCAAAAGTAACCATTTTCTATGTTAAATAACCAGAGGGTAATTAAATCCCCATGTTTGTTGGCTAAATGTCACATGTGTGCGTTAGATCTCATGTTTCATGGTGAAATCGCTGCCCTTGGTTTAAAAAAAAAAAACATGTGTGTTGGTGTAATCCCCATGTTGTGTCTGCTAGCTAAGAAATCCCTGTTTGATGGTTAAAAATCCCCATGTTTGTTGATTAAATCCTCACGTCTGGAGGTGAAATTCCATGTTTGTTTGTTAAATGTCCACATTTGTGGGTAAATTTCACATGTGTGCGAATTGATTCGCTAGATCCCCGTTGATGATTCATTCAATCCTTTTGATTCCCGAAAACATGTTAGATCCCCATGTTTGTTGCTTGAATCCCCTATGCTCGTGAGTTGCATCCCCTCAAAACTAGTGGTGAAATACCCTTGTTTCTTGGTTAAACTCACCAAACCATCAAGCCCTTCTCAACCCATAGCTCATAGATTGATTGTTGTTCTTTAAACCCCTTTTTTTTGGGGGTATCTACTAACTCCCCCAACCCACCGGCCGACCTCCGTGGCCATTGTTGCAGTGGTCAGGTAAGCAGTCTGCAGTCGTCGCGAAGAGCTCATTTCCAGCTGCACGAAACGCTGCTGCTGATCCTGGTGGGCAAGTTACAATCATTCCCATCTCATAAAATCCCAGAAGACCCAAAAGGTTGGGAAAAATTGGGGTTTCCAAATATTTTTTGCCATAAAACATCCTAGTTTTCCCTCCCCGTTTTGGTGTCCACCGTCGAAAAATCGATCGTTTTCCCACCTCCAAGATAACCTTCTGAGCAGCCAGCTCCTTCTGGAGCTCGACCACCTGACGGCAGCCAGCCAGGTCTACCTTTTCGAAACATATGGAGAAGTTAAGGGTTAACCGGTTAACCAATGGATAGTGTTATGTTTGCCGCTTCCAAGCACCCATTGGAAATCAAGGAAAAAAATAGAACAAAAATGCAACAAATAGGATTAACCCACACAAGAAAATAGGAAAAACATGGTCCGCAAAAACCGCGATTTTAACCTCCTATTTATCCTATTTTTCCTCTGTTTTCCCTATCTTTCTCTTTTTTATCTTTCCCAATTTTTTGCTGGCAATTTGGTTTGGTCATGGCCATTTTGTTTTGCCTCCTGTGGGCCTTTAGAAGGCTGCTCATGTGAAAAGTAACACTTGCCCCCAAAGCGGCAAGTGCCATGTTTGTGATACCAACATTCTTGTTTCTCCTGTCTTATTTCAGTTTCGCGCGTCGGAGTCTTAGGAGCAGCTGACAGCGTGTGCTTTGGTTTCTTTTCTTTGGTCTAGATGTTTTTCCATCCGCTTGGCACTTGACAAAGAAATCAACTAGTACAGGTGTCAAGGGCGTGAGAAAAGCCAAGTGGCCAGGAAGGCGAATGTTCTTCAGTCCATCCAAAGCATTCTTCTGGTTACGTTTGCGCCTAGTAGTTCTAGCATGGCTTCAGATCAGATTCTGCTGGTTCTTATTTCTAGTGGATCCGAGTCCTCTCTTCCAGGTGCCGTTTCCTTCATTTTGCCCAATAAAACACAAACAATACCATGTTTATAATTTTGATGAATTTTCACCAAAAGGTGAAGTTCTATCTAAGAGTCTAAGGGTTCCATAACCCATTCCATAACCCATTCTATCACTGTCGAATCATCCTGTCGCACCTCATGGGTGAGGTCGCCAAGCTCGTTGCCCAGGGCCTCATTAGTAGGGATCCAACCCCCAAAACATGAAGGTAGGAGGATACCTAACTACCATCAACGGGATTTACGGGGACTTCTATGGTGATCTCCCCATGATTCTATGTACATACTGGATCAGAATGGTATCATGGGGATATCCGGGGATATCTCCAATATTCTCCAATGCGATTTTGTTGCTACTATGGTTTTCTACCACATGGGCATTTCACCAACTACGAGTATGATGGTACGGTGGGAATATCCAATATCATCGGAATATCATGGGATCGGGAATAGAATGGGAATAATGACCGGGGGAGTCATGGCATTGAGCTTACCACAGTGTTAACCAAACGCATCCGTGCACCATTCCTCGCTGGATTTGTTTTACGGCTCGTTTCACCATGGAGAATCGCCCAGTTGCACTTGCCCCTGGTGCAAATACTTGTGCTGTTGCCACATGGGAAAATTCAGGACCAGGAAATCTCCAACATCATATGGAACTATCTATGTAGCTCAGAAATGGTTCCGGTGGCAACTGAAACAAAAAAAAGAAACGTACAATCGAATAATGACATCGAATGAGAATACAGTAGCAACCCCATCTCGCTATCAAATACCCCCACAAAGTATGGAAATCATCCAATACTAAGCGAGGGTTTCTGGGTGGTATTTAATATTGCGGGGAAGAGATTGTCCCAAATACAATTGGCTATGCGCCGACAAACTTCAGAAGTCACATGTGCTCACGCGATGTTCCTAAACCACTTGTGGCATTAACTTGCTCGTCGCACGGATTTCCACATCTGCAAGACAAAAGAAGAAACATATCTGCGCAAAGGATAGAAGATAGTAACCTCCAAAAAGATAGAAATGTGATTTAGCAGTATTTTGATGCTTTTTCATTTTCCACAATGTTTAGGTTATTACAATAGGATTTTACTATATCTATCTATATTTTACTTGTCTATTTTTTTGGTGGTTCCTATAATGCTGCATTGACCTGATGGAAGCACATGAGATGCCTGGTCTTAGCTAGCCAGCTAGCCCACATGTTTTTCTCCACTCACAACTTCATAGTGAAAATAAAACATGAAAACAAACAAACAATTCACTAAACATAGCTATGGAAAATTGTCATTTATAGTGAATTTTCCCATCAAAAATGGTGATTTTCCATAGTTATGTTAGTTTACCAGAGGGTACCCAGATGTCTGGTCTCATTTGCAACCGCCCCATTCTTTGTCATGAGCTCGGCCTTGCCATCAACCCCCCTGGCTGGCGCCCTGACGGTCGCAAAGAGTAACGGAATCGCGTAGCGCATCTTGTTTCGATCTCTTCACCTCTGGTATCGCGGATTTTATGAAACTTCCAAAATTGTCCATATTTTTGGGGAAACCACTCTATTGATATGGCAAATATCTTAAATATCTGTGAACATCTGGTTGGATTTGTCGGGTAGTGTGGGGTTGTCCCAGAAGGTTCCCCTTGTAAAAAACGAGCCTGGCAAAACCAGGCTGATGTAAAAAAAAATGAGGGCTCGAGTCACACAGAGATAGTATTAATACTTGATCCTTTTGGAGAAAAAAAAACATTCAATGTGCGGGTAGAGTCGGGTAGAGTCGGGTAGAGTCTTTCAGTTTCTTCGTGGATTCCGGCACCAGTGACCCCATCCCGAGTCGTCTTTTTGTTGGAGGTCACCATTACCCATTTACAGTGAGCCATTCATCAAATGGGGTTGCCCCTCCAAGCTCGGAGCTGGTACCCCCTGGGCGCTCCAAACGCCAGGACTTTGCGGCGCGGATGAAACGACTTTGTTTTCCGCCCCGGTCTTGGGCCAAAAAGGTGGCCCAGTGATGGAAAAAACAGCACCCAGGGACTCCACTGATCATGATCCCTTGAGAGCCTACCCCCAGCGGCATGCGCGGCCGGAGATCTCTTGTTTTGAAAGCGCGGAGAGAAGGTTGTACAGTGCACTGGTCCCATGATTTCATGGTGAAATGGATTGATACTGCAGTGGAAGATGTGCCTGATTTTGGCCAACTCCCACAGCAGATTTGTGCATTGTCTCCGTCGCAGGAAAAAATTGGTTCAAAGATGTTCAAAGCACTTGCGAAAAAGTGGCGAGGCAGAGCAATTCCCGCCACTTGCAATTCCGGGCAGGAGCCTAACAGACAAACAGTTCGCTGGCTCATACCAGTCGAACCAGTCACTTTGACCGCTGACACCTGCCTCTCAGAAGCTCCACTTCTGATGCCGTGGCCAAGACCTAATTTCGCCTTTGGCGTCACGGTAGAAATCCGTAGAAATCGCTAGAAATGTGTTTATTTTTACATCCGGAACTCCACTCCGGTGATCAGCTTTTCCGGCTCAAGGCTGCCATTCCAATATTGCAATATATTTCAATCAACAGTGAGAGATAACACTAGTGTTGTTCATCACTGTGGGATGATATGGGCATTCCTATGCCGGTTGAGCGCCCGCCCAGGCATCCTTGGGTCCATCGGCACTGGGCAGCACCTGCATCACCTGGCCCGCCTTCTGCGGTGACGCTGCGTTCGCCGGCAGGGCGTAGGCCTTCGGGGGGGAGTGGTGATGCTCGTCCATGCCCACGGCCTCAACCTCTTCGCTGATGCGCAGAGTACCTGCCGAAAAAGAGGACAAGTCATAGGTCAATTGGTGGTTTCAGCAACAAGAACACAACAATGTCCATATCATCGTGGTTTCAACAAGAGTTGGATCTCTGGATGTCACTGGATGTCGAAAGTTAAGACTGATCTTGGTTGAATCATGTTGAATTTCTGTCTGGCGAAGGGAAATACATTCGTGAATAGATATGTTTGCATTGTAATCCCTTGTTTCCCTGGTAAAATCGGCAATCATGCTTTTGATTGTTTTTGAGTATTGGAGATACATCTATGGTGGCAATTTATGTCTGTGGCAGGATCTGGCAGGATCGCACAGCCAGGCCTGTCAGTTTCAGGAGCAGGAAGATGATGGCAGACAGGGAGCCCGACCACAGAATCACCATGATGCACAGGATAAATTGGGCCCCGATGGCGGAGCCTCCATAGCCTGTCTGACAGGCAGTGCCAGCAGTGTTCTTCATGCAATCAAAGCCACTCCAGCCGTGGTAATGATCCTAAGTGATTCCGAGATTCGGACCTCTGTGTCTTCACCTCCTGAAACAGATGATCTGACGACCCTCTTGAGTGTCTTCTTGGTTTCATCTTCTTGTGTTTTGCCAGTTTCGTAGGAAACACTTCCAGCAACGCCCAAAATCGTCCGTCATCCCTCAAGCTACTGATTGGTTCAAGGCCGGATTCCCACCGGTGAACTCTACTAATGCAAAATGACGCCAGGTCGCATAATCACCCTTTCCAACCAGAATTTCTGGCTTCAAGCCCCATTTCTCTCATTGCATCATCCTCAAACACCACCTTCCGCCGCTGAGTTCAGCCACTAGCCGGCTAAGCTGGGCCAAGCTTCAAAGCCCTTTCCCCAGTCGAAGAGACCGCAGGCCAAGACTCCCCAGATGCCACAGAAGCCATGCACCGGCGCGGCGTCCACGGGGTCATCAATCTTCAGCTTCTGCAGAAGCAAGGAGGATCCTGACAAAGGGAAGGGAAGAAGATTGAAACATGGCAAAAAATGTTGAAACCGGAAACCCCACGATTTTTGAGATGGAAAAAGTCTGAGATGGCTTATATCGCGACAAAAAATTGGAATGATTTAGGGGGGAAAGTTTAGAGTTGAAACTGAAACCCCCTCAAATTTGAGATGCGTGTCCGTTTAAATTTGGTAGGGAAGAGCAAGAAAATATGGGTGTCGGTTGAAACCCTGTTACAAGCTGTTAAAGTTGGATGTTCATCCTCCCCATCAATCATCCCGTGGATAGCAGGGGCCACATCCTCATCACATCTTTGGTTGAAAAACCTCTCGCATTTTGATGGGAAGTGTATCTTTAAATGATTTTAAATGGATAGAATAGAATATTACATTCCTACAATTTCACAACCAAAACCGAACTGGTTTGGTGTTGGATCTCTTCATGTTGGAGGTTAATACTAGGTGGGTAAAGCAAGAAATACATGACATCACCAATGAAGGAACTGCCAGGTCCATGTCAGGACTACAGTAAATTTTATGGCGTATGTCCTAGACATGTTTAGCAACTTCTGAATCATCAAGCAAATCAACAATTGGGTCACTGAACCAATCAAATGAATGGATTGCAAGCTATACTATACATCACTGAAGATGTCCCATGTGGGACTGGCTGAACTAAACCATGGTTGTTAACCACAGTACAGTGTGCTATCCCCCAACCCACCAGCCTTGGCACCATTAAAATCGTTACTGACATATCAGGGTCCCCAAAAAGCTAGAAACGTGGTTTGATGATGGAAAAAGGATGGTGTTTTCCCGCTTTTTTAAGGTTTCCAACTTTTCTACCTACTCTGTGGCAATCACACGTGGTTTGCTTGAAAATTCCATATTTAGTTCGGGGATTTTCCAGCATGTTTGATTGTCGCAGGGTATTGAAGGTTTCTGTAAAATGAAACCCGGAAAATAATCAATACACTGCACCGCTGAAAAATAGTGACATCAAATAGAACAATCCATCAAGTAAACGCTGTGTAAACCATCATCATATATTGGCAACAAGTATTGATATACGTGTATGCATACATAGATAGATATGTATAAATATACAAATATATAGATATATGTACATGTATATATAGATATCCCCATGTGTGTTGCCTAAATCCCCATCTTTCATTGTTGGATCCCCATTTTGGATGATTAAACTACAGCGTCATCATGGCCCAGCAAATCTTTACATAGATAGATGATATATATATATATATGTATATACACCATTTTTTTTGGTGAAATCTAAAGTTTTTGTTAATTCAAGAAGTTGAATCTCCTTTTTTTGTTGGTTCTCATCATATTCACATAATAGTTCCTCACTGTATCCCCACGATAGTACCATGTTTGTTGGTGAAATCCCTTTTGTTGATGGTTAAATCATGTTTAAATCCCCATTGCTCAAGGCCATTATAAATCCCATATAAACATAATTTGTCTTGGTGAAATTCCATGAAATTCCCATGTTTTAATGCTTAACAGGCTTAACCTTCCCCCAAGCGTCACGGCCGTTGGTTCCAAGTCGCCTTGGTAGACCAGGCCGCCCACGAAGCCTGTGGCAACAGCGCTACCGCACTCCATGTTGCCACAGCCCGCCGTGATGGAAACCAAACCTGGCGCGTTCGGAATGGATGGGATTTTTGAAGGAAAATCTTCAAACGGCATTTTACCACTGGTTTTCACTGCTGGAGAGCTTCTCATGGAATTTTTGGAACTATTGGGGCATCGATTACACTTTGGGCCATCGGTCAAGAATGCAAATCTTTGGGGCATCCATTACAGAACCCATTCCTGAATCAAGGATAAAATTTTACCACTGGTTTTCGTTGGGTTTTTGTAGGCATCGAAGTATCACCAAGATTGATTCTTGTTGATGAGATTCGGAGGAAACCATGGTGATGTTCTGCGTTCAACAAAAAGTAATAGGAGGAATTATGTTTGGTAGAAAGCATCTACCATCCAAATTGATTCTGCAACAAAACAATGAAGGAAATGTTGCTTTGATTTAGAATGTCTTGACATCATCCGATTACATTTTTGTTGGCTGATCTACAGGGGAAACCACCCATTCTCAAGCAACAACACAAATGGCATTGCCTCCAAAAAAACCACCCAAACCTTCAAAGAGTCTCCCCGCCTGCCAGGATGCCGTTGCACAGGCCACCCACGTCGTATTTTTTGGTGATGAGATAGGCCAAGATGAAGACGGTGATGCCACCGGTGGCGGCCGACAGGGTGGTGTTCATCGCCACCTGGGCCGCCATGGCACCGGTCGCGTAGTCGTGCATGCCCAGGGTGCTGCCGGGGTTGAAGCCATACCAGCCGAACCACAGCGCGAAAGTTCCGAGCCTCGGTTGCAAAGGGTCACTGTGGGGCAATTGGGAAATCACATACCCCCAAAATCCCCCAAACATCACTGGTTTTTGCGGGTATACCCAAAAGAAACCGCCCAGTTCAACCATGGAGACTTGGCCTATACCTTCCATTTGGTCGATTCCCCCGCAACCCCCGTCCCCTTACCCCAACTAATTGAATCCCAATTCAGTCCCAACAAGATCCCATGGAAATCCCAGCAGCACCACGAGTGGAAGATTGTGGGTCTCAAACTCCTCGGGGTTGGTGAAGCGCCCTTTCCGAGGACCCAACACGATGGTGCCCGCCAAGCCTGCTACGCCACCCGTCAAATGGACGACGCCTCGCCGGACCGATGCCACGGTAAATGCCATGGTGAGATCGGAAACTGGCCGAAGTTTCCCTGAAAAAATTGGAGTTGAAATGTGTTTGTAAAGCATTGAGTTTAGTTTCGCGCCATATTGTGATAAACTTGTTTGGTGTGGTACGAGTATGGTAGGTACATGGGCCTCCTTTTGGGGATAAGACCCAGTCATTCATCGTTTCTTGGCTGATAAGACATATAGAAGAGAGAGAGAGAGAGAGAGAGAGAAAGAGACACACACACAGAGATATATATATATATATATACACATAAATTTACATATAAATATATATACATACACATTGATTACGGATTTAGGTAAGATTTTAGACAGAAAGGTAAATGGATCATTAATTGGACAGGTTGGAATAGGATTGGGCTAGATTAGACTAAACTACATAAAATAGTTTGCTGGACACATGGATAGGTGGACAGATGGATCGATGGGGAAATGGATAGACGGAGAATAGGTGGATAGGTGGATAGATAGACAGGCAGACAAACAGACAAATGGATAGATAGATAAATGGATTGGTTACTTGGCTGATTGGCAGGTTGACAGATTAATCGGCTATAATTGCTTGATGGGTTGGTTGATTGATCGCTTGCCACGCAATCAAGCAGGCAAGCAAGGATGCAGGCGGACAAACAGATAAATAGATAGAGAGGTAAGTGGTTTAATTGGTTGATTGGTGGGTTGGGCGACAGACTGGTTGGTTGGCTGAAGTCGATACTGTAGATTGAAGACAAGATAAACCACCTGAGAGTAGATTGGAAGAACCAGGTTGATGGGTTGTAAAGATGATGATATCTAAATGAGGTGACACTGCCGCAGGAAACACTACGGTCCACCCACGTGTGTTCCACGCCATTTGCAAGCAAAAACGTACGCCTGCGATGTACCAGTTGCAGTAGGAGCAAGCATTGGGTTGCGGTCACGCAAACACTGACTACCTGTTGCAAAATTTTCAAATCGGACGTCATCCAAAGTTTGCGTTTGTTACCTTTTTTCGTGAAACACATCCAAATCAATAAGCGCGTTTGCTGAAGTGGCCGCTTGATCTACTGACGCATTGACAAGTCTACAGACAGGCGCACCCACACCAGCACGGCATCGCCACAGCGGGCGCTTGCTGTGTGACGCGATCCAAAAGATAAGTTTCAAAGTAGGCATGGCGATACTGCAATGTCATGCACTGCAATGTCATGCACACACGGTGCAAATTTGTCCAATGTGTCCAGGTGCTGGGGACAGGATCATCTCTTTAGTCGAGTAAGTCACGAAATTTGCAAACAATATGTAAACTATCGCAAAGCAAGAATCCTAGTACCCCAGTCTCAAGCAAAAAGGAATGAGGAGCGCAAATGCCAATGGCAATGGCCCGCGTAAGAGCTTTGGCCCCACCCTTTCAGATTTCCTCTGATGTTAGCTTTACAGGTGGCGAGGCCCCGGGAACCACAATTACGTGGAACCACAAAAGAACCAGCGGTGTCAGAGCCAAGGAGCAATGGCTTCTGTTGCAGTCAGGCTTGTTCATACGTACTACCTGTTATTTGCCAGCGGGATTGCATTGAAGGTGGCAAGACTGCAAGACCAATCCTTCTGCGGCAGTGATGACTTGAGGCAGGGATCCTTGTTCGGAGCCAGGTTTGGAACCCCAATATGTCGATGTCAATATGAAATCAATAACAACATATGTCCTTATCTGGGGTTGGGCCCTATCCAAATCCCGAAAAAATAAGCACATATGTCCTTATCCTGAGCCAAAGTCCCAGACCCCATGCGTCAATGTAAAATTTCGATCAAATGCCAAATAGCAACAATGTTTCCACATTATTTCCTTTTTTCCTCACTGTGTCCCTATTATTTCCCCATCACGTCCCTATCACTTCTTTGTTTAAACATATAAGAAGACATTTATGTTTTTTCCTGTTTTTCAGGCTGGGCCGGTGGCCTTTATAAGGTTTGTTGCTTTTGCTGCTGTTTCTCCTTCCTTTGCCTAAACATGAATATCTCAAAAACGTGACATATCCGCATGATGGCTCCCGATGACTGCTCCACGTTCCGTGCACCTCCCTGTTCATGTCCTAATTGTTTCCCAATTACTGCCTTGCTATTTCCCTATTAAGGCCCATTTATGTCCCCACTACTTCCACATTATTTTCTCATTATTTCCACATGATTACTATTATGTCCCTATTAATTCCTTACTACATCGTCTTGCTCGTCTACTTCCACTGTCACGATGGGGAGACTTGACCCGGTTTTCACTGCCTATTTTACAAAATAGGCACATATCACTTTTTCCAAGCTTCCAAAACCAAAATGATTTAAGCAAATCGGATCCCCAGAATCACTACTGCATTTTGTCCAAAATAAGGCCATATTCCGTTATTCTGAGCTAATCTTCGCAAAATGCCTTCAGCCAATAGCACGTCCATCATGCCGATGAATGACTGTACAACCTGAACACATGTCTATTCTGAGCTAATTTTTGCGAGAAAAAATAGGGACATTTTGCGCAAGTCAAACATTCATCAGTGGAATCTACTTGGGGTACAGATCATGTGGGGTGTAGATGAGCTTTCAAAATCACCATATCACAAAAGTCATAAAAAGTCATAAAAAGTCATGAGCAATCATAGAATGTCATAGAAATTCGAAACAAAAAATAAAAATCATGTGAAAACATGCAAAGGAGATGAAA
>BGPT01000384.1:4160-14160 GCA_003297045.1 Symbiodinium sp. clade C Y103
TAAAAACGAAAGAATTTTGAAAAACAAATAGCAGAATTTTCCACAGAGAAGAGCTAAGGAAATCACCCATGTGACCCGGCGCGCCGGGACTTCTTTGCTCTTAGAACCAGTGAACGTCGTTCCGATGGTGGTGCTAATCACGTCAATTATCCAAAGCGGCTCGTTTTTTTTACTTTTTTGGTTTTTCAACACGATGTTTATTAAGAATGGTTTAATTTACTTTTTGGTTCACTTGCGAACAATGTGTTTCCAAGCAAATTGGCGGAAATCAGAAGAGATATATGCGGCAGAATTGGCGGAAATCCGCGCTTTTGAAAAGCTGAGAAGATGATTGCGAAAAGCATTTGATGACTCTTCACTTTTGTTGTTGCTGTTGGGGATATTCTTTGGGCTTATTTGTTGTTCTTATTGCCTCATTCAACCGCCAAGAATGTCTTGAAACACTCTCCCAGTCATTGGCACGAATCTGCCAATATCAGGTGGAGAACATCTTTTCAACTTTGATGAAACTCTACAAGAGCCAGCAGCGCGCCGACCGCAAAGCTGCCACGGGTGCCTTGTTTTTGAGCACAATCTCCATGGCGTGGGCAGAGTTTTTGTCAAAAATTGAGGGACAACCCTGTTTTTGAAGAGCCATTCTGGGTAAACCTGGGTAGACGATTGAACATTTCTGAACTTAGAATACACTAAACTTGCAGTGTGTTTATGTTTCTTGCCATTGTTTGTTCTCCCAAGAAACGTGGTTACAACACATCTACATTGTCAGTGCTCATACTACCGTGTCATTTATTGGTGATGCACCTGCCCAAACTGAGAAACTGAGATAAAAGTTGGCTGCTGGGTTCCTCGGGTCCATGAAAAAACAGCTGCATTCATGGAGGGTTTTTTCCTGGTGAAATGCAGACGTGGTTCATGGCTAACCCACCAATGTGATGTGTACCTCAGTCTCAGGTGAATCTGAAGATCGGAGTTTGATGGCAACACTACGAGAGCTCAAGTCGAAGAAATTCAAGGCCCAGATTGCAAAGGAAAAGCCGAACCATGCCCGAAATCCCTGGTGTGCCGAAACAGCTTCGCGGATGCCCCTATCAAATATGTATGTAATATGTATATATATATATATTCATATATATATATATGTATATATATATACATGTATATGTATATGCTTACATGTGTATATTATATATATATATATACGTATATATATATATATATACATGTGAGTTGTAACTATGTATATGTTTACATGTCTGTATATATATATATATGCATGTGTAGATATACATATGATAAATGTGCTCATTTTCATGGAATCCGATGCCCCGGTCTCAGGGGATCGACAGCTTCGACGAGCGACACCTGGCCGGGCTTTAGAAGACGACCCAGAATGGCTTAGAATTTTTCTAGTTCCTTATGGGAAACATGTACCTATGGGTCAAACAAGTTTTTAATGGACTTCATGGATCAATTTAATGGATATAATGGAATTTTGTGTCGAAAAGATGATCCATTAGATCATTAGATCCATTCAATATATTTGAAATCGATTCAGTAAATATCAGTACAAACGCCTTGTTCCATTGGTATGTGTCCCCTTGGATATTAAGGTATTGCCCACAAAAATGCCAGCCAGGCCAGTCAGGTCATTGAATGTCATTGATAGGTTAGTTGGACCTTTAGATTTGGCAGTGGCTGCAAACCACCCCTGTTGGTTGATGATTCGTTCGGGGATTATACGACCCAATTTTTTTGAGGAGGAAATCACAATCCATTAGGGGCAATCCTATGAACCAACCAGTTGGCAGACCATGTTTTCCTCTTTTCTTTTTCAAACAGTATGATATGAGGGATGGCTCGGGCTTTATCGCCCAATCTAGGTGATTTTTAAAACCAACTTACTGTACTTGCAAATGGGTGCAAACCCAGCTTCATGCTTCCCTTTTTGGACTTTAGCTTTGGCCCAACATTTTGGAGTGTGCCATGCTTTGCGCAGAGGCCTCTGTGAGCCCTTCCCAGCCATCTCACACTCACTTTAGGGAGCAAAAATAACAAGACCCGAAAGAAGGTATATGAAATCCATGTTTTGATGAAGGTTTTCCCATAAATGTTGCTGCTAAAGTCTCGTTTTTCTCGCATGGAAGTCCCAATTTTGTTGATGAACTCCCCAATTCCACCCAAATTTTATTACAGCAGCAAGAATCCGGGACCGTGCAAATTTGGATGGTAAGAAACCATTGGTGCCTGTAGAGTTTCTTTCGAATGGCGGGCTGGCAAAGTTTTGATTTCCTGTCTCGTCAGGTTGCGTGTGATTGTCCCCATTTTGGACGGTTCAATCCCCTTGTTTTGACCATGTCCATGCATTTCTTCTACTTGTACCATTTTGCAGCTTTGAAGCCAGGAGAATTTATGAACCCCCCATATTTCGACAGCTGCAGTCAAGGGCTTCTGTCATTTGTCCAAACATCGGCTGCTCGGTCGGCCGATCATTTTTGATGGTCAACAACGCCACCTTGTTGTTTTCTAAAACCACCATTGGAGTTTACGCCAGTTTATAAGTGCGTAGAACTGATGTTTTGGGTTTAAGGACTTTTTCAACCACTAAGAATGATTGGCACTTTCCCTAGTAACCACGAATTTTCCAGCTGTTGGCGTCCAGCGTTCGATAAAAAAGGTACCCGGCTGCTGCTGTTGTCTGAGCTCGATGCTGTCACGGAGCACGACTACGCTGCGACGCCAGAGGAATTGAGCTCCACCTGGTGGGATGAAGACGAGGCCCGCAGGGGACCATTCATTGGGGAATCCTACATTAATGATGGTGGTTGAATGGAATCTTTTTATGGGTATTTATATAGAGGTTTATAACTGACGAACTATCCCAATATAGTATCATCTGGGTATACCATGGTTTATTCTGACTAACTAAGGAAGCGACCAAGTATACAACTAAGCATATAATGCGGTAAAGCCAATAGCAAACCCAATCGTTTGGATATTGGCGGTTAATAAATAATGGGATATACTGCAATGGGATACAAGAGATAATATTTGTGTAATGAATGCGGGGGAATAATATGGCATTATAATGGTTTATAACGACTAGACTCTTATAAAGTGGTTGGATATGGGTTATTAATTGTGAATACTGATGATATGTTATGAGACCATGATGATGATGATGATGATGATGATGATGATGATGATGATGATGATGATGATGATGATGATGATGATGATGCTGATGATGCTGATGATGATTTAGTGGAATATTAATGGTATATTAATGGTATATTAAGGGTATATAATGGTGTATCACTGACTAACTAACCATATTTATATACTCCCTTCCCCGATTCATATCAAACAATGAGGCAAACCCAATAAGAAACCCAACAATTTTTCCTATCCCCAGTTCAGGTTCATGAAATTGGGTATATCCCTGTGACTTGGACGATGTAACATGTTTTTTTTCCCCAAATGGTTAGTTCATGTGATAGTTCATGATTGGGTTTATCATCAAAAAACCCTTCCCCCTTTGGTAAACTTGCTGAACTTTTTGCCAGGAATTTCCTGGCGGGCACTCACTGTGGAAGCATGGCTTTGCATCTCTCATCGAATATCTCAGCGGCCGAAGCTGAGCATCAGACCCCACTTTTGAATGGGTTGGTCCCTGGAATTGCTTGTTAAAGGTTAGGGCCTCGTCTGTACACGCGAGAATCAACTCGTGTATATACGCGGTTCTCCTACTCGTCCTTACACGCGAAGTTTGTCTAGTTCAAAGCTACATCTGGGTTGCTGCACAATGGCTTTTCCTTTATTGTGCTTTCTTCTATTTTGCATAGGTCATATCTCCCCCACCCCAAATCATGACAATGCAGTGCCTGTGTTTGCAAGTCAACATGAACCTTACCGGCACCCCACCCCAACCCACCCCAACCCCACCCCATCCCACCCCAACCCCACCCCTGTATGTATAGATGAGTCAAATCTGTGTGCGCAGATGAGTCAGAAAATGCTATGAAACCATGTATGCGCAGACGAGTCAGTTTTGTATGCGCAGATCAGTTCCTGACCTTGTTAAACATATGACATTTAGCATGTTTGATCAAAAGAGGTCAAGTTCTTTGGTCAGCCTTGGTCAAGGTAGTTTAGTTTAAGACTTTCATGCGATAAACGACCATTCTTGTAGATTATCCCAAAACATGGCTATTCTTTCTCAGTGTTTCTTCAGATCAACAATGAAAAGTTGGAATGGAACTGCTGTCGCCGTTTTTTTTAAACCCCCTGCAGAGGGAGCATCAAAAGCAACCCTGGAAAAGTGGAACTAGCATCATGAGGAACTCAACCATCCCAATGGCGCCAGATGGGTCCCCCGAACGATCGCTAAGTTGGTTTGCAACTAGGCGAATTCTATGGTTCATGGTAGATATAACGAACTAATTCAAGGGGGTTATAAACCAACATCCACATCACTAAGGGGCCCACCTTGTATTTTAATGGGAGAGATTTCGCCAGTCAAGTTAGAACAGGCTTGTAGAAAGCAACGGTAAGACCGGTATAGAATGGGACATCATGGGAGTTACCCCCCATCAAAGGTGAAACCCACAATAAGGTCTGGGCGAAATCTAGGGCGGCTCACCCACCTCTGGGTCTGGGTACTGCGACACCTTTGTTTTCATCCAAGTTTGCTGAGGAAAAAAACAGGACAAAACACCTTGACTTGAGCCTCAAACCCAATTGTCAAACAACTTTGACCATCCGGGAAACCAAACATGCTTCCTGATTCAACATGCAGGTGAAGGTCTCAAAGCTGTCTGTTGAGTCTCCAGTGACTATCGGGATGCCTTTGAATCTAGGCTACATCGACCCCCATGGGTAGCAGTCGCTAGTTGTCCCATCGTTCCTTCGGACCGAGGTCATGGAATCAATGTGATTTTGAATGCCCGGGTGGTGCGTATCTCACACTGCGAAACGAAGGTGTCGATTCAACTGGAGAATGGACATTGCTACGAAGCAGATCATTGCATTTGTACCTTGGTGACCTTGTGATCTCTTTTTGTTCCGGGTAACCCGAATGGACAACCCTGTAGTGTGGTGGCTATGGTGCTGTCACATTTTTTAAGTTTTCGCAGCGCCGACGCCCGAAACGGAAGCCTGTTTTGAAGCAATTTTGTGAAGATCCAATAAAGACAAAGAGAATTTTTGCAGAAAACGCCATGTTTTCTCAAGGGCCTAATTCTGAAATGTGTATGTGTGCTCCGGTGGTTTCAGAGGCGGGATGTTTTTGGTCATGTTCTTCTGAGCGCCTAAACTGGCTGTCTTTTGTTAGCGAAATTTGTGGGCTGCAACCGCTTTGCAACGGCCATGGCAAGGGATGTTGTGCACCACTTGTACCCCCCATCCATTTCTTGATGTTCAAATCAGTTCACTGAGTTACCCTCTGGTAAACTAACATAACTATGGGAAAGCACCATTTTCAATGGGAAAATCCAGTATAATTAGATGGCCATTTTCAATAGCTACGTTTAATTACCAGAGGGTAAAGCCTAGTTAAATCAAATCCTTATTTTTTTTTTGCTTATCGACTCCATTTTTCTAGGTGAACATTCACGTTTTGACAGAGGGAATGGCTCTCCTCTTTCACCACTTTGAAGATGACCCTAATTTTTTTGTCGATCAACACATACTATTCTATCATTTAGATTCATTTAGATCTATTTATATCAGTCAGATTGATATTTTACTATGTTATCAATTATATATGATCTTATTGATCTTCATCCATTTAGGATATTAGTATGAGTTTTATGCCACGAAAACAGCGGAACCATGTGGGTCTCAACGGGTAATGTAGGTAATTTTTGTGTTGCTGGGATTTTCTGGATGAAGTTCTTACAACTTGCAAAAAAGACATTGTTTTTGTTTTTCCGTCCCACTCTCTGAGAAAAGAAACTATGAACAAGCAAACCTCAAACTTCAAATATCGAAAGTTTAGGGCCGGCAACACGTACAGATACCAACTGGCTTCTAGTCGCTGAAAGACTGAGATAGCCTGGGAATGCCCTAAGGGATCTGACCAGGTACCATCCCATTGGGTGTGCTGAAGCGAGACCATCCTACGCTCTTTGACCCACCGTTGCCCGAAAGCAAGCTGCGGTCCATCAGCAGATTGGGCGTTGGTGCCATGGAAAAGGTGGCTTTGCGCTTCGAGGACATATGGTTGGGTCGATGAGTGTCCCCCAGGTTAATCCGGGACGAAAAATCCACCATTTTTAAACACAGAGGTTCCAACTGGAAGAAGAATTTAGAACGCTATTTTTGGAGTAAACCTCCGAAGTGTGCAGCGCTCCGCTTCTTAATCCAGGCTTGACATGGTAAGGGGGTTCTTAAGTCACGGCCCCCATTCTTCCAAGTCACCCGAAGGTTCACACCCGTAGGGGTCAATATTTTCCGGAACCCAGTTGTTAGTCACATTACCATTTTGTTCATTGATGAGAAGGGTGCCGAGACTTTGATCCATTCCGAATCAGAGGTTTGTCTGGAAAGTGCCCCCGAAAAGCATCGGATCTTTTCATTTTGGGGTCCCTTATATGGGGTATAATATAAGGGGTATGATTATGTATGTATGTATGTATGTATGTATGTATGTATGTATGTATGTATATATATATGTACATATTTTCTCATTTGTTATTTTCCCGGTTCAACACTGTAATTCTTGGGGCATGTCCCATCTTTCCGCATTTTTCGGAGGTTACCATACACATGGCTTGAAATAGTTCAGATACTCCAAGGGACATCCTAACAGTCCTAACATAATCATCATGTAGCGATCTCAACCACCTCAACTTTTTCTTTTTGAAAACCCGCCGCTCATTGTCCAAACAGATGCGAAGCATATATCATAGATATACCATACACATATCATACATCATACATACCGCATACATCATACATATATCATACATCATACACCCACACATATCATGTATGAATCATAGATATATCATACATCGTACATATATCATATATCCCCCACACACATATATATATATAATATACATATTAACAATGCCATGTTTACAATTGGATTCATGTGTGTATATATATGTATATAGACATACATTTACAGGTGGAGAAGTACATATACGTGTATGTATATTGTATACATGTGTTTATAGATACATACGGTAATCTCCATGATTGTTTCCCATGTTGGGCCACGTTTTCACAGCGAGGATTGCTTCTGGGAGGGATCACCACAGTCCCGAGACGCGCTGCATTGCATTTATCGCATTCCCACCACTGAGGGCCGACGCCACTCTGGAGCTATGGAGGTGAGACCACCGGCCGAAGCGATGCTGGACCCGAAGACTATGCCAGATAAAAGGTCAGATCAAAGGTCAGAATGTCAGGATATATGTGAGGATGAAATGGAATCACTGATGTCAGATAGAATGTGAGAATCTATTTTATTTCAGATCTAAAACGTCGAGTAGAATGCAAGATAAAGTGCCAGAATATAGTAAGTCAGATTATATGTCACATAGAATTCCAGATAAAATGTTTGTAAAATCTCAAACAAAATGCCAGACTATATGTCAGAATATATGTCAGTCCTTTTTGCCACAACATATGTTAGATCCAATATCAGAATACATGTCACATAGAATGACAGAATATATGTCAGATTGTCTGTTGGTGGGGATTGCTCTTTCAGGAAGTCATTGGGATTTATCATGATTTATCCACAGTTATTGTTGGCTCCTCTCTTTTCACATGATCATTTCATCCCCTGGGCTTCAGTACTCACCATCATTGGTGAGATCAACATGCTGCCATGCCAACCGAGCCATGTCTTTTCGACTCCTTGTGCAGCCAGATGACCAAAAGGGGACTTGTTATTTATTTCTCCAAACCGTCCAAAGCATTGTCGGTATATCACAGCCACAAGGGATAGGTGAATTGACCTCTTTATTTCAATTTGTCGTCTCCTTGGTATCCGGTGTTGGGAACAACTCTAGTTCTTGGGTGCCCAATTTCTGTTGGTTACATTCCCAGTTCTGCTTCCTGTCAAAGGCACGATGTTCCGTGTTTTTTTACCCTATTCCCGTTTCTGGTTGATTTACATCTCTACTTTAGGATCATGATCCACATATCCCCCAATTTTGTTGCTGAAATCATGCTGAAGTCCGTGAAAATTCTGGGAGGCACCCTACTTTGTGAGTCTGAAACCCGTCACCTCCTCGAACACTTTGGTGGCCTACTACGTGACAGATGGGGCGAGACAACTGGTTACCTTGGAAGCAGCGGAACGGGTGAGGCACACCCTGCAGTTGCTGTGCACCATGTTTGGGCCGCTGGAGTCCAGGTCCCTGGAGGAAAAGTTGCTGGAAACTCTGGCAATTGAGTGGAAGAACACGTTAGGTGATAGGCTGTAGCCTGTAAGAAATGTATGTACATGTACTATGTTTAAACGGACATATGTATATATAGACATGGTTGTAAATTGTAACAATTCCATATATATATATACACGTATAAACACAAATACATACACATATTGAGCACAACGTGTATCTATATAATTGACTATATATGATTATATGATATGTGATAATATATTGATGTACATGATTGATTTATATAAAGTATACAGTAATATACATTGTTCTATTTTATTTACGTAGTAAATTGAATATATTCAACACTTTTATATACATATCGTATATTTGATAGATATCATATATATATATACATACATGAATTTATGGTGAATAAACTATATACATATTAAACAATTTCACATATGTATTACATGCGTAAAGTAATATATATATATACTATTATATGTTATGTATATCTTCAATTCAATCTATGACACATGATAGATATAAACAAAGCATATTTTTTTTCTACAAAAAATGCAACATACTGTATGTCAAAGAGATTCAACATCTTTATATAATACATGGCCAAATTATATTATCAATGATGTGTCTATAGTTTACACATTTGAAAACTGAATATGGTTTACTATACACAGAATATGTGTATGTATGTATATATATATATATATCATGTGGTAGCTGCTTTATATGTTATCTGCATCTTAATATTTATCTATGGACTGACATCTTTCTATATAGTATTCTTGTTGAAACCCAGATCATCAAGATGTTGCGGCAGCAACACGTGGGGATATTGGCCAGCAGACAGCCAAATGGGGACACTTGCACCTGGACCCTGTCATGCAACATGGCACTGCATGTACGATGTACACAACAAGAATGGATGCAGCCAGGTACTTGGGGTGTTCTCCCATATGCTTCGGTGTATCAACAGGATGCATTGTATTTACTGGTACAGCCCTGGAACAAAGAACCAAGATTTGCAGGCAACTCCACCGGGGAAATTGCATGAAATTCTGGTGTACCTCTTTGGACACACAAAAGGATGGTTGGATTATCTCTAGCATCGAAAGACATTTTAGGAGGTGATGATTTCGACCCAGACCCATCTTGTTGTAGATTTTCTTTGTTCGATATCACGGATATTCCGGATATGCCTCCATCCTTTGATCCCTGTCTTCAATCACCTAAGTGAGTCATTTTGTGGAACCAAGGAAGCCAAATGCTCGTCATGGACTTTGGATGAACAGTCCCTGGGAGCCTATTCCTTCAATGCGACTGGCCATGAAACTTCTGTGGCCAGGGCTCAGAATCCCGGAAAAGGACCCAGAAACTTGACCATGTTTGAAAAGTGGGGCGCCTGAACGAAAGCTACGAAGTTGGTATATAATGTGATTCACTCGTTTTTTTTGGTATAACTATTATGGTCAACAGGATTGATTTTCGCAACACGTACGTAACTGGGGTGTTTTTCCTCCGACTATCCAGCTTCTTTTCGGCCATGATTTTGGAGCGAGACCCGAATGGTTATGACATTAGCTCAAAACCTTAGATCCGCAGGTCACGCTTGATTTCTACTAGTCACTAGT
>BGPT01000384.1:19160-22501 GCA_003297045.1 Symbiodinium sp. clade C Y103
TGTGGGTGAAGACGAAGCATGCGAGTTCCCCCAAGAATGGATGGCAATAATCTGGACATGGTTCCATTGTGTTCCATCTTAGAGCCATGTTGTGGTTGCAGCCCATCATTATCTGAATACCCAAATACCCCAAGTTGGTTCAACATATTTTGAAATCTCACTTTCCATCATTTTATATCTTTTAAATCCATCAAGAAGATCATAAGAAGATGGCCCTTTTCATAATTATCCACCATTTCAATTTTCCAAAGCAGGGGCCTTTTGTGCCAAGGTTTACTTGGTGCAGTGGATGCCGGTGAATCCAAGGTTGGATTCTACCATCTGGTAATCCATTGCAATTGTCCGATTTTTCGAGGTCTGCCAAAATCAAAGGAACCTACCCTCTGGTAAACTAACAGTTTGCTATTGAAAATGGCCATAGAAATTTCGTGGATTTTCCCATGAATAGCATGGTGATTTCCCATAGTCATGTTAGTTTACCAGAGGGTATATGGGACGATCCATTATAATGGAGGTCTAAATGGGAAATTCATCGAACTAAATGGTTGATTTCCAGCAACCATGTTTGATGACGCCAGAGGGTAATCATCCCCATAATTGCCAGACGAATGGGGCTATCGAGCCGTAGACTTCATGGGATTTGGATGTTTTCGGACATATTCCAAATAGGAAGCAATAGAAACAACACATCCTTTTTCATGTTTTGTGGAGACCTAGGGGAAACCTAATGGGAGATAGTGGGACAATGTGGGACATATGTTTCCATTTGTCAAGTGGGTTATACTGTATCCCCATTATATACCATTTGTTCATACTAGATCCAACCCGATTTTGATATAATTGTATCCTATTTTATCCCATTACAGTATGTTGTATCCCTATATCCCAGTATGTAAGATATCCTAGTATATTATATCCCATTTGTTGCAATATAAGAATCTTGGGGGTTCACCGGGTTCACCCCAGTAAGTACAAGTGGGTTAGTTCACCCTACTTGCCCTACTTACACATGGGATTATGAGCGCTTCCGATTCCTAGGTAGTTCCCCACGAAGTAAATTCCCAATTCCTTGGACCAACTCCTGAGAGGCACCAGAACCCCCCGCAGCGGTTGGCGATGCTGTGGTGTCAGTGGCGTTTGTGGTGAATGCGAGCGTCGGGCACATGGCAGGAGGGCCTAGGGGGTCCAGGGGTCCAGGGGTCATCTATGTGTGGAATTGCGGTTTATATGAGCAGTGTCAAAGAATTCATTGGGTTCTTGTAAATATTGGGGTTATACTAGCCGAGCCTGTTGAAAAGGGATCATTACAATCCATTATTGGAATAGATTGAATAAATATCGACTCACCAGTAGAAGCAGTTCGCAAGCAGGTTTTGAGGGTGCTCATATGGATTTGAATAAGGCACAACAAGGCTATGCAACCATAGGGGTTGCAACCTATTGAATTGAATGACTAGATATTCCTATTGGTTGCAATAAGAGGGTTTCTATCGTTACAACCAGTTTATAGTTCATACCACTTCAAACTGGTTCCATCTATAGTATCGGAAATCAAGGCTATTTGGTATTCTTTTGTGGGTTTTTGCCTTGTTCTGGGTCTTCCCCACAGATGTGTTCCTTCCAAACGGTAAAGATGGGGACATCCAATTCTTTTGAGGGAAAGCCGTATGAAAATTCATGTCGATTAGGGACCTCCCGTTGCAGATCAGATGATTGGAAGGCAAATGCTTCGTACTTGTATCTGGTTCACAAACTCACACGGCTGTGGCTAGCTCTTGGATTACGCGAACGGTTTTTGGCCAAGTGTGAACTGTGAATCTTGTCGGCGAGTATGTAATGCCAATGGTGCGGACCGTTTTGCGACGCAACGCGGAGCGTTGAGATGCACATGTGAGACCAGCAATACGTTCTTGGGTTGGTCCAAAAACGAGGTACCGCTTCAATCCACTGATGATTATCACTACATATTTTGTGGTGTCCGAGAGGGATCAAACCACACCAACATCATCTAAGAAGTTCCGAATGCAGCGATGCAGCCCAGTTCCGAATGCCGGATGCGGCAAGCGGCAAATGATGCCCAAGTGATGAGATCTCCAAAAAGATAGACACGTTTGTGCTGAGGTTTGTGATTATAGATGGAACAGTGATGATCATGCCCAAGATGGAAAGATAGAAAAGTGATCATGGATTATTTCTGCTTTCCACGTTTCTTACATATTTCGAGGTTGCCAACGCATGTTGGTTTCGTTGCTCTGATTGATCTGATTGATTTGATCCAATGATGATGATGATGATGATGATGATGATGATGATGATGATGATGATGATGATGATGAGGATGAGGATGAGGATGAGGATGAGGATGATGATGATGATGAGGATGAGGATGAGGATGAGGATGAGGATGATGATGATGATGATGATGATGATGATGATGATGATGATGATGATGATGATGACGATGACGAGGATGAGGATGAGGATGAGGATGACGATGAGGATGACGATGAGGATGAGGATGATGATGAGGATGATGATGAGATGAGGATGATGATGACGATGATGATGATGATGATGATGATGATGATGATGGTGATGAGGATGATGAGGATGAGGATGAGGATGAGGATGATGATGATGATGATGATGATGATGATGATGATGATGATGATTGTGGCAAATGTGCCTTCAGGCCAAAACTCTGCGATCTCACCAAAACAGCTGAACATGGACATTTAATCTCCGGGTCCGATTAATAAAACCCCCTCAAGAATATAAAATTTTCGGGTTGACCTCGATTTTTTTGTTGTATTCGTTTTCAATTGCGCCCTTTCACTTTTAGTATTCGGTTATGTCGTTGGTCATGAACAACCCCCCCACAATAATAAAAAAAATCGGGCCGTTCAATATTTTTTCGGTATTGTTTTTCAATTGCGCCCTTTTACTTTTAGTTTGCGGCAACGCTTTTACACTAAAACCTCCATTTGCACGGGGCTCCTTTTCCTTTCCATTTCCTTTCCTCTTCCTTTCCTTTTCCTTTCCCTTTCCTTTCCTCTTCCTTTCCTTTTCCTTTCCTTTTTCTCTCCTTTCATCGTCCTTTATGTACCTAGTCATTTCCCAAATCCAAGGATTGACAAGGCTGCCAAACAGGTGTTTGAAACCACTTTGAAACCACTNTTTCTCTCCTTTCATCGTCCTTTATGTACCTAGTCATTTCCCAAATCCAAGGATTGACAAGGCTGCCAAACAGGTGTTTGAAACCACTTTGAAACCACTTTGAAACCTTAGAAAGCAGCACTCGGAGAGCATCCATCCATCCATCCATTACCCATCAGAGCACC
>BGPT01000384.1:25726-105988 GCA_003297045.1 Symbiodinium sp. clade C Y103
GGAGATGACGACAAACGGAGGAAGCGAACCGAGGCTGTGGGTCGACTGGGAAGCGGTTCACCTGGCTCATCTCACGTCTCGCTCTGTCTCCCTCATCTCCTCGTAAATTGATGATGAAAGACTTGGAATCGGTTGATCTGTTGGTCGGTGCTTGTCGTCTACGGTCCTGTTCCCCTCCGTAGCTCGCATCGTGGGTTCGTTCATCCCTCACTCACCTCCTCCCCTCACTACGTTCGGCTCACGATGAGACTGTAAGGCGACGGCAGGTATTGCGCCGAAGTGCTCGAATGGCAGCCGCTGACTGAGCCAGATGTGTTGGCAACTATTCGCTCGAGCAGTTGCGACATTGTCTCGAACTAGTCGCAAACAATTCAAGTGGTTAGTGCCCAACATGGCAACTGCGTAATGATTGCAGGGGTAAGCTTGAAGTGTTTAGATAAAAGGCGATACATAAAGATGTTTGCCATCAGCATTCCAGTTGTTAGTAATCGTTTGGTGACGCAGCAATGAATAAACAGCATGCTATGGGTTCAATTGTTGGTGCCAGTGGTGTTCTCTTTGGGGGGTCACGACCCAGAACATGGACGCCCTCGCAACCAGGAAGTTCATAAACAAGTCAAACATTCAGGTTGTATGTTTTCCACATGCCGCAGTTGCGCACTCGGTTGGCGACCGCAAGGTTGGGTTGGATTCGTGGCTTCGTTGGCGCCGAACTCAGATCATTTTTTGGGGGTGACCGTGCTATACCATCGGAAAGCTACAGGTCGGGTGCGCCAGAATCTGAGCAAACCGCCACAGTGCTTTTTTTGGGAGAAGACCGTGTTAAAAGTTGACAGGATCCCAATTTGGATAAACACTGACGTGCCACACAGCAGCCACACCACCCACCATGCCATGTAATCTCCAAATTTTGGGCACCGGAATCAGATCAATCAGCTCCAGGCGGTATGACACCCATCACACAGTGAGCATCTATGAAACTGAGATGCAAGTGTTTCACCCTCCGCAATTTTGATTCAAAGATCGTTATTGCGGAGCTCCAGCTCCAGAGCCTGCATTTTCCAATGCATTGGCCAAGCCATTTTCTAGTTGATCTTCTGATATCTTCTGCATTGAAGGCCCTTCTTATATTGGCTCACGTAGATGCAGCTGGTGAAACTCGCCAGGCCGCTGAAAACAACTGCCGTTTGCTGGAACTTCGGATTTTCGTCTTCATGGTTTTGCGGGACCTCGAACTCCAGACACTCGTTGTTCGAAATATTGTGCACTCAGGGTGTCAGGGGTATGAGGTACCAGACATACCAATGATTCACCAGTTGAGCATGTTCCTCTGCTCAGAGTTTGCATCGCTGCATGATGCTGCATGTTCATTTTACTTCGTATCCAGATTTGCTCAAACCAGATGCTGCATTGCAAATGCCGTAAACATGAGCTGCATTTCCAACTTCAGTTTCCTGGAGCATTAAAAGGTTTTCTTGCTGACTTGGACTTCGTGATTTGTTTACCCAAGTCACCACGGCATGGGTTGTCTCTGCAAATGCAGGCAGCCACCAGCAAGTGACCAGCATTGAGAAGCCATAGGCAGCCTTGTTGCACAACAGGCATTGCTGAACTCAATCAGTGGATGGACATGGAAGCGCACAAACTTCAAGAAAAGCGGGCCGTTAGCATGAACCCACCATCGAAAAGCAGCTGGGCTATTTACCAGTGTCTTTAGCAGCCGCAGTCAGGCCCCAGGCCTCAAAAATTATGAATCAAATGTTTACCCATCACTCCCAACTCCAGACGCAGACCACTGCGCCTTGGGCCTTCCCAGACCTTCAATGCCACGCTTTCTTCCTTGCCATGTTGGCCAGCATCGGTCGTCGTCATTCAGCTCGTCGTTCAGATGGCTCGGGTACTGGCCAGTGTGGGTCTGGTAGCTTGCATGGGCGATGAATTGCATGGTGAACTGGCTTGCTTTGGAGTTGATTGGATGGTGAATTTTTAACATAACTAGCCATGGATATTGGGGCATTTTTTTGCAGGAAATGATGATGATGATGACCCGATTATTCCGATCTTGGCCAGGGAGCTATTTAGAGCCCAGGAACCCCCAAAACCACTTGTTGATGTTGGGAATCGTTTCCGCCCGTTCCGTGTTGGCACGTGTTGAAGCCATGTTGAATTCAGAAAGGTTGAAATGGGTCAAAGATGATCGACGCATGTTCCGTATGTTCAGCATCATGATGCAACATGCGTCAAGATTTGTTCATTGGAATGTTCTAGGAATGTAGCCAGCTCAATGTTTCCCAACCGCAGGATCTTTGATGGCAAAGTCATGCAATTTCACGTGATCCTGTATTGGGGCACAATCAGAACTTCATCACGCGAAACAAAACTCTTGACAATCAGTGGTCTCAATTCGTCAATTCACCAAAACAGCTATGGCCCATAGTCGTACGCCACCTTCAGCAGAGGCAGCTGCTGTGACTGCTGGCAATGCGGATGTTGAGCCACAGCTACCAGAGGTGACTGTGAAGGCTGGGTGCGGTCAAGTGAGGTGCCCGCGTGGCTGTGGACGATCCACCTATTTTGATATATTGGGTTGGAGGTTTTGCCGTGATTTGAAGCAGTCTTCATGATATACCATGATCCACAGTGATTCAGGTACTCACATCGCGGAGGTTGATCTATTTTGCGATGTGATCACCAGAGATGCCCAAATTCGGTACGAAGATCGGAAGACCATAGATCAAACAGCCGAAAAGTGATAGGCCCATTGGGATTGGCCACAGTAATTGCATTCCAGTAATTACCCAGAGCATTCCAGGCTAGAAAAGTGTCAGAAAGATGATCGGTTGATGATGACGCATCTTTGATCAGTTGTATTGGAACAGAGAAGCAATATCAACATAGATGCGTTTCTGTATGACATACTCTTATGTAATCTACTGCTGTTGGTGAGAATTCAAGGCCCCCAAACGTCCAGGACATGATCAACAATGGATATTACGACCGAACAAGTGGGATACCTTGAATTAGGAGTTTGCTGTCCAGTAATTTGCCGCGTTCATCTGATCGCTATTGTTTTGTTGTGTTGTGTTTCCACTTGTATTGCTACATGCTATCCGCAAGCTATGTTTGCAGATTTGGGGCTTTGTTGCCGGTATGCGCACATCCATATGTTGCGAACTTCTGAAGAACGTTGTGAAGGTCAAGTCTTTCGCGTTCACCAACCTGAGCAAGGCTGACCAAGGTTTTTTGTCATGTCTCATTGGGACTTATCAGCGGAAGATGGGAGAAGATATGGCTATGATATCAATCCATCTACTGGCACCATTTAGTGTCACGGCCCTATATCAGTAGGTGGCGCTAAATTAATCTAGATTCCAACTTGCCCATGGTGAATGTCAAGTTGAAAGTTCTTCCGCCTTGCAGTGCCGCACCAGGTTTCGGGCGACCAGACAAATGTGGAAGCCTGGGCATCTTGGAGCCGACACCCGAGGGGATCAAGAGGAGATCCATGGGATCTCACTTCATGGTTCGGACATATATAACATCATGCAGAGAGAGATCAGATAGATAAGATGCCATGGATCACATTTTATTCTACCATTTGTGGGTATCATGATTCCTGTCGGCTACTGGCAGTTCATTGTCGAAGGTAAGTAGACTGGAGGGTTGGACCCTTGCCAATCCTTGCTGCGCCTTACGCTTACTGAGTCTCTTTCATTCCTTGAGCATCAGAGCTGTTGTGGCATTACTATGGACGCCTAGAAAAGTCTACTGCACTGCATGTACCTTCCAAGAAATCTCAGCAAAATTACGCCCTGGGAGAATGATGACGCAACATCATCCAAGCATCAATCAACTGATCCATTTTGATAGATATGTGAAAAGGCGATTGGTGGTTGCAATTCATTGAGATCATTCATGAGCAATCTCGAAGGCCAAGGTTGATGAAGGCCGATTGCAACGGTGAAAAGCAGTTGATCCTGGTTGATTTGTTCATGAGTCAGGCAAATTTGAACAGTTGAAATAATGAAAATGATAATGATAGTAATCATCATCATCATCATCATCATCATCATCATCATCATCATCATCATCGTCATCATCGTCATCATCATCGTCATCGTCATCGTCATCCTCATCGTCATCGTCATCGTCATCGTCATCCTTATCATCATCATCATCATCATCATCAGCAGCAGCAGCAGCATCATCATCATCATAATCATCATCATCATCATCATCATCATCATCATCATCATCATCATCATCATCATCACCATCGTAACCATCACCGTCATCGTCGTCATAATTATCATCATCATCATCGTCGTCGTCGTCGTCATCATCATCATCATCACCATCGTAACCATCACCGTCATCGTCGTCATAATTATCATCATCATCATCGTCGTCGTCGTCACCATCATCATCATCATCATCATCGTCACCGTCACCGTCATCGTCATCATCATCGTCACTGCACCGTCACCGTCATCGTCATTGTCGTCGTTGTCATCGTCATCGTCATCATCGTCATCATCGTCATCATCGTCATCATCATGATCATCATGATCATCATGATCATCATCATCATCATTATCATTGTCGTCGTCATCCTCACCCTCATCTTTACTGTCATCATCATCATCATCATCATGATCATCATTCTCATCAGTCTTATTACCATCATCATCATCATCATCCTCCTCCTCCTCCTCGTTTCTGCTACTGTCACCCTCATCGTCATTGTCGTCATCGTCATCGTCATCATCATGGTCATCATTGTCAGCATCATCATCATCATCATCATCATCCTCGTCGTCGTCGTCGTCGTCGTCGTCGTCGTCGTCGTCGTCGTCGTCGTCGTTGTCGTCGTCGTTTTGTCATCTTCATCTTCATTGTCATTGTCAGCATCATCGTCAACGTCATCGTCATCGTCATCATCACCATCATTTCCACCATAATCATAATCACCCTTGTCATTGTCACCGTCATTGTTGTCATCGTCATGGTCATCGTCATCATCGTCATCGCTCACATTGTCGTCATCATCATCATCATCGTCAACATCATCATTATATCATTAACATCGTTATCAAACTATCAGAATAAGATCTTCGCTTGCTTGGGAAGATATCTTGGATGCTATGTTAGAAAATCTTCGTTTGCTTTTGAAGATATGTTGGATGCGACGTTCGAAGGTCTTCAGAACCTTGCGGCTGGATGATGAACAGGCAAACACCGGGCGCTTCCCCCTGCTTTGAAATGGAAGTTTGAAATGGAAGTTCGCGACTTTGCCCCCTGCTTGGGGCAGCGACATGAAGCAGCGAATGACAAGTTTGGCTGACTCACTGCTTTGGGGTTGGTGGCACCTGCTCGCATTAGCCTCTACCTGAACTTTTGAAGAGGGTGCTGGAGAGAGAACCATGGAGGTTACACGCGGTACAGCAAGAATGAATCCACGCATCGTTTTTGTGTTGACAAGATCACACACGGAGACTCAATCTCATCCTCACGCCATTGTCATCCCAACATGGTTGATTAAATTCCCATTGTCATTCACCTTATGGTTGGGGATATGCCCGGTGGTGTTGATTATGCTTCCATCATTGTTCTGACTATGCTCAGGCAAACGTCATTGTCACATTTATGGCCCTACTCCTTTATCACCCATCCTTATTCCACATTACTTGTTACAAGTTTGTTTTCCATCAATGCTCCCAGCGACTTGGTGATATGCAAACTTGTAATAAGTACTGCTGCTATTGTTGAGTGCACTGGTCACAAGAAAGCTGAGTGTCCGGCTCCCGCTGCTTGCACCTGTCCTGGTTCCCTGCGCCAGCTGGTACCGCTGGTACGCGTGCCTTCCAGTTCAGTACAGCCAAGAACCCTGTGACCAGGAGGAGGATGAGGATGAGGATGATGATGAGGATGAGGATGAGGATGAGGATGACGATGACGATGATGATGATGGTGATGATGATGATGATGATGATGATGATGATGATGATGATGATGATGATGAATCCAGCTACGACATGATCATGATCATGATCATGTCGTAGCTGGATTCATCTTGCTTCGGCTTGGTTGGGCTGTGTTGGGCCTTTGTTAGGCACTTTGTGCGGGACAAAGGGTTGCGCCGGCGCATTTTGGATGAGTTTGGTGGCTATTTTGGGCCCTTGTTAGGCACGTTGGGCGGGACAAATGGTTGCGCCAGCGCATTTTGGATGAGTTTGGCGGCTATTTTGGGCCTTTGTTAGGCAAGTTGGGCGGGACAAATGGTTGCGCCAGCGCATTTTGGGTGATTTTGGCGGCTATTTTGGGCTTTGGCCGGGCTCTTGAACCGGGACACATGGTTGCGCCCGCACAGTGTAGATAATTTTGATGCTATATTGGGCCCATGTTGGGCCACACACACATGGGCCGTTTGGGGCCATGTTGGGCCACAGATGGGCTATCTTAGGCTCACCGTGGACCATTTCGAAGTTATGTTGGAGCGTCGTTGGGCCATGTGGCCGGGACAAATGGTTTCAACAGTGCACTTTGGGGTTGCGTTGGGCATGCCTTGGGGCCAATGGGGCTCATTTGGGGCCATGGTTGGCCCCGTGTTGGGCCAAACAGGGGCCATGTCAGGGCTATATTGGGTCCATGTTGGACACATGGGCTGTGTTGGGCTGCTGGGCGTGTACTTTGGTTGCCCCATTGCCGCCATTCCCCAAACATCTTGGTGCCATCAGACCTCAAGTTCCCTCAGAGGGCCCAAAGACAGGTCACAAAGCACCCGCAAGACCCAGGAGACCCAAGAGGAAGAGATAAGGAAGAGATAAGAAAAGACAAGATCAGAAGACAAGTCGACTCGATCTGTCATCGAGCAAAGGCAGGTTGTGCGTGCATTCTGTGCTGGTTTCTGTGGCAGCAGATCGTTCAGGCGGTGCTAAAGCTCGCAGGATGTCAGAACATGTTCAGACAAAGTCTGAAGCACTATGGCATATCATGACTATCCTGTGTGCCTGCGTGCCTTCAAAGGCGCTCAAGCCGTGTAAAGACTTGCAAGTGCTCCTGTTGGTTGCCAATCTTCGGTGAACCCTTTACAGCCTTCATTGGCAGGATTGGTGATCAATTTGTTATTTCATGTTTGACACCATTGATCAAATTTTCTTGATTTCTGTGCTGCTTCACTTTCGCTTGGGTCATCCATCTCTTTATTCCTCAGTTCAGCTGAGGGGCGTGTTTGATTGGACCATTAAATTTGATGGATCCAAACCACCAAAACCAGTGGTGATTGTTATACACATACAATGACAAAAAGGAATAAATTCAAAGCGCGAGTGAACTATCAATCGAGGGAGATTCAGTTGGAGAAATTACCGAATGAATTTTTATTAAACACTAGATCTAGTTGTGTGTTTGTATGTTTGCGTTTATAGGTATATATAAATATACATGTATACTGTTACGTTTATCCGTTAAGCTGTCTTGTTTCTTTGTTATGTTATATCTACTTGTATGAGATATAACTAAAATGTAATGAATGTCCACCTTGAACATCCTCGTTGATAAAAATGTTGGCATCAGGTTTGCCAGTTAGTTGGACAAACAGGATCACCGCAAACTAATGGATGACCGAACATTTGTGGTTTTGGACCCTCTTCCCACAGAGGTGACAATATGAGCATTTGCCCGGTCTCCTGCCCAAAACGGAGTGTCCCTGAACTTCCTCGAGTCGGATCAGGGCGCCTGTGTAGATCTCATTGTGGTTGGTCTTAAAGTGATACAGCAATTCGCTTCGTGTTCACCTGTTTGCTTCTAAGGGCGCACTGATCTGAGTCACCTTTACTTCGTCTCCAACACCTGTCATGCGGACTGATCAACCACTGGCTGAGCATCCTTTAAGACTTTAAGGCAAACAAATAATCGCTAACCAAATGATAAATATTCCGACATATATATAGAGGACAAGTATTACGGTGCCACTTTTGTATGGCTTGAATTGGCGTGGTAGGTTCTTCCAAGTTCAGATTCAACCCGAAGTAGATGAGAGAGGCTGAGCTGGGCATGTGCGCAGGATGCCTTCCACACCCGCATCATCAAGTGCCGCATATGATGACCAGGCCAGGGGGGTCATGGTCACCTTTCCATTTGTTCCAAACGTTTGATGCAGCTTGACAGAGCTCGACAATGCTCGGAGTGCATGCATATTGCAACATATTGCAACATATTGCCACCAACGCAAATTTGCTTTGCCGCTCTTGCAGCTTTCTGGATCCAGTCTAGTTGAAAAGACATTTGCCGACTTTGACTGCTGCAAAGGTGCTTCTTGAGGTGGAATCTTGGCCAAGGCATATCCACGTTTCACCCCTGCATAGTGCATAGTCTAATTGTGAAGTGCGGGTTTGTGGTCAATACAGCACCTGTCGTTCGGTTCATTTTCTTCGAGGCAACAACAAAAGCTCCAATTTTGAGCTTTGCCTGAATTTCTCAGCTGCTCATTAGTCTCCAAGATTGCCTGCGCCCTCCAGCTGGCAACTGCTTGCTTACTGGGCGCTTCCGCAGTGCAGGAGTGGGCAAATGTGATTGGTGTTTGTCGCAACCAGTTCTCTCATGGTCCCAGTAATGGGGAACCAATGGGTTCATTTAGGAGCCATTCTTTGGAGTTTGCATGGTGTCAAAGCTTGTGTCAGCTTGAAAGACGATACCATGCAAAAGATGTTTTAATAAATAAATGCAGCATGATTCAGCTAGAACCAACTGCAAGTGCACCATCTTAGTGCTAGCTAGAGGCTTTGCCTTGGCTTTTTTGGCTTTCACTTGAACAGCTTTGAACGAGTTATGTATTGACTCCTGCTCCACCTGGTTTGTCGGGGCAATTGTAGAAGGCACTTGCGCTTTAGAAGGAGATAGTTCAAGGAATCTGGAAGAGGGCCTACCCTGCCGTTTGGTGCCAAGAGGGGCGGGAACAAAAGTGAGGATAGGCTGCTGGGGCTCGTTTGGCTTAGAAAATTGCACCGCAGTGCCTGGCTAGGAGCACTTGAAGGAGGAGGAGAGGCGCCGCAAGGAGAGGCACTTGGCCGCCGCAGAGTTCATTTTCGTCGGTGCCTACCCCGAGGCCCAATCCAAAAGTCATTTCTCAGTTGATGTCCTATCAAGCCAAAGATAAATGTTCATTTTGGTCAAGCCCGTTTCATTGCCACACGTGCCAGGAACCTGTGGTTCTGGAAGACCGGCTTGGTGGTGGACTTTTTGGAGAAGTCTATTTAACTCGAAGTGCCTCGCCTATTAGCATTTCACGTCCCATGGCCCAAGGTGGCACAATCACACTCAATTGAGGATATGGCCGAGTGCTAGCGGCAAAAGTTCCGCGGAAAGGCGGCCCTGTGCCAGAACCGGTGTTGCGCACAGAGTTCATTTGAAGATCTGAAGCAACCCCTTTTTGGGCATCGATATGATTTTGACCCATAGCCATGACCGTCGGAACTGTTTCAAGGGGTACCAAGCTGCAGACCCTGGAGCAGCTGTACATGACAAACCTGAAGTCATTGTAACGATTGGACACAGCAGCTGTTGGACAACATCCTTTAATAAAGGGCGGTCTTCAGCATTCTAGGTTCGTGGTGCTGACCCACTATCACTATGTCACCACGAAGCCTTTTTGGAATTTCGTTTTGGCTGCTTTCCCCCGTAGAAGATAAGACCTTCAGTTTTACTAAAAATGGTGGGTAGCCAATCTGCGGATACGATAGTGGAAGTGACACTTCCATGCATTACAAGCATCAACATATGGCCTAATTTACTTCATCACCTGACAGATTCTTTTTTAACGAAGAAGGAAGTAAGAACAAAAAGCAAACGGTTGTTTTTTAAAATGGCGGTACCCCCAAATCATCAAATTCATAGGATGCGCCATTATAAACCATCCATTTTGGGGTACCCCCCTGTTAGGAAGCCTCCAAATGCCTGTAGGATAGGCCCACCAAAACGACTGCTGAGTTCCTCATTCCTAGGAGACGCTGAACAGTAACACGACATTCGTTTTTTTGGGACCCTTTCAATGGATGTTTTGATGGGAAAATCCCCGAACTAATGGGGGATTTTCCAGCTTGCAATGTTTGATTACTGCAGGCTAAGCCTGAGGTTCGTACGCCATTGGCCTGACTTTTTCACAATTTTGATGAATGTATATTTGAAAGATATCCATCGATGCGCTGTCTGTTTTTGTTTCAGAATATCAGCCTATTGTTGATGACACCCCAGGTCAATTTATTGGTAGCACTTTGTTAATCCTACATGGTTTTCAAAAAACCGAGCCGATGTTCCGATTTCCAGCCGATGTTCCCTGGTGTCTCTAAGCATGGCCGCTGGCTGCCAGGATTCCATCTCCAACGTGGCAGTGAAACATGGGTCCCATCTCGCGTGGCTCGGGCGCTAGAAACTTTGGGGTAGGATGAAGGTAAACTAAGATTTTGCTATGGAAAATCAGCCTTTTTAATGGGAAAATCAACTATTTCTATGGCCATTTTCAATAGCTATGTTAGTTTACCAGAGGGTAGGATGAAGGTACATGATCATGATTTTTTTTGTTTAGGGGAATCAGCCCCGGGCGAAGTTCTTCAGATGAGTGAATTATGATGAATTATGATCATTTGCCCGGATGAAACGAAACATCTGAGAGCAGATTACGATTCAAAATTTCCGAACGAAATGGACGTTTATCGCTGGGAAAACGATCGAACTAAGTGGGAATAATTCCAGCAAACCATATTTGATTACTGGAGGGTATCTGAATTTTCGGAGGGCCACCACATTTATTCAACCAGGGTTTACGAATTCGCGGTTTTTGAATGGGTGAAATTTTAAGTCAAACTTAGAAACACATATGGGTATGGGTCAAAATTGGGTACCTCAATGCCAATAATTCGAAGTTTTAGTACATTTTAGTACTAATAGTACTAATGGTACTAAACATAGACTAAAATCATCTAAAATCTGTGCTTCCCCAGGTCTTTAATTTCAACCCATAGCCATACCTTTCGTGGCAGTGGTATCTGAGGTTGATTTGGATCAACTGTAACAATCTCACTGCGACGTCACCATTTTATGGCCCAAGATTTTCAGGTGGGTGAATGATGATAACTTTTCCAGATATGGGTTTGTCTGAAAATGGGGTGTACCCTCCAAATGGCTATTTAAATGGGAGTAATGATTGTATACAATCCATTGGAATTAGGGGTACCTAATTTTCAGACAACCCATGTAGAGAATAAGTATACTGCGGGTATCTATGGTTTACTGACCATGTGGACGGGGCGGGGTGCGTACCAGAGATTTGGGTTGTCTGAAATTCAGGCACGCCCAAATCCATCGGGTCATGGCTTCATTTCGGGAAAATTTTGAGGCTTAAATCCTCCATTTTCTGACATGGCCGTTTTGATGGAGCTAGAAGTTGGCTGAAGAGTCGGGGTCATCGGTCCCCTGGGACTGATCAACCCTGAAAGGGTCAGACCAGGCTTTTGAAAGCATAGATAAGTGGGTTCATGTCATTTTATAGATTAATTGCTGTTTCGAAGGATTATAATGGATATATCGAACTAGTCAGATGCATTTATAAACCAATTAAGAACTGGAGAGCCGTTTCCTGCAATGGTACAGATTTTGCTCTCGAATCGGACGTCCTCAAACGAGTCTAGGGATTTATTCCAGGGTTGACGTTGCCCATGATGTACCCCCTGGGCCGTTCTGCGGGTTGATTTTCCAACCAGGCAGGCTGCATGACGGACACAAAAGTTTTAAAAAAAGATGGCTTAGCAACCCATACCGTAGGAATCGTCATATTCTCAGGAAGTTGTGGGCTAAAACTCCCATTTGTCCATAATTTGTCAATTTTGCTCCATCTACCAGCTGTACCTAGACACCTCCACGCTTTGGGTGCGAACTATTCCTTTGCTGAGTCCGAATTATGCGAACAAGAAGAATCACACAGATTTATTGCTAACCTACTCCATATAAAGATATGCTGAATTTATACGTATGCATAGGTATGCATACATTGACAGACATGTGAGGATCTAAAGTTATATACTTGTACATGATTTTATAGTATGTATATATATATATATACACATAACCAAATGTATGTGTGTGCATATTACAAATGCAATCTACTGAGGCTTTGCGCGAGCGGCTGGACCGGCAATGTTTCTGGGTGCTGAATAGCCAGTGGAAACACATTGACTCACAAGCCAACAGGTTGTTTTTTAAAGTATGAAACATGAGGATTTTAGGGATTTGACCATGAAAAATGGGGATTTAACCATCAAAAGTCAGGATTTGAAGGATTTTAAAGTATGAACCATGGGATTTCACCGAAATGCGATGGTTTTCGGCGATCTACCACCAGGAGATTGTTGGGATTTGACAGGACAAGGTGGGGCCCACGAACGATAGCTAAGCTGACTTGCAGTTTGGTGAACTGTTGGGTTGATTAGGGGGATAAAACTATAGTTTATAACTTGGTTTATGATTTATGGGGGATATAACGACCTAGTATTCATCGAAGGAAGTTTGGAAGTCAAACTTCCGACAGTATGGACAGATGGAAAAGCACAGCCAGGAAGAAAGTCAGGAGAGAGAAGATCAGATAGGGAGAAAGTAAGAAGAGAGAAGATCAGGTGCGCGAAAAGGTAGGAAAGTCGCGAAACACTGTGCTTTTCCAATGTTTTGTGGTTCCGGAGGGTCGAAAAGTAGGCTTGCTAAAGCGGCGGGTGCGGAGCCATCTGGGGAGATGAGAGATCAAAAATTGCACGCCGTTGTGGCACGAAGCCCATGTGCAAGTCAAAATGCTAAAAACGCCACATGTTCGGAGCACTTGCTTTGGAAGTTGAGATGTTGAAAAAGCGCACGCCGTTGTGGTGCGAAGCACATTTGGAAGCACAAAGGTACAAAACAGGCCATTCTCGGAACACTTTTGGAAGTTGTGATGTGGAAAAAGTGCACGCCATTGTGGCGCGAAGCACGTTTGGAAGTAAAAAGTGTTGAAAACTGTCACGTTCGGAGCACTTTTGGTTTGTAAGTTGAGTGAAAAAGTGCGCGGCGCTGTGGCGCGAAGCACATTTGGAAGATTTTGGAAGTAAAAATGCTAAAAGCACCACATGCTCGGACCATTTTTGGATGTTCAGACCTCGTTTTGTGTGGCAGGCGAAAGGGATTCTGCACCTTGCCAAAAGTGAGCTAAACGTGTGGGTTTTGTGGCATTTTCAAAAACGATGGCAGGCGTGCGACATTTGAAGAGGATCTGCAAAGATGCATTTTTCGTGGCAGGCGCAGTACTAGAGACACTTCAAGCAGAGATGTAAAGAGGTCAGGGCCTGTTTTCCTGAGAAGGTTGTCATTTTGGGGCATCAGATCTTCAGGTTTGTTCAAGTCATTTTGCGTGGCAGGTGCAGCACTTTGTATGACCTGGCGTTACTTTTCGTGGCAGCACACTCAACTTGTCATTTTTGAAGGAAGCCTCGCAGAATTGCTTCGTTTTTGATGTTGTCAACTTCAAAAATTGAGGAAGTCTCGCAAAATTGCTTCGTTTCGGAATGTTACGCTACACTACACAACTACAACCACAACTACACCTACCACTACCACTACAACTACAACTACACTAAAAACTACAAACCACACTACACTACACTACACTGCGCTACACTGCACTACACTGCAACCACCACACTACACTACACTAGACGTACGACAACAACTACAACTAGAACAACAACTACAACTACAGCCACAACTGCAACTACAACTACCACTACCAATACAACTACAACTAGAAGAACTACAACTACAATTACAACTACACTCACATGACAACTACAACTACAACAGCCACAACTACAGCAACTACAACAACTACCACTACTACAGCTACAACAGCTACAACTACAGCAACTACAACCACAACTTCAACTACAACTTCAACTACATGACAACTACAAGTACAACAGCCACAACTACAACAACTACAGCAACTACAACTACAACAGCTACAGCAGCTACAACTACAGCAGCTACACCCACAATTTCAACTACAACTTCAACTACATGACAACTACAACTACAACAGCCACAGCTACAACCACAACTACAGCCACAACTACAACCACAACAACCACAACAAACATTACAACTACCACTACACTGCATTGCACTGCGCTACAACTTCAACTACAACTTCACTACATTTCAGCTACAACTACAACAGCTACCACTACCACTACAACTACAACTACAACTGCAACTGCAACTCAACTACAAGTACAACTACATTACAACTACAACTACAGCCACAACTACAACTACAACTGCAACTAGAACTACAACTGAAACTGCAACTACATGACAACTATTTGCTCTGCCTCCAACCACTTGTCGGTCCATCAGTGGGTTCGCTCTGCCATCCATGATTCACAACAGCCAACCTCTCCTATAGGTTTCCTATCTTTGAAATTTCCGCCACCGCCTTGTGCGGTACTACTGGTATCATGTTGTTTCGAAAGCAACCAATTTATTGGTGCCCACAACAGGTGATTTTTTTGCAGAATCTTTTTGTGGATCCAAGGCCTGAAATTGCGAGCCATCCTGCACCAGTTGGTATCTATTGGGAACTATGAAACATTGTGATTTTTATGGGATTACAATGGGATTTTGCCTAATCTACCAACTGGTGCAGGATTTCGCAACCATCCACAGGAAGTTGTAAACAGGGGATGGGAAAATATGTTTACTACTTTATAGGGAAAACTTGCACATCGCCGGGAATGGTTGCCCAGAAGCGGCACAGGTGATGCCGACAGATGGACATTTATGGCTCTACCTTCAAATTATTTGCCACCTCCTATATGCTCTACATCAGACATCATCAGACAAGAGAGTGTTCCAATCCTGGTCCCTTTCAGTACCCCTGGTGATAGCTGGGCGTACCTACGGTTTTTTCAATAGAGGAAATCCCCTTGTTGGTCTCTAGACTCACAGTTCCTCGTCGTCAAATCACCCTGTTTGGTGAAATCGGCAGTGTGTGGCATACCCTCTGGCAAACTCACATTTTGCTATGGAAAATCACCATTTTTAACGGGAAAATCAACTGTAAATTGCCATTTTCAATAGCTATGCTAGTTTACCAGAGGGTAAGTGTTCATGGTTTTCATGGAACATTTGTGGGCCCACTCTACTTTTTTATTCACCAGGATGTCATCTCTGAATTTTCCAATCTGTACAGAGCTGGGGATCCCGTGGTGGCACGGAGGTTTCAGCTTTGCAGGGCGAGAAGTCAATCTGGACCGTGGTGGCCTGACTGTTTGGGAGCAGTGTGCCAGGGAGTCGCAGTGTCCACGGTGTCTTCAAAGATGCTGTGGGAAAGCCGGGGATAGATTGATATGGATAATTGTGGTAATGCTTTCCTCATGATTTCAGTTTTCGAAATGTGTTGGACTTGCTAGTTGCTTTTGGAATGATCATAAAGATGGGTTTCATGTTTGTCTCAGTGTGCACAGCTGCAGTTTGGTCGGTTCACCAGCTACGCCAAGGATGCTGGCGTGGGTGAGTGCGGGCCTGAAACTTCCGGGTGACGCGGGCACTTTTCTGGCAGAAAAACTTAAAGAAAATCAGAAATCATGGGGAGTCATGGTTATATATATATATATGCAACAAACATAATACATATGCATGTGTGTTTTATATGCATGTATGTATTTATATATGTATATATATATATGTACATATATATATATATGTATATATATATATATATATGTACATATATATATATACATATATATATGATATATGTATATATATGTGTACATATATATATATATGTATATGTATATGTATATGTATATGTATATGTATATGCATATGTATATGTACATGTACATGTACAAATATATATATATATATGTATATGTATATGTTTATGTATATGTATATGTATATGTATATGTATATGTGTATGTGTATGTATATGTATATGTATATGTATATGTATATGTATATGTATATGTATATATTTATATTACACACGTATTATAATAGTGCACGGCTATGGTTCAGATTTTTTTTCGAGGAGGTACGGGGGTTGAGCCCCGAAAATCATCCCAATTGGATGGCTGTCATTCGTGGTGTTCCAAAGGATACAATTGTTCCTACTTGTAGAATTAAGTGGTGTCAATCATCACAGTTGTTGGTCATTCTTCAGTAGGATGATAGGGAAATCAATGGTTTTTGGGCTACTCTCTGGAGATGGGAAAATCATCAAACTGAATGCTGGATTTTCCGTTGCCATGTTTGACAAGCAGAGGGTAATCAATAGCAGTGGGTTCGAATGACCATCCAAAATGTGGCGCAGTTGACACATGTAGCAAACAATGTGATACAACCAACCGATGCATACCAATGCTGCGATTCTAGATAAAACATATAACACATGCAGGAGAATTGACCGCTACAGTGGCAATGTTCTACCAATCAGACATGAGGAGTTTCAACCAACAAACAGGATTAGCCTGTGGTTACTTAACCTGGAAAATTCCCTATAAATGATGGTTTTAATGGGAAAATCGTTCAAAATTAGCCATGGCTTCCATGGCGAACTGTTAGTCATAACCAGATGGCATACAAAAAACACATTGATGATTGTGGGGTCCAGGTTTCAAGGTTTTTTAGGACTGCTGACTGGTCATTTCAGCTTGGTACCATGTTTGACATGTACCCCAAAGGTCCATTCTCATCCGATGAAAGGACCCCTTAATTCAGAACATATCTATCTCCTGACCTGGAAAATCACCTCATGTCATCATTTTTCATTGGTCAACACCCCATGTTGGCGACATTTTGGCGGGTTTGATCATTTTTTTAAATAAGATTCTTTGGGTCAACTCCTTCTTCTTCATTGGGACATGTACCATTTTTGTCCATCTTTTTGTCTGGTCAACTCCCAATTTTTTTCGGTGAATTCCCGATTCTTGCTGGTGAAATCCCCAGTTTTCTTGGGGAGAAGGACCCAGGTGGAACTTGGGAGTTCCACCTGGACCCTTCGACGATGTGGGAAAATGTGGTCAGATACTCCCGTGTGGCCTGGTCTTCAGCGACAAGCTCTGCGATCTATGGCGGTGGCGGATCAGTCGAAAACTCAGGGGATGATCACTGGATTGGTTTCAGGGAAAATTTACAGGAAACCCCTATATTTGATGGGAAAATCCATGGTTTCCTGCAAATTTTCCCATTAACCAATCCAATGAGATGAGACAGCCCTTACAACATCTCAGTGACCTGATTTCTTGGTTCAGTGGGGTTAGTTCACTTCTGGGATCCCAGGAACCAGGGGACTTCCTAACCATGCGACTTTCACCACGAAAAGTGGGATGAATTCTATAGCTGAATGACATGTCGAGTAGGTGGTTTCTTAAGGCATGGTGGATCCCCAAGTCACCATTGATGTTTCAATACTAAAATGATCTAATAACTTGGATGATTTCGGGTTTCCATAGTCATGGGGATATCCCAATCGCTGCATGGTTGATCTTATGGAAAATCCTATGAATAGGGCACCCATTTACGGAAACCCATATTATATATATACGGCAAATGCCTGGGCTTTGCCCGGACCCACAATGACGACAGGCGACGCATCATCATCATCATCATCATCATCATCATCATCATCATCANCCCTTATTGAAGATCTTCAATGAATGTAGAAGTTTAACGGGGGTGGGAGAATTAAACCCTTATTGAAGATCTTCAATGAATGTAGAAGTTTAACGGGGGCGGGAGAATTAAACCCTTATTGAAGATCTTCCATGAATGTAGAAGTTTAACGGGGGTGGGAGAATTGAACCCTTATTGAAGATCTTCAATGAATGTAGAAGTTTAGCAGGGGTTGGAGAATTAAACCCTTATTGAAGATCTTCAATGAATGTAGAAGTTTAACGGGGGTGGGAGAATTAAACCCTTATTGAAGATCTTCAATGAATGTAGAAGTTTAACGGGGGTGGGAGAATTAAACCCTTATTGAAGATCTTCAATGAATGTAGAAGTTTAACGGGGGTGGGAATGGAAAACCTCTACGCTGCAACGCCTGGGCAAAGCCCAGGCGTTGCGCGTATATATATATACATGTATATACGGAGGTTTCCTAAAATGAGGGTACCCGCAAATCATCCAAGTCATTAGACCATTCTATTGAAACCCTGGTGACTTGAGGATCCTCCATTTTCAGAACAGCGTGCGTGGGAGTGTTTTTGTGAGACCCAGAAAAGTTCGAGGAACCGCAATCCTGCAATCTACCCTTGGGTGTCATCAAACATGGCGGGCTGCTGGGAAATCTCTAGCCATGGAGGTTTCTCGCATTTTCCAGCTGGGAAAATCATCGAAGTATTTCTAATTTCAAGCCATCGACGACGTATTTCTGACACCGGAAGGTAACTTGGAAATCGCTGATTTATGGATGACTTTCCTGTGTTTTCCAAAAAAACTCGTGGGCAGACAGGCGCACAAAGTGGCAGGTGCGTTCTGCTGGGGCTTGGTCACCACCAGAATCCTGTGTGGATCGACCTGACCTACCATTTTGGGAAGCTTCAAAACGATGACCAAGAAGGGATCTATTGTCCGGTTTACTGCTTTACCACATTTTCTTGAAATGGTGTATGAACGCCAGATTTTTTTTCGGCACAAGCTTGCTGTTGGAATGGGAAGATTGGAAGGTGATCATGATCCATTGGATTTTTGGGATATGGGAAATCCAGTTCTCAGAACCTCACCTGCAATTTTCGCAAAGGGAACCAAGGATTACCTGACTTCAGGATGTTGCACAAGCGATCCAGCTCAAAGAGTTTGGACCTGAACATAGGTTACCCCAAGAATTTGATGATTGAAGTAGTCATTTCCCTACAAAAATGGCCATAGCTCGGAGGCATAGTATATAATATATCTATAATTATAGGTATGATTATAATATATTATAATTATATATTATGTGTATATATATATACACACATACACATACGGCCAGGACGGGGGTGCTGCCCGGGGAAGTTTGCTTTGACTGCGCAGGGCCCGTGTTTGATGCATTTTGGGATGTCCGCGGTTTGCCCAAGCGGCTGACGAGATTGGTTTCCAAAACACCAAACCGTTAGTAAAGCTCAAACCCTAAATCCGAAACCCTAAAACCTAAATCTGACATGACACCCTAAGTAAGCCTTGAAAGTAAAATCTTGTTAAAACCACAGTAAAAACTCTAGAAACCCTAACAGCCCTAAATGAACCCCTAAATAAACCCTGAACAAACCCTAAACAAACCCGAAAGAGTTGGTCACATGATAAACCTCTGGGCCCCGGCCTGCCGCATTATTTAGCCTATAGAAGGAATCCCCCTGGGGCTGTCCCTGAATCGAGGGTCCCTCAACCATTGGCATACTGGGAAATCAAAAAAGCAGGAATGGCAAGACCGGGCTGCCAAGGGACGCAGTGCCTCAACCGATCAACAATTCAAAAGGTACAAGGCCAACACCCAGAAATTTTCCATTAATAGCCGAAGGTCCGCCAGTAGCCATGAATCGCGTGCATCGCCAACGTCGTCGCAACGCGCTAATTGTCTTGGCTGTGGCTTTCTTGTTGTCCTTAGTGCCGCACCCAAAGGAGGGTGCCTTGGTAGCACAAAGGGGCGGCAGGTGGTGATGTTGAGTCGTTGAATGGTGTTGAATAGTGGATTTCTGGGTGGGGTCCCGAACTTGATAAACCTCTCCTGTGTACCTGGCCCCCCTTTTGGTGAACCGAGCTTTCAGAGCCTGGGCTATTGCATTCCCAGGGACCATCAGGGATCGGTTCGTCACTTGACTCCGCGATTCAGCTGAAATTCAAAGCATAGCAACCATTCATGTCCAGGCCGTCTACCCATGTCTGTGCGTTTTCTTTTTTCCATGATCCTTGATCGACATATCCAATGCGATAATATTTCATGTCTATGTGCATATACTATCATAGACTATCATATACCATCATATACCATCGTATATATGTATATATGATATATATAGTATATAGTGCATATAATAAAATATAATATATCATAATATATCATAATCATATATATATATGATATAATATACAATATATAAGATATAATATACAATATATATAATATGATATAATATATATATATACACAATATACATATATATATAATACACTATATATAAGATATGATATATATATAATACAATATATATATAGTATAATATATATGATATATATTATGATATATATATACATGATATATATAATATATATATATATATGATATATTATATAATATATATATATATGGTGTATATATATAGATATTATATAATATATATGATATATTATATAATATATATATGGTGTATATATATATATTATATAATATATATGACATATATTATATAATATTTATATATATAGATGATATATATTATATATATATGATATATATTATATATATGATATATATTACATATATATATATATTATGTATATTTATAACATGATATATAATTTCTGTATATTGTACTATCTAATCTATCTATCTATCTATCTAATCTATCTATCTATCTATCTATCTATCTATCTATCTATCTATCTATCTATCTATATATATATTATATGTTGTAGATACGCAAAGTCTGCTGTTCTTGTGGACCTCTGAAAAAACGGTTGTAAAAAAAGACAGCTGATCTCGCTGAAGGTGACGGCTTGCCGTCAGTGCAGGAGCATGCCATCACCCATGCGAGCGATGATGTCATCGAGGCAGAGAACACTTGTGCCCTGGCCCCAAAGTCATAACTTCTCAATTTTTGCATGTTCATACTTCCCAATTATGCTCCTTCCACCTTTTGCGAACAGTTTCCGACTATCTTGTGAATCTTATTGCCGCCACCTTTAGTGACTAGAACATTGTTTTGCACATCACGTACCCGAGACCTTCGAATTTCTGCCAGCATTCTACCCGGAAATCTCCAAACGACCAACCATTTTCGAACGGAACAGCTGAGGCATCTCCGTGATGCTATTGGGATGCATGGGTTTCATGATGGCCATGTTCTACCTGGTCGCTTGGTGAAAAAATGCTGGCGCAACGGCTGGGCGCTGAGAGGCACGGATTAATGTGTGTGAAGCCCATAGAAATCCAGGTGACTCGTACTGTAACAATCACTTTTTTCTCAATCATTGTGTTGGGTACAGAAATGTACAGAAACACAATTGACAGCTACTTCTCAGGACCTGTCGTAGATTGGCAGTTTCACCCTATGAAAGTTGAAGTCTGAATGAGGCCTCGGTCTTCACTGCCACTAAAAGTTAGGAGTGATACGGAGCTTGTGCACAGCATGTACACGTATGATGTACACACCTGCCATAGAATACATTCAGAACCTACATTCTTGAAGATTTTTGATGCTCATCAGGTGGTGTGGCTGGAACTCTTCTCTTGGCTCAGGTGAACTGGCCCGATGAGGACATCCGCCGGATCTCATGGGAAGTCATGAGTGCCACCATCAGCGTCTTCGGCTCGCTCTTGCTCTTCCAAGGATTCAACAGGCGCCGCTGGCCTCGCTAGCAGTAGCACTAGGTATGGTCCAAAGTGAAGCCAGGAAACGCATGGGAATATTTGGGCTGTTTTTGTGAGATTGTTGTGAGCCACCTCATTTCAAAATGTGCCGACAATAGTCTTTCCCTAAGTTTAGAAATCTACTGAGTGAGTAGCTTGCCACTACGAGCATCCATGCTTTGGAACATTCTTGGGACACCTGGCAAATGTGTCTTTCTACCCTCGGGGAGTCTCATCCCAAACTTCGAAATCTGAGTACGAGATAGTCAGTTCAAGGTGAAAGGACACTTCCTGGCGTAGATTTGGATGGGTGGAATGGTGACTTGTTCAACTTTCGGAAAGATTCGGAAAGCTAGCACAAGGGACGAAGTTTTTTGAATCGGCCACTCTTCTGGTTTGGGGCATTCGTAAATAGAGGTTTCCTAAATTGGGGATACCCCAAAATCATCCATTTTCATAGGATTTTCCATTCAAAACCATCTGTTTTGGGGTACTCCCATGTTAGGAAACCCCCAAATCGAATCGTTCAGTGATGGGTTCTAATCCTCAAGGTTGGTCACCAGGAGGGTGGGTGGGTTCATCCATTTTTCTGCGATGAATCGCTGAACTGACTACCCCCTGGTAAAGGTTTACATAACTATGGCAAATCACCACTTTTAATGGGAAAATCATCGAAATAAATGGCCATTTTCAATCGCTATGTAACAAATTATCAGAGGGTATCATATTTTTGAATTGACTTGTCTTGGTCACCTCTGATTTCAATCATTTTCCATCCCTGCAGGGTGCTGGAGCACTACTTCTTCCGCGATTTTTCGATCTGGCAGCAACTCGGGGTGGCCATGCTGCAGTTGCTGGTGTGGTTCGCCATGCTACAGTTGCTGGGCTGCGGTGGGACGATTAGGATCAGCCTCGAGGTTGGACTCTAGTGGAGTTGAGGTTGGTTGGGCCTTTGCGGTGGAGATTTTTGTGTATTTGGAAGTTTTCTCACCCAAACTTCCTTTGTTTTCTGCTCGGGTAACTTTGATTCATGCCCCAAATTCAACTCTCTGTAGCCTAGCTTCAGATCCTGAACGCCATCGTTCTGCTGAACGATGTTCACTTCGGCTATTTCGGCTTGGGTTCTGTTATAGACAGATTTTCTCCAGTGTTGCCTTCTGCGCCCCTCCTTTTTGCGGTGCTCAAGGCTGGTGCTGGGCTACCAATCCGGTGCTGTTGGAGAGAACCGCAAGGTGTCGCAGAGGCTTGACATACTCGCATGATATCGTATGATCACCTTGCCGATCCTAACCCCTCAGCAATTCTGATGGACTAAAGCACTGCCCCCTTCTCAGTTGTGGGTTGAGCTCATTCTGTGTAATAGTACCAACAAACCTTGGATGTCAAGTGACACACGTTTCTGCCAGCATTTCTGTGGTCCCGAATCCATTCATCACCACATATCCCCCTTAACAGTCGGTCACCGCTAGGCAAGTTGTCATTGATATCCCCAGTTTATGCTGGACTTGTAGGGTCGCCCTGTTGCATTTGATAGCCACTTCGTCGCACTGCTTGCCATGATCTTCCCATGTCTCGCATGCGTTCGAGGCGTGCCGCTCTCGAATCGGCGGAGATGTCAAGCAGTCCCAGTGAGAGGTTGCAGCACTTTCGGTTGGCAGAGCAGTTGATGCCACTGTGGCTCAAGTATGGTGCGTTGAAAAATGCCCAGTTGCCCCAGGTATCCCAGGAGAAAGGAGCAGCTGTTGTACTTCTGTGAGAAATACAAAGAAACATCCATTTCCCTTACTGCAAAAGTCAGCCATTTGGTGGTAAACAGAAATCGCGAAGCAGCCACCTGTTACGGTGGCCCGTCTATAGGTCTATAGTATTCACTGATCTTTTAGCTGTCAACGTAGTTATGAGTCGCTCTTCGCCCCTGTTCATCGGCCACCATGGGTCACCACTAGCATGGGGGCCGCTTCTTTGACCAAACCTTGGCCAGATCAAATCTTTTTCGACACGATGCATCATTGACATTGCCCAATTAGCAAGGCTATAACGTTACCATGTATATATGGAGGTTTCCTAGAATGGGGGTACCCAAAAATGGATGGTTTATAATGGAAAATCCTATTAAAATGGATGATTTGGGGTACCCCTATGGATTGGAAACCTCCATATGCATATATAACACGTATAGATACCCATCTGAAGCCAAGAAGGTCAGAACATGTTCGAACTATCCAGCCTCAGCTTGGTCGTTCCCAAGAAAGAGTTATCCCAAGAAAGAGTTTTTGGTTTGGTAGATTCTGCAGCTAACAAAATATCCTCCAGAATATCCCCAGGTATCATCGCGGAATCATCCCTTTGTTTCAGGCACGACATCCAGCTGGACACCCACGCGGCAGCCGTGCTCATGGGCCACGTCACTGGCTTTGCTGCAGTGAACGCCTGGGGTGTTCTGCAGCAGGCAGTGCCGCGCACTTTCTGGTGCTGTGCCGCCATTCCACCGCTATCCTTTTGCGGTCACCTGGTGATGAAAAAAACGGCCATCATTCACCATGTGAACTCCAATTCTCCAAGAGAAACTTGTTGGATTTCTCCCCCTGCAGCATCTTGCGTGGGATATCTCCTCCCTGATAATCGTGGTGCCTTGGATATCTTTAAATCTTTCAGAATGAAAAAGCATTCATTCATCAATTCAATAGATCTATTATACTGATCTATTCAATATCCCACATGAATCACCATATGATATCCCATGAATCACTTTAGACATCTTCGTAGACTTTAGAAACGCTAAAAAAAAACCAGGTAAACGATCCATCCCCAACGACCCACCACCGACCAGTGAGGCATCTCTTGGGTCTACCAAGCCACGAGATACGTGCGCCACAAGAAGACCTTTGCAGATGGCGAAGAGGACGAGTACGAGGCGAGGGCCTCGGTGACTGGTGGCCAGTTTTTTTCGAGTTTTTTGAAGATTGCCAAGAGAATCTAAAAAAAGAATCCAAGAAAGGAAAATTATAGATTTTTGGATATGTTTGGCACATGGGCCCACTAAATCGGAATGAGAGGCGCAACCCACCTGGCAAGTTGGCAATTTGACCACAAGTCTGTTTGTTCCAGATGATGGAGAAAGGAACTGTGACACTTTTGATGACTCTGTGCCGCTGTTTTCGGGCCCTGAAATGCGCCTGCTTTGTCATTTGTTGCTCCAACTTCAGCAAGCCATACCTTGAGAATTCGAACAGGAGCTTAGATGAACATCCAGGTGTAATGTCTGTCCATGTCAACGTGTCAACGGCCGAGACCCCAATGACTGTTGTATTCCAATGACACCGACCCCAACGACTTGTGTGGCTCGGGCTGTCTGTGATGGTGCGAAAACAGATCCCCAACTTTTGATTCGTTTTTGTCACAGAGCTGAAAAGAGCTCAGACTCCATCAGCTTTCAAGGTGGTTTGGGGTGAACATGTGGCAGAAACGGAGGATGAGGTCATTTCTCTGTCTGTGTCCTGGCAGATTTTGCGGCAGGTGACGACCGTCGAAAAACGCATTAAATTGGACACGTAGACTTTCTGTGAAATATTTCCAAGAAGTTAGAAGCAGGATTTTCAGAGGCATTGATCCTGTGATGTCCATCCGATTTATATATATCAGTGGACAATCAACTTGTGAGCCAAGAAACCATATGAAGCCATGAGTACCCTCTGGTAAACTAACACATAGCTATTGAAAATGGCCATGTATAGTGGATTTTCCCATTAAAAATGGAGATTTTCCATAGTTTTTCCGAAGTTTTGGCAAATCCTCGGCCAGGGTCCGTGGCCGTTTCGTGCCTGAGGTGTCTTTTTTGGCAGTGCAGATGTTTCGTTTTTGCATCTCTGGGCACCTTCCCGATGCGAACGGAATGGACAAAGCTGGGCAGGAGACCACTTCGGCTTCTGAAGCATTTTTCAATGGGTTGGTTTAAGGGAAAATGTACAGGAGACCATGGTTTTTACCATGAAATATAGGGTTTTCCTGTAAATTTTCACATTAACCAATCCATTGAAACAACCTCTTAAGGATTCCTCTTAGTGCTTTTGAAGGCAGTTTTGATTTTCCTGATGTGAATGTCAATCACCAGGTAGCCAGCATCCCAAACATCTCTACCCCCCAGAAGATATGTAGATGGACAATGTCGTTGCAGAAGAGGGATTCTTTGACGTGCAACATCTGTCTTCTGACTGGGACGTGGTTTTCTAGCAGGAGTGGCACTCGAATTTCCAGTGTGCTCTGCTGCTGCTGATTGGAGTGATCGCCGGGAGTTCTGATGTTGCACGGCTTCTTCACGAGAGGTAGGGGGGACGGCTCAACTTGTGAGCTGCCAACGGTTGGATCGGGATCCCAATGCCCACAGTCCAGCGGTCAGGGTCACGGGCAATGACCAAAAACTTGAGCAAGCAAATTCTGCTACAGCTTCAAGGTTTAATGACGTATGCTATACAATGCTATATATATACATATATATATATATACACATATATATATATATATACGTATATATATATAATAATATATATATATATATTATAAAATATATATATATAATATATATATATGTGTATATAATATAATATATATATATTATATAATATATATATATAATATACAAATAAACAGGCTACGCGTGTTTAGGTGAATACATGCTTCTTCAGGCATCTTCAGGCCTCAAAACAAGCTGTTGCCAGGTCTCGCAACGTGAATTTCACCCGGGTCGTCAGCTCTGACTCCAAAAGCTCCAAAGTCAGCACTTCCCCCGTTTCTTCTGCGCGCACGGGCGGATGGTTCCAAAAGATCTCGGCTTCTCGGCACTGCAGGGCCAGGAGGCCGTTGGTCTAGCAGAAATTCGATGTTTGAGCCAAAGCACAGCAACTTTGGAACTGTGGCCGTTCGAAGTCCTGGAATGACACCCTGTTGACACAGGGAAGCTTTTTTTTTGCCTTGGCACGTGCCGCGAGAGAGAGAAGCTTTGGAACTTTTCCTGCCATGAAATTTGGAACGTACCCAGCAAGGCGCCGTATCTGTTTGCAGGGTCCAAGAATCATAACATATCATGGCTCTCGTCTTTAGGGATCCCCTAGGCAAAAACTGGCACGCTGCTTCCAAGGCTATGACTTTCGCATTTAGCCTCCTCTTTGCTGCGGAGTGGTGGATTTCCTCAAGTTTCGACTTGGAAGGGTCCTTGAAGGCACGGGAATGTCGAAATATTGATGCAGTCTTCGACGCCACTCTTAATGCTTCAGCCCCCAGTTTGCGCTTATATCCTTCATCTCTCCCCAACAAGTTTGGAAAGGGGTCATATCGCAAAGACCTCTGTGTTGCATCACATGCTCCACTTCCTAGGATATGTTGGAATAACTTACGATCACGAAACTCTGCCCGATTGGATTACGCACTTCAAAGACTCCGGAACTCCGCTGATTCAAAACCTCCATGTCTTGGGAGATTCAGGCACCCTTCCAGGATCCGAATCCGACGTTGACCGGATATGTTGACCATGGATTTTGGGGGTCGCCAATGTGGGACCACCAAAGTGCCCGTATACGTTGCTTCCTCGCCGCCGGCGGGAGGTCATGAACCCTTAAAAGCAACAGACGTCTCCCCACCCTGCCACCAAGCATGATAATGATGACTCTCATGCATTCACCTTGGCAACCATACCTAGCTTGTCCTAGCAGTCCTGCTGCTGCCCTCGTTTTTCATCGGATGGATGTCGTTCCGGTCGTCCTTCCTTCGGCAGGCAGTGGTCTCTGCTTTGTTGGTGACCTGTGTGGCCTTCGTTTTCATCTTCGGCATCGATAAGGCCCGATAAGTTGGTACCCTGTGGCTGAAGCGCGGAAGATGACCAGGTCATGTCACGTCCACCGTCCTCTTGAGATCTTTGCTGTTTGAGTGTGAGATCAGCCCACAGGTGGCCGACATGCATTTTGAGGATGCCGAACTGGACCAGGTGAGGCAGTTGATACCGACACATCACAAAAGTGCACAGCTGTGGATAAAATTGTATAAATGTATATATGTGACATGTTGTGACATGTGCATATGTAATTATATATCTATATGCATGTGCATATACATGTATTTGATATCTTTGAATGTTAGTGTATGTGAATATGTAGTTGGATGTGTCAGTGTACGTGCAAGTTGATGCGTATCTCTCTCTCTCTCTCTTTCTATGTCTATATATATATTATATATATATATAAATATGTGCACATGCACATGCACACGTATATATATATATATATGTATATTATACGATGTATATGCTCCACTGTATCTGTCTCACGAATGTGAGACCGTCACAGGCACTTCGCTTGATCATCTCGGCTTTGGGAATGTTGATTGGTTTCTCCTGGGAACGCTGCTTCGATGCGGCTCTGGGTGGCTTATCTAGTGGCGTCGACGACCAAGGCCATCAGTTTTTTTTCAGACCCCGGAAAATTCAGAAGATTCAGAAGACTTGATAGTGGATCACGATGGATCATGATGGATCATGATGGATCATGTACCTAGCTTGCCAGGTCATGTCGATCATGTCGCTCCAGGTGCCAATGGCAGTACCATAAGCCGGCACCACCTTGGCCTTGGAAGTCTACCGCCGCCAGTGTGCAATCTGCTCATGGCAGTGACGTGTCGCAATGGTGAGTTTTGTGGCACGTCATTTTTGATCGCCTGCTTTTACTGATGGGTACGACTGGTGGTATTTAAGAATGGTTTTTGTTGATCTCCCATGTGGTTCTCTCGTAAAAAAATACTTCAAGATCAAGGAATTTATGAAAGCTGGGGCCCTGGTCTAGAAATATTGGAGATATGACTTGTAGTTACACTTACAGGACCATGTTCATTCGGTTTCGAACAGAAATGGCTCTCTTGCATTCTCTTGCCAGAAGTGTTGCAGGTTCCACATGCCAATTTCTTCCCAGGAACCGACAAACAGTCTGCTCAATATTTCAGACGCATCAGAGAACGATGTCCTTATTGGTGTCTCACCATTGGGGATGGGCAAGTCATCTTCCAAAAAGCAGCCCCGGCTGAAGCGCTGAAAAAACACAATCTACTGCCCTGCTGATCATTGCTGATCCATGTTCATCCGATGTTCATCCGTTCTGATGAAAGGTGGCTTTGGCCGTGTTGGTGCTGCCTGCGTGGAAGTGGTACATCCTGCCTTCGCTCCACAGCCATGGATGCCATAGTGCGTCCGCAACTGGTGCCTTCACTAGCAATGGTTGATGAAAAGGCAACCAACAAAGGCTGACAATTAGCTCAATGTAATGCTGATTTGCGAAGACACACTTAACATCATTTAGCTACATACAGATGCCTCAAACCATGGCCACATTAACCAGCACGGCTGGTTGCAGTTTCGCAAACCGGCTTCCAGAACTCCAATATAATATGAGGTCACAACTTACTGGTGCTTAGTAGGGAATGAGGGAATGACCTATAATAAACCATTAATCATCATCCCATTCCCATCCATTCCTTCATTCCCTGCTAAGCACCAGTTGGGAGCCAAGAGATGCTGCCGGCTCTTCCGTGAACTCTTTCCATGAACTTCTTCCATGATAAGCACCCCATCTACGTTGCGTCCCCTTCTCAAGCCTGTGTGTTTCCTCATATTTTACCTCAAATCATCATCCAAAGTCCATTTTGGAACGTCTCCGAAGCGTCCGTCTCCAGTTTCAGGATCCGTGGAAGATGCCGAAGAGCCGCCGGAGGTTCGGTTGGAGGTGGCGGTCCACATGGGGCACCTCAAAAGGGGTTATCCCCCCGGAGGGTTTCGCTGAATGGTTAGAAGCGAATGGTTTTGCTTACCCTCTGGTAAACGTTTACATAACTATGGAAAATCACCAATTTCAATGGGAAAATCCACTAATCCTTTCCCCCTAATACTAAACCCCCCCCCAATAGTAAACACCCCGGGTAGTTTTTATTATTAGGGGGGTATTTATTATTAGGGGGACCCTAATAGNTAATCCTTTCCCCCTAATACTAAACCCCCCCCCAATAGTAAACACCCCGGGTAGTTTTTATTATTAGGGGGGTATTTATTATTAGGGGGACCCTAATAGTAAGCGCCAGACCTTAATATATAAAACTATTTTTCTCGATTTCAAAATCAATTAAATCTCAATTTAAAACGCAATTAATACGTTGCAAAAAATTGGATTTCGAAGCGGGTCCCTAATAGTANAAACACCCCGGGGTTGACTAGTTTTTATTATTAGGGGGTGAAACCCACAAATGGTAGGTTTATTTTTAAATTGTTTTTTAAAGGGGATCAATTAAAAGTAAAATTGGCCAACCACAAATTTTCCAAAATTGGAGATGGACCCTAGTTTTTAGTATTTGGGGGACGTTTAGTAATAGGGGGAAGGGATTATTTCTATGGCNTTGGCCAACCACAAATTTTCCAAAATTGGAGATGGACCCTAGTTTTTAGTATTTGGGGGACGTTTAGTAATAGGGGGAAGGGATTATTTCTATGGCCATTTTCAATAGCTACGTTTAATTACCAGAGGGTACCTGAAGAAGAGTTGTCCTGAAAAAAGCTGAGCAGAAGCAGTTTTAAGGGGCATCTATATAGTCTGGATTTCTTGTTGATGCGATGGAGTGGTTGTGGTGTGTTTTGGGACCGTCAGGACCTTGGCAACGAGACACGCCTCTTCGGCCGCTTTCAACAGGGTTGTGAAGGTGGCGAAGAGGCGCGCTGGCAAACGGAAATGGATGGATTTTTACCCTCTGGCAATTAAACGTAGCTATTGAAAATAGCCATTTAAAGTGGATTTTCCCATGAAAAATGGTGATTTTCCATAGTTTTGTTAGTTTGCCAGAGGGTACATGGAAATGGTATGAAATGGTTATGGAAATGGCTTAGACTGGGCAAGGTTGGATTCCCAACCTCGCACGGATCAAGGTCAAATCGACTTCCTGGTGCGAGAAACAGCTGCTGTTTAAGGAGACCCAGCAGGTCATTTGTGACAGGATAGACATGTATATATATATATATGGGTATGGCTCAAAATTATTCACCCTATAATTGGTTGGTTTATGTTACTTTCCCATTAAAAATGACCATTTTTGGTACCATAATTTTGAGCCATAGCCATATATACATATATATGCTAGCCCCCCAAAAAACCTACCTTTTGCTATCTTGTAGCTAGCTGCTTGCACTAGAGGGGGGGTACCTTATATATATATATATATATGCTATCCCCCCCCAAAGATCGACCTATTTGTGCTCTGGATGCATACAAGATGGACTATGTGTTTGTGTCAGACGCATTTGGAGGATGTAGACAAACTTGTGAGACATGATGGTTCTGGCATCAAGAGGTCTTAGGAGGTCCTAGGACCTCACNCAAGATTGCACAGAAAGTTTTGGGGGAATCTTGGTTCTTGGTTCCAAGGAGGTCCTAGGACCTCTTAGTTCTTCTTCCTTTCAGACTATGTCTTAAGTAGTTCATACTAATGTTGGATTTCTGAGTGATTTCTATCATTTCTGTAGGAGTTCAACAGATTCTCTTTAGAATTCTATGATATGTCCAAGGAAATTCTATAGGATGTCTAAAGAATTTCTATGGGATGTCTGTGATATATCCAACGGATGTCCATGGTATTTTTCTGATATGTCTAAGGGATTTCCATGGAATTCCTGTGTGATTTCTATGGTATTCCTTTGCAATTTCCATAGAAATTCTATGNATGTCTAAGGGATTTCCATGGAATTCCTGTGTGATTTCTATGGTATTCCTTTGCAATTTCCATAGAAATTCTATGGGATTTCAAAGGGATTTCTATGCACATTCTATAGGATTTCTATTCTATTTCTAAGTGTTGTTTTGACTATTTCTCCACGATGTCTACAGAATTTCTATGGGATCTCTTTGGTATTTCAAGGAGACATCAATGGAATTCCTATGGGGTTTCTATGGGATGTCTGTGGTATTTCTAAGGGATGTCCATTGTATTTCTATGATATTTCTAAGGGAAATCTATGGTTTTCTATGATATTTCTACGGGATTTGCATGGAATTCCCGACTGATTTTTGTAGGTTTTCAAAACACTTTATATGTGGTTTCTATGATATTTCTCATGGATTTCTGTGAAATTCCTGTGTGATTTCTTTTATTTTCTATGATATTTCTATGGGATTTCTCTAGGATGTCTAAAGATTTTCTATGGGATGTCTGTGATATGTCTAAATGATGTTCATGGTATTTCTATATTTCTAAGGGATTTCCATGGAATTCCTGTGTGATTTCCATGATATTTTTTGCAATTTCTATATATAGAAATGAATGGGATTTCTATGCAATTTCTGTGGGGTTTCTATTGGATTTCTAATCTCTATGGGATGTCCTATAGGATGTCGAACGTGTTTCTATGGGATTTCTTTGCTTCTTCAAGGGGATATCAATGGAATTCCTATGGGATTTCTATGGGATATGTGTAGTATTTCTAAGGGATGTCCATGGCATTTTTATATGTCTAAGGGATTTCCATGAAATTCCTCTGTGATTTCTATGGTATTCCTTTGCAATTTCTATAGATCTTCTATGGGATTCCTAAAAGGGATCTCCATGCAATCTCTATAGGATTTCTATTCGATTTCAAAGTGTTGTTTTGAATATGTCTATAGGATGTCCAAAGAAATTCTCTATGGGATCTCTTTGGTATTTCAAAGGGATATCAATGGAATTCCTATGGGATTTCTAGGGGGTGCCTGTGATATTTCAAAGGGATGTCCATGCTATTTCTATGATATTTCTAAGGCATTTCTATGATATTTCTATGGAATTCCTACGGGATTTCTATGGGATGCCTCTGATATGTCCAAGGGATGTCCATGGTTTTTCTATGATTTTTCAAAGGAATTTCCATGGTATTCCTGTGTGATTTCCAACACTGTTTTTTTACAACTGTTCTTTTCAAACTATAGTGAGATGCCATTTCATAACCTTAGGAAAAAATTGAATGGAGAGATGGTACCATATATATATATATATATGTATGTATATATATAGTTCACTGGATAGATTAATATACATAATTTTGTACTTAGAGTATTTTTTTGAAGTGCGTTTGCAAACGATTGCAAACGACCAGATTCATGATTTAAGATTCAAGATTCAAGTAGTGCCGTAACTATATTACCTTATTTCGTTGGCTTCAGATGGTTTTGTTTTGGATTGAGGATCGAAGATTGAAGATTGAAGGTCCAGAAAAAACTTCTGAAGATTGAAGATTGAAGATTTAATTTCCAGAAAAAACTTCTTCACTCCAGGACTCTGGATTGAAGAAGTTTGGGATTGAAGAAGTTTTTTCTGGACCTCCAATCTTGAATCTTCAATCCAGGACTTTGGATTGAAGAAGTTCTTTCTGGACCTTCAATCTTCAATCTTCAATCCAGGACTCTGGATTGAAGAAGTTTTTTCCATCTCCAATCTTTCATACTTCTTACTTCTTGGTTCTGGCCGTTTGCAAACGTTTGCAAACGCACTGGGAGAAAATGTCGCCTAAGTACATGGAAGTATATCTATATATGTATATATCTGTATATATATATATATGGTACTATCCCTCGAAACTATGTCCAAATTTGTTCTAAAAAACCATCTAAAAATATCCCCTCAAAATATGCAAAAAAGTAACACTGTAAATACCAGTAAAAATCACAAAAAGGTATTTTGTTTTACTTTTCTTGGGGTGGGTACCATGTATATATAAATACATATATATATATATATGTACATATATGTATATATATATACATATATATATATATATACATACTCTGTGTGTATATATATATATATATACATAATATGTGCGTACGGTATATGAATGTTTCTTCTTGGTTTCTGGTTTCTATATGACCTTAAATTTATGCCAACCACATTTGGCAACCACTTCAAAGATTGCCCTGTAGGGACACTCTAATGATTCTAATGATCAATTTTCCAAGGCAAGGTCCTGGACACAAGCGATGGCTAACTTTTCTTAATCAGCGGGGGCAATTCATCCACAAAGAATCTCTGCTTATTAGTTGCTCTGAATTCGAGTCCAAACTTATTTTCAGCTGCTTGAAGGACGTTTCCTGCTGGGTATCTTCATGTTTTTTCCAGAAAGGCTTGTTGTGGGCGCGCAAAAAACAACACTATTTCATATATTTTCCCAAAACATATTCCATGATCTTAAGCAATATTGTTTTTTTGCTGTCCATACACAAGGCTTTTGTAGTGGAAATAGAGCTTAGAGTGCCTAAACCACCTCCCTCCCCCAAAAAACAGAAAGAACATCAAAGAAAAAAAAACAAAGAAACCAAAAAGCACAAAAAGAAACGAAAAACAGATTTCTAGTTTTACATGAATTTTGCCACACAAAAGAAAGACTGAATATTTTGCCTGGGAACTACATGACCTGAACTTCTCAACTGCAGTCTTGCATTTCTGTCCAAGTATTTTACTGCATAATGGGGATGCATCTTGATTTTACCACATTTTGAAACCAATATCGACCATTGTTCTGAAGTAGTGCATTTTGCACATGAAAGAGTGCATTTCTTTGGATCAGGTTTCCTCTTTGTGAACATCACATCACAATATCACCTTGTAGCCCTGCTTTATTTCCAAAGGTTACACTAAGAAAACCAAGACCTTATCAAAAATCTCCCGCCCACAACAAGCCCCTCTCGTTTTTTTTTGGGCTGGACAGCATGGCTGGTGGATACCGTCTGGTCGCAACGTGGCCAGGAGAAGAGGGGCCTCTCTTCCAGCAGCTTGAGAACCGAGATGAGTCTTGCAAGTGTTGCGAGTGTTGACCGCTATACCCCTCGGATGATTTCTATTTGAGGCAACCGGGCAGTGAGGGCTCCGGATTGCGGCCTCTTTGCATTGCTTAGGGGAAGCCAGAGACGGTTGACGCCAAAGGGTGTCGTAAGATTGGCATCTTTCATGACTAGCTCCACTTGTTGCAGCATGAAACAGATCATGGCCAGCTCAATCTTTGAGATCGCCAGAGATCTTCGGTTTCCCAATTTTTTCACTGTCATTTTCCAGCCAATACGCTTCTCAAGCAGAGAGGACTAGCGGCTAGCGAGGTCGGGCACTTATTTGTTCCTGACTCCAAAATTATGGCTTAACCTGGCTTGAACCCGAAGAACACCTTCTTCCATGGACGCATTTCAGGCCAAACACTTAAAGACATATCTCGACTTATGTTTTGAGCAGGTTCCCGCCATCTCTTGAATTCGATAGAGTTTGTAAGTCAGGCCATTGTACGTCAAGCTAGACGTGCAACAGACGCGTCTCTAGCTTGACTGCAGCCATGCCGGCTATGCTCTGTCTCACACATTTGGCAGAGCTCAATACACGCCTGCATTCACTATTCCATCCAAATTGACACCGAACCCAAGGAACTTGTTCAACGAAAATCATCCGCACTTGGATCAACATGCATCGCAGGTGTGCGTTTTATGACTGTCCTTCCATTCGCATAAAACATTCACTTACCGCGAAAGGAATTCAGATGGTGGAAAGGATGGGGAATGCGGAATGCGATCGGATGGGTTGTTTATCGGTGTCTGTACAGATTTCTGCAGGTCTGATCCGACTTGCTTTTCGATAGTCTTTTTATCGGTGTCTTGTTTGCCAGAGTTGGAACTGGCTATCAAGCATGATCAATGAGATGAATGGTTTAGTCTCCTGTATTCCTCGGTCACTGACGTGCTGATTATGGACTGGTTGGTGCCTGCAGCGAACAGACGGGTGAGTTGGGTTAGGTCCGGGTCTTGGGACCGATCCATGGCTCCCGATCACCTCGAAACGATCCATGACCGGGTTAGCCGTCCTTTGAGCCACAGCCATGTTCATATCATGCTCATCTGCTATACAGCCCGATTTCACATGATTTCACGGTCTCTTGGTCCTTCAAGTATTACCCGGCAATGACCCAAATAGCAATGGAAAATCACCATGAATACAGTAGCTAAACTATCGCTGCTCAAACTAAGAATCATGGACAATTAGCCATGGGATGAGAAGTTGCCAGGTGTCGACGTGGAAAGTGGAGTTGCACGTAGCGGGCCCAGCCCCGAAATGGTGGTGGTTCATCTATCCCCAAACGATGACCCATGAAATAGCTCATAGAGGACCCCAAAACGAATGGACCAGTACTCTATAGCTCTCGGTTTTCCGGGAGATATATTGTATTCGGGGGGATGATTTTGTCTACTGGATCCAAAGCAGGACAAAGCTAGGGCAATACGGAATACAGTTTGCTTCACATGAAATCTATGTTCTGGGTGTGAATTCACCACTGGTCCAATACCATGTGATCCAATAACATGTGATGTCAACCCAGGATTGATAAACCCTGGTTGATCAATTCGGGGCTTTCCCTCCACTGCTGATAATCTGCTACGGAAATGGTACTCAACAATTCAACAGCCCAGGGCTGAATAAAATCCAGGGTTCACATCATTTGGTCATGATTCTTTATCGGATACAAAATCATGGAAGATTGCGGCATACCTGAACCTATTTGTATACCATTCGGTATTATATATGGATATGTATATATATATAATCTATAATATATAATATATTATATATAATCTATGATATAAATATATAGCCTATAATATATAATATATAATATATAATATACAATCTATAATATATAATATATGATATATAATATATACTATATACTATATACTATATGATATATAATATATAAACTATATGATATATATAATATATAATATGTAATATGTAATATATAATATATAATGTATAATATATAATATATAATATATGATATATAATATAAAATATATAATATATAATATAATATATAATATATAATATATAATATATAATATAATATATAATATAATATATAATATAATATATAATATAATGTATAATATAATATAATATAATACAATATAATATAATATAATACAATATAATATAATATAATATATAATGTAATATAATATATAATATAAAATATAATATAATATAATATATTATAATATAATATAATATAATAGAATAGAATATAATATAATATATATATATATATATATGTTTTTCTACATGTATATACACATTCATTGAAACCGCCGATATCAGCGTTGTTTTGTGCTCAGATATCAAATGAATCAAAATATATGGGTATGAGCCAAAAACCCTGGTAGCCTAGTGAACCCAAAAATAGCTGGTACATGGATGTTCATCCCCCCAAATATGGCAATATATATAGGTTTTGACACATCTCCATTGAAAAATCATCCACCTATTCCAGATATATGTGTGAAACCAACCCCCAAAAAACCAGGGTTGACAAGTGAAGATGAAGTGCTCCAGGCGTAGGGAGTATCGTAGAGTATCTTGGGAGTTTCCCTGGGGAAATTGCCAATTTATAGATGATTTATCATGTTTCATATTGGGATATACTGCAATGGGACATGTACATATATATATATATACATGTATTATATTACATGTATATGGTATAGTATGTATGTATGTACATATACGTATAACGGGACAATCATATACATGTTGAGGTAATCAAACATGGCAATTGGAAATCCTTGAACTATATGGAGGGTTTGATGGGAATAATCATCAAACAAATGGAAAACAGGTATGTATAGATGTGTATATATATATGTATATCTATGTATATATATTATATTGCATTATATTTGACTGTTTGTCGATTGTGTATTCATATCTACAATGGGTTTGTCTACTAATAGGGTACTCCCAGATGGCTCAAATCATGTTCCTATTGAAATTGTCATGTTGGATAGATACCCCAATTTTTTGGTGATATCTCATTATCTTCCCATAAAATGGTTGGTTTCCCCATTGAATCACCACTATATCATCTGCCATTATATCCCATATATGTATATGTAATATCACTATGTTTGATGACAAAGTCCCAATTGATGTTCCATGATATTCGATTATATCCATGATATCCCCATTGTATTCCATTAATCATATCCCTCCTGATGGTTTTCATATTGAAATGGTTGGGGTTTCCCCCTTGAATCACCATGAAAACCCCCCGGCCTAGGGAACTCAACCACGGTATCTGCAGGCTCTGATCCGGATAGAGTTCCTGGAAACACACCGGATCTCCGACTGGTTGGGGCTGGATCATTAGGGCCCAAAGAAGTTGCAGTACTTGTTTAACAAAAGAATAGATAATTTTAGTCATTGATAGATTCATATAAGAAATGTATACATGCAATTATATGTATATATATATATACCATAGACTGATAATACTATTACACTTGTCACTTTCCGTCTTCAACCATTCAGTCACCCTATCCACCCCAGACCCGCACGATGCCCGTAGAGAGCCCCGGGTGTTGACCAGTTTTTTGTTCGCCAGGTGGCCTCAAACATCATACTCCAAAGCTTGTCTTGAGTGCTTTTCACACCTGGTTCGGCCGTGAAAGGCTTGTTGGCCACAGCGACTCGACAAAAGCCCATGGGTATAGGTCCAAGACACATACAGATAATATGCACAAACATGTGTGTGTATATATGTATTATATATATATATACATCTGAGCCATTGCCATTTGTCAAAACTCATTGTCTTCGCTACGCTCTCAAAAAAAAGGTATCCCTTGTGGAGGGGGGCCCTATCGCTACCCATGGTTTTGCACTGACAAAGAGAGAGGAACAAATCTACGTAAAGAAAAAAAAGGAATTGAAATGAACGGAACAGCAAAAGGATGCAAAAGGAAAGGAAAAGAGGAGCAAAAGAAAAGGAACAGAAGAGGAAAGAAAAAGGACAGGAAGGGTAATGAAAGAGGAAAGGAAGAGGAAAGGATGAGGAAGGAAAAGAAAGGAAGAGGAAAAGAAGAGGAAAAGAAGAAGAAAGGAAGAAGAAAAGAAGAGATGAAAGGAAGAGAGGAAAGGAGCAGAGGACAGGAAAAGGAAAAGAAGAGAGGAATGGAAGAGAAAAGGACCACGAACGGAAAGGGTCTATTGTGTTTTGTGCACATTCTAGCTACAAGAGAACTCTCCTTACACAAATAGTGATCATCCCAAAGCGGCCGAGTTGGTCGTTGGGCAAACAGTTTGGTGTCCCACAAAAGATCCGCAAATTGGCAAAGGAATAGCAGATATCCCTGCAACAAATCGACGTTGATGCCGCGCCTGCATAATAAAAGTTGTCGGCGGTGTTGATCACGAAACTCCTTGGAACATTGAAAAACAAAAATAAACACATGAGCCATGAACAAAATAGTCCGTTTCCATCCGTTTCCCATCTAAAATGAAGTACTCGTTGCTTCACAGGTTTCCAATTCATTTATTTTCTACATACTCCCCAATAACCAGGTAGTATAACTTCTGAAAAATAACCAACCCACTGGTAGTTGGGAGTGGTCCAAGATGAAGGTCAACATGGGCTCCAAGGAGATAAATGTTGTTCTATATACTGTATAGATCTATATCATATCATTTATATATATATATAATACTGAAATGAAACATGTATAGTATAAGTATATATATATATATAATAATAATAATAATAATAATAATAATAATAATAATATTGCTGAAGTATTATAATTCACTAATTTAAAAATAGCTACAATAAGGCTCAGCCTCACCCTGCGCTACAGCACTGCCACGTGAAGGCGTCTGGACCAAGGTGCCCAGAAGTCAACAAAAACAAGGGCCCCAATGAATTATTGAACTCTTGAGTAGAAACGATGGACCGAGAGCGTTAGTCACTCAGGTGCATATGAACATGCTGAAATAAGGCCATTTGAGGATGATTCCCCTTACAAAGCATCATTCCACCGAGTCACCGTGAGGTCATTGTAATTCATGCAAATATTTATATAATTATATTTCATTAGTATATAATATATTAGTATGTATTAGTATATACCTATCCTGACGGTGTGTACCTATCCTGACAGTAGGGGGGGAGATACAAATCTGGGAGTACAGACTGGAATACCCCAACAATTAAAATGAGTCCTCATCCTCATGTGGGTGCCTGACTCTCAATCTTCACTGCTCGTACTAGATGTGAAATGATGTGGGTCATTTTCTTTGATCCTTCCTCTTGAAGTATCCATTTTTTCCTCCCTGATGTTGTGTGCAGCACTGTGACATCAAGCCAACCCCCCAATGTTTGTCCAACCAATTCACGCCATGGGCAAAGCTGCTCACTTCCCCACCCCTCGGTGGGCCTGTCTTTAAAGGGCGACCAAGGCTCGGTTTTCGCTCTTTGGCTAAATCCGTCATCGAGGTGGCCACATTTTGCTGGGCAAAGTGGTCTCTCCAGTACCAGTCTTTGTCCTGGTCACATTTGAGACACCCCGGAGATGGCTGCTTGTCTGGGGAAATCCCTATGGCCTATATGGACATCTGCTATGGGAAAATCAACTTGAAATGATGATTCCCCAGGCTAAGCCATGTTTGATTACGGGAGGGTATAATAACTTATGTAACTGAACATATGATGCTGCAAACAACATGTTCTTAACCATATCAGCAATCTTTGGATGATCACACTTTTCATACGACTTTGATCCACCAAGTCAGAGGATGTCACAGGGTTTTGTAGCATTGACAAGCAAGTCCTCATGTACTGGGGTCGAACTAAGCAATCAATAGCTGGAATGTGATAATCCATCCTATTCATATACACACGATTACTAAACCATGGTCTTTTCAAGTTTATTCATTAGAGGGATTACCCCTGAAATAGTCATAATAAGATGCGTAATGAATCTTAATGATACTTAAATGGTACCCCCCCCACTTGAACAGCCTATAGAGGTTTACTAATCTATGGTTGACATCATCCACCAACCTCCCGGCAACTGGGCTCCGGGTTGCATCGATCACTGTTCGAGACGCCTGGAAGCGTGGAAGGTCGGGGGTTGTTTCCATTGGAGGCATCACGGGAATCCAAAGCAGCTGGAATCCTTCAAGACAAGCTATATACCTCTGGGTTCAACATCCATTTTAGATCTTGCATAACTGGGTTTACATCAATTTACCAAGTGGGACGTACATCCAAGTAAGGGCTACCCTGTGAGGTCACAAAGAAAATTGAAGGCATTGATTGTCAATTTTAAATCTTGTGGCCCATGTTCTATGGCATTCTATGCCAAACTGAGGTTACGCTCACAACCACATCCCATTCCAAGGTGGATTTTGGCGCACGTTTGAATCATGGGAAACCCCGAGACCCCGGGTTTCACCTTTCATCTTGTGGCCTTAAGGGTCCGTTCAATTCGTGGTGTGTAGATTTCCGGTTGTTGGCTCAAACCCCTTGTTAGTTGTATCGTGTTGTAGCCGTTGATTGCTTCAATCCCAAAGACTACCGGTCCAAGCCTCATGTTCTCAAACAGCCAACAACACATGAAATTCTGGTAGAGGCTATCCCATTCTGTGGGCACAGGAAATGTCCCAACCAGGTGCCGCCAGTTTCTGCCGCACCTCCTTTGCCCCAGCTGCATTCCAGATGCATCGAGCCGCAGATGGGGTACCCTGAGCCCCAACTCTTCACCACCTTGAGCCGACGACAAAGGCGGGGTGCCGCACCGACACCCGGTGCGTTGTGTCTGTGGCACCAGGTTTCGACCTATTGGAAAATCACCAAGATCCGCAAGAACTCTCAACATTATCTATAGCTGTATACATATATATATATATTGTAACATATCATAACAATTTACTAACAGTTGGATTAAACAACTTGGATTCCCATGATCATAGTGAATCGACAAAAATCTGAAATATGTTGGTTACTATAATTCCCTTCTATATAATCTGCCAGTATAACTGAGGTGTTCGAAACAACGCATACAAAATCACCATGTGAAAAAGGAAAACCATCTGCCAAGCCATGAATTCTTCATTGCTTTCCACCCGAGGCTTCCAAATAAAATTTGCTTGGTCTTGGTCTTGGCTGGAATGACTGTTGTGTTGCATAGGTTCACAACGATTCCCAACAGCCAATAATGAGTCAAATCCGTCTTGCCCCTTCCCTCGCCTAGTTATAGAAACGTGACATTTTGCAAATTGGTGATAACTACAAACTGTTCACATACATCTGGGATCGCTTTAGTTCTTCATTTTTTCCCTCCCATCGTCCAAGTTGTTTCGAACCTTTCCTGATATTGTTTGTATTTCCAAATTCCCGACCAACCCAAATTTCAAGCGTTCAAAAACCATCAAGCACAATCACCTGAAATTCTTCCTGTTCACTCAATCTTGACTCCAAATCTATCCAAGTCAACATGATATTTTCCTCATATTTTCCCAGATGTTCAAAACAACCATGTCTCATTTATAGATCTCTTTAGTCTCCCCTTTTCCCCAACCATTAAAAAAACTCAGGTAGTTTCCTCTTTTCTCCACCATTTTCCACCATGTCCATCTTAAGTTTCGTACCATGTTTTCCCCGCTTTCCCAGAGCCCCAGCGTGCTGGTAAAAACAATACGAAATGCAAAACAAAAAAAAAAATCTACCCTCTGGTCATTTAACATAGCCATGGAAAACATTGAAAACCCTCTATAAATCGAGGTTTTAATGGGAAAAAATCATCCCAAACTGGCCATTTTTCCCACCCCTACACAAAAAAAACACGAAAAAAACCTGCGAGACACCTCCGAGGCGGTGATCAATTTTTCGGCTTTCGCCTTCTTCCAGGCCTCGGTGATGCTGCGGATGGGGAATACATGGGGATACCCGTCCGACGTAAACGTTTAAAGATGTGGAAAAGCCATCCATAAAAGTGGAAAACCATGAAACATGAAAATTAAAAATGGTTCATTTATATGTTCATTTCCCAAATGGGAAACCATGGTTTTGCTTTTTCGACATCCTTTTGTATGTTTACCCAAGGGTACCCATGAAATCCCAATGGTCATGGGAAATCAATGAATGATGAAACCTGAAATTTTGGGGTAGCCTACGTTTAGACAAAACCAACTTCCTGGGGATGATTGTCCCAACTAACAAGGATGAATTTTCTTTTGTCAACCTCTTTATGGTGAAAATTGTACAGTAAATCTAAACCTAACAATGTTTCAAATGTTTCAACTTGCCTGGATTTGCCTTCTGACAATTTGGGATGATGATCAGCCCACCAAAATGCGGACATGATATAACACAAGACAGCAAGCCGGCTCAGTGGGATGCATCAAGACTTCAGCACCCGATCAGTGTTCAAGCCCCATCCAAAAAAAAACTGGGATTGTGCAACACACAAACAATACCCTTCAATAAACTAACATAGATAATGTCAAATCATTTATTTGTAGACCATTTTCACAGGGCAACCCTGGGTTTTCCTCATTCTTTTTGGTATGTTCACTTTGGGGTATCTCTCAGTTCATACCGTTCATACCCCTACCTTCGCGCCCAGTGGCTTCTGGGGAGGATGAACCCTGGAAGCAATTGGAATTCCACATCCTCGGAACCCATGGCCGCAATGCCGTGGTTTCAGCGGGCGCAATGGGGCTGGGAAGAGGGGGTCATGAGTCAGGAAGCGAATCACATCACATAATGCCATACAAATATTTATGTGTCTGAGTCTGCATACCTTAAATGATGTCGCTGCACATATACTTCAAATTCCATGCCCGTGTATCTTCAGGCAGAGATTCATCGGCCCAAATCGTGGGTTCATTGGCACCCCATTGCTGAGCACCATTTTTACCGGATTTTTACCGCGCGATCCACAAAAATCATATAAAACCCAGTCCACGGAAAGATTTTCCCTTCAAACAACCCATTGAAACTAGGTCTTACCGTATCCATACTGGAACCTACCTTTCACCCTAGTCTCACCAAGCTTCGCCGTGGTCCAGGCGCTTCCCATGTTTATGCCGGTGCCTTCACCGCAGATTTCCATCGCAATTGTGGGCACAGGAGCTAGTTTTGTGGAGTAAAACCATGGTGAAACCTGTGGAACTCGAAAAACCGGTAATTTTTAGTGCCAGTAGAATCCCATATTTCAGCGAACAGCCAGCAGATTTCTGTAGCACAAAGGCGCCCGGCCTGGATAGGTGCCCCAATCCTTGGTGGGAGGCATTCTCTGTTTATCATCCCCGATGGAACAACAATTTTAAAGTTTGGAACTGTCTAGGACTTCACTCAAACCACTTAACATCGATCTTTTTTGGGGTTGCGATGCGATGATTCTCAGTCTTTTTCGATATTTTTCTTGATGCTGCAGGATCATAAAGTTCTTGTCCACCAAATTTGGATCAGCTGGATGGTAGATTCTGCTTCCAACAGCTGTGACGCCGCGACGTCTTATTTTTTTCACAAAACAATACAAAACATGAATCACAAGTCTCATCATGATGGGATTGTTATATTGACCAATCCTATGATATTCATAATTCCATCGTAAAATATTGTATATAACGTATCATGACACGATGATTATAATATTGATACTTTGACCATGACACGCCATGGCCACAATAATCCTGTTGGGGTAAGGTGGCAATGACAGTGCCTATGACTATGCCAATCGACCTAGAGGGAGTTCCTGCGAAACGATCTCCAAAATTATGAGGGAACATTCAAGAAGTGAGACACTAATTAAGTAGCCAGCACTTCCGGAAAAACATGATTACACTCCAGTACTCAAAAGTGGCATCTAACATCTATGGGGGATTTCCCAGTGACACCGGAGGGTAAACCAAGTGAGTAGAAGCCACCACGACGAGGCATTCAGGACTTTGCCAAGGCACCCCAATGACAAAGATGTTGACCTGGCACATGCTGGTGGGTTGAGAACGGGATTCGCCGTTCATGGATCTCCATATATTATATATATTCCCAAAGATATCAAGGGGCGCAATTGGTATATCCATAGTATCCATAGTCTACACCCCTCTACAATCATCGACCACGCATCATTTGTCAACGATATCCTCAGAAGTTTCTGAACATGTTGGATCCGCAGCTCACCATGGGTCATCTCAGCGCTCTTCATATGTCTCACCTCTTGGGGATCTCCTCCATCTGGAAGGGTGGCGGGCAGCGGCTGCTTCTCAACGAGCCGACGATCCAAGAACTGCCTCGCAAGAGGTAGGGGAGAACTGTCCCGCTGAACCAATCTATGATGATATTTGGTGATTCTGCTTATCATCAAATTGGAGAATCACCAAAAAGTAATGAGGATTAAATCACCACTTTTACTTTCTGCTGCTTGCTATGGAATGGGGCAATGGGATGATAGCTAATAGCTACGTATTATATTTTGGTAATTCCCCCATTCCTTACTAAAAGCACCTGTTGTGATTTGTTTATCCACAGTTCAGATTCGGACTGTTAGATCAATCTCAATTGTACTCAAATGTCACATAAACAACCAATTCTTCCCAATAGGGATGGTGATTTTTGAATCCAACCAATAAAATGAGGATTCTGCAATATTCTGCCAAACGAAACATAACCAATAGAAGTCGCTGGGATGTGACCAAAAAAGAACGGGGGAGAACAGGATAACCATTGGATAACCATGGATAACCAATAAATCTGGGATGGACAAATATGTACAGTAACATACAGCAACCCATCAAGACGATTGGGATTTTTCACATCAAGACCCTGGGCGCCCACCGGTGGGATGATCCCATGTTCTGAACTGCGAAACCGTGAGCCACTTGGATGATGCCTAAAAGTTGATAAATGATCAGTAATGTTGGTAAAACAATAATAAACCATCCCCAAAATCACCATAAATAGGTGGTATAAACCATCAAAATATAAGTGGTTTATTATTGTTTTACCCACATTACTTGAAGTGTAGATGATATTAGATGGGTTTGTCTGGCAATAGAGCAGCCTTTAATCTGGTGGTTACTCATCAGTTTGCCTAAAATGGCAATCTCATGCGCGCAGGATCAGCCACAAAAACGCACCGTTGCATCTTTCTCTTCTGTCCTATGCTGTAGTAAGATTGGTAAAACTAATTGTGACTGGCCCGTGCTACGCGTACCCTAAGCGGTCAAAAGGAGCACCCCCCAGTCACAACTGAACGGACGGAGCAGCACTGCGCGAAAAGCTTTGAGTTGAATCTGCAACGACCTCTTTGTCTTCATCATTGGGTGTTTCCTGAAATCGGGGTATCCCCAAATCATCAAACAGTTCATCCTATTCTCGTATTGAAACAAACACAGACAAATGAGTCCCACTCATCTTGGGAAATACCAAGTTGAGCCACTGAGAATATGATCTACAGAATTCCTACTTAGATGCTGGCAGAATTGGCGATTCGTGATCAGGAAGTGGCTTACAACCCTCAAAAATCTGGGATGTATGGGGGTATACCCCAGTAACAGAAACCACTTAGCCAGTTCTGCTAACATCAACATATACATTATGTCCAATAAACCAGAAAAGGTCCACACACACACAACTGATGGGTCAATATTCAGCAAGATCCCCAGGATTCCAGTGTGATTTCCTGATAACAAAAATCAAAATGTCCCAAGGTTGCGACTTCTACCAGAAGCTTTTGCTTAGAGTATTCGAGTCCCCATGTTGTTTTGATTCGAAATAAGACATATTGTGCAAACATTTCGGTTTTGATTGGTTAGTACCACCCCTGGTTTTACCTTGGACAGTCACAAATCCCATTCTCTTGGTTAGATCACTGTGTTCATTGTTCATTATTTGTGGTTTCCATAGCCCTTGTTGTTTACTGAATCAAATAAAATGATGAAATTCCCAGAGTTTTGTTGGATCCTTTGACATTTTCATGGCACTTTCTCGCACTTCGCAGTCTGACTGTCTGCCCTCCGTCTGCAGGAATCTCTGTTTGAAAAGTCCCTACTCAGTTGCTGACCTCAAGAAGGGGAAAGGTGGACCCTGGGAAACTGAAGGGAAATTGGGAAGTGAACCAACAAGAATCCCATCTATACATGAACATATAGTGGAAAAATAGGGGGATAAATCATGATAAATCTGATAGTCCCATCGTCCCAATATGAAACAAATCCCAGCAACAAAACATGGTGTCTTGTGGGGAGTGTTTCATATGAACGGAAAAAAAAAAACATGAAAAACCATTGATGGCTGACCTAATTGGGGAGTCAACTGCGCACAAATGAAAAATCAGCAATAGTTCCCTTGGTATATTATGAAGATGGGACCCATGATCATCTCAAAATGCAATAGTAATGCGGAAAACCCAGCGCCAACCACACCATACCCCATGAAAAATTGACCAATTGCTGCCATTTGAATTGTTGGTTGATTTACCATTCCCAATGTGATCCCCTCAATATCGGTGTGTCTGAACATGGGGTACACTTTTTATACCACCCGAATGGCTATGTTTTAATAGGGAAAATGGTGATAAACAATCAAACTTGAGGTACAGGCCATTTTCAAACAAACCCAGCTTTTAAATCCCTCCATACTTTCGAGGGGCTTATGGCACTAGGCAAACACCAAAAATCTTCCCAGCTGCAAGATCCAGATGGGAATCCCCTGAGTTGAAAATGGGTTTGCCGCCCAAATATGGCCGTTTGAATAGGGAAGCTGCGAATCAAGTGCCAAATTTTGGAGTTCACGTATTCTAAGACAAAGCCAAATGGATTGCATAGTTCTTCCTTAATGTTCTATATCATCAATACATATATATATATATATATACATAGTTGCCTCACACATAACCCATCACTTCCAGGCTTCCAAAGTTTCTGTCTATCAAACATGATTCAAAACTCAGGTACCTCGATGAACATCGGAAAAAAAGACTGTTCATCTCTACAATTTATGTTTGAACCATATTATTGACAATGACCATTTTGGGCTACAGATTTTACCTACCAACAGCACCAACCATCACCATCTTTGCAGGGATGAAACAAATGTATCACTGTATCACCATGTTTGTTCATGGTTGTATCCAACAAATGACCATTAGCTTGTTAATTTGATTCCTTTTTTGAGCAGAACTTGCCCTCCTAGATTTGATAAGTTACACGAAATCCCTACAACTGCTTTGAAGAGAAACATTTCGACCGCCCGTCCTATGATTACAGGGAAAAGACAGTGGCTTCCTGTGATGGTTCCCTCAGACCTATAAAACATGACAATCGCTAAAATCCCAAGTCTTCCTGGTAAAATCCCAATTTTGTTGGTGAAATTTGTCAAGTCCAGTTTGATTCCAACCCTGGGTTCACGTCCAACCCAAAAGTTACGGATAGGATTTAGATCTTTAGTTCCGGTTCATTTTAAGTCTTCCCCGAAGATTTCTCATTTTTTACAAGTTTGGTTGCAGAAACATCTAAAAACATCTGAACTCCGCACAGTTTCCATACATCTTTATTGCTTAAATCCGTTGAGTCTGGTTCACAACCCACCAAAATCAACATCTTTCCCTTTTGTTTCCTTGGTCAAATCCCCCATGTTTTGTTGATTTCCCGGTAAACCCAACCCGGCATCGCCATCGCCAAAAATCGCCGCCGGGGCACCTAGGCCATCCAAGTGGGCTTGCGCCAGGTCTCGCCGGCGTAGGCACAGGCCGAGCCGAGCTCCTCCTCGATTCGCATCAGCTGATTGTACTTGGCCTCGAGCGCAACGCCCGCAGGGGCCGCTGTGCTGTTTCTTTTGGGGGACCGTAGATATATAATGATATATGGATGGACATATAAACCATAAATGTTTTTTCTTGTATAGTGCTGGGGTATGTGTTTACATATAGGTATGTTTCTAGTGTTCATAGATATATCATGATATATCTATGTTGTCTGGCTGATGACACCAATCAAACCAATCAACAAGTAGTAGAAATTGGTGGTTTGACATGATTTACATAACTATCTAACCAATGATTAGGGGATATGTTTGACTGAACAAGGGGCCTTTACCCCAAGATACATTTTGATTTTGAGGTACTGTACCCTACTGGTACTTTCAAACAAACCAAAACATGCTAATTCAAGAAATCAAAATGGGATCACATGAGGTACTTGACCACCAACCAATGGGATGAGTTAACCAATCAGAATGGTGATCTACAGTATGGTGATGTAAGCAACACAAATGCGACCACATAGTCAACAACCCCAAACTCGGAATTAGCCGACAATAGAAGATAATAGAAGATACTACTCAAAAGTCTAAGTAGAATATTGTAGAACTAGTCAAACGTTCCTGTAATAAGGGATCATCTCCTAAATTGGCAAAATGACGGATGCCGAAGTTGTATCCCAACTTGCTGCAACTACTAAGGCCTTACAATTGACAGTACCAACGTCTTCAGGGACCAAATCCAGGGATTATCAAACTACATAGTCCTTTGCACAAAGAAACCGGCGACATCCAGTTGGCATTGAGTCAAGCTTTGGAAATCCATCCCCGCCTATGCTTTAAACTGCAAAGAATTATGTGGCATCCCAAAGTTTGAGACAAAACCAACCATGTACTGAATTGCCAGTATATAAATCTGCATTTGCAGCTTGTGAAATCCCAATCTTTCACGATAAAATCTCACTTTTTCAGACAACAAATCATGAACATCATTCCTTTCTGCTACTTAAATCTCACACGTTTGGAATAAAATCCATGGTAATTATTTCCCATTATATGCCCATGATATGGACTATATGTCACATACTTGACCCATGATCTATTATATTCCCATATTTCCCCCCCATCCAAACAAAATCCGCCATGTTTGGAGCACCTCCCAACCTCCCAACGTCCAGCCCTCTTGCAAAGGGACGTTGCGATCGGATCGGCAGGGCGCGCCCGTCTTGATCTGACCGGTGCACAGGCCCACGGCCAAGTCGGCGATGGTGGTGTCCTCGCACGAGGGGCGAGAAAACTCTGGTAATCAAACGTGGCAATTGCAAAATCCTCAAAAAAATGGAAGTTTTAATGGGACAATCTTTATCTATAGGATGTGGGGAAATAATCCATATAGAACCAATAAAAACTGGGGAAATTCCACATGTATATGGAGGTTATGTATAGCTGGGAGAATCATCTATAAATGGGTGTAGAAAACTAACATAGAGCTGGAACACCTATGGGGAAAGCTGTTTCGAAAAGGATCTACAGATTCTATGTGGGGTTTCCACATCTGTGTAAACGTTTACAGGAGGGTAACTTATAAATTGCAATCATGGGATAGTTCTGGGAGATACTGATGGATAAAATGGGCCATCTAACCAAATATAACCAGTTTTAGTGGGTTGATGAATATTTCGAAGTGTTCATCTCCAACATGGTGAAATCTCCCGACCAGGACAAACTCTTGAGTTCAGTCGATGGAGATGGGTGACGACAGTGGTTGTAAACCATACCCTATGACTCTGGACTCCATGGCGTTTACCAGAATGAGTGGGGTAATTTTCATCCTGTAATTGGGATATATCAAGGACATTCAAGGGATTAATTATACAATCAGATAGAACCCACGGATCCAGCCATACATCACCTCCCCGTCCGCCTCGGTTTCGCCGGAGCGGTGGGAGCACATCACGCCCCAGCCGTTGCTCTTGCAGAGCTTCACTGCGTCGATGGACTCTGAAACGGTGCCGATCCTCGGAGGGACCCAAGGGGTCCCCAGCCAGGTGACCCTCCCCGCCCCTATGGCTATGAGTCAGGATCAGGATGGTGCCCATACAAAATAGCTGGTGAATGGATGTTGATTCCCCCCAAATATGGTAAATAATCAGTTTTGACCCGTCCCCATAAGGTTATTGGGACTTTATCAGGGCTAACCCAAATAGAGCTGATAACCATAGGAAAGCCCTGGTTGTTGGTGAGTCAATAGGCTCTTAAACCCAAGCTCTTTAGGTTGCTTGAATCCCCATGAGAGAAAGATATGAACCTCATGAAGGTGCGATTTGAAAAGATCATCCAACCATTCCCATATGCTGCATGTAAAGTATACTTACTTCCATGTGGATCCTATGAAATGATAAGTGGGATAAATGTTGATAGATACAGTATTCCAGAACATCGAGCATAGGATTGGGAGTGTGACATCCAAAGAGATCCCATTTTTAGGGAGGGGATGTTAAGGTTCCAAGCCACCAAGCCATGACTCGAACACTTGGAATCCCCAAGCGTTTCAGGGATCCAATTGTTGGAGGGATCCCCAATTCAGAGAAACACCCACAGGGACCAAACGTTTTGTTCTGAACAGGACATCAGCACAAGACTTGCCTTCAATTTTTCATCGTGAGATATGATCATAAATATGTATATGTACATATATATATATAATATACATCATATACTACATATATAATTATAGTGAATACAGAGGATGATTGTAGACGATGGGTTCTACTGTCAAGTTCTCACCTTGAATATTTAACAATAAAAATGTGGGGATTATGCCTGCAGGTAGCGCCCCGATGATGCGGGTGGGGATTGTGAGGATGGTGGAGATTGGTATCATCATCCAGTCGCCACGGATGACCATGACTTAGTATTGAAACCTATGGTGACAACTGGGGATTCCCCATTTCAGGAAACCTCAGTATCCCCATATTAGCCAGGTTATTGATCATAATCAACCATTATTAACCACTATTAACCACTATCAACCACTATTAACCACTATCAACCACTGGGGATTCCCATGACTTAAGAACCCCATCCGCAGTGGGACTTCTCCCCGTTGCAACCCCAAAACGCCGTGCGCCAAAGGCACTGGTTCACCTTCAAGAGGAGGGCGTTGCCTGGGGACGGAAAAGGCCCTTCTTGTTCCAGACTGGTACAGCCTTGATGGTGATATCAACCATCAATAATAGTAATCATATTAATGATAATGAGAATAGTAATATTATCATCATTATTATTATTACTATTATTGACAATACTGACAGTAATAATAGTAATAGTAAAAATACAGCAATCAACCATGATTAATGTTTACCATGAATTATCGTAACAGTGATTGATATCTACTATGGTGGTATTACCATCAGTTGTCATAATTGTGATTGATACCTACTATAAAAGTGATATCAAACATCAAACATAGTTGTGGGATATCTCAACCATGGGCATATCTTCGGGAATGATTATACTTGAAACCGCCGTTTATACATGATATACATGTCATGAGTCATATATTGTCTTGCAATCCCATTCCTCCGGCTATGGCAACATAACACACACATCAACCTATCCCACGCATATAGTTATACACACAGCCTCCACAGCGTCTAGCTGCCTAAAAATCAGTTTGGAACTACGGAAGACTTAGGGTTTTGACAATGATCTCCGAATTGAGGCGTTCATTCAGAATGTGGCCGAAGAACTTGCTGCAACCGCAATGGACAGAGGACTACATCAAGTTGTTGGTCTGAACACGCCAAAAATCACGCCAAAACTTGACCCCTCCACTGGAATATGTTATTTGTCAAAATTCCATGTTGTAAAGTTAAGCTGAAAATTCATCGTTTGTTGGCATACCGCCTAATGAAATCTATATACTTGACCTCAAAGCAGCAAGGCGGTTGGTAAATCTACTTTGTCGTATAGAATAAATTTTGATGCATCCCCCGAATAAATCTATTTGAGGGATTCTTAAAATTGGGGGATCCCAAAACTCATTGCTTTCAAAACTAACATCGTCCAATGACTTGGATGATTTGAGGGTACCCCCAGGACTTAGGAAAACTCCATTTGTTCTTGACTTTTTGGCCCTTTGCCAACACGTCTTACCTTGTTGTTGATCCATCCCCCCCCTTGCCCGTTGCTTCGTAACTCAGCGCCCAGTGGCATGCTTTGTCATCAATGGCCTTCTTGACGCGAGAGACGTTCGTCACCTGAGTGTTGACAAATTGAAACCATTGGTCAACCTTAATAGTTCACGGTTGGGGTTGTGATGATTACAACCCATGTGCTCCATGCATGAAATATTTACCTACATTTGGGTCAATTTTTGGATGGATGTTGGTACATATTCCATACATGGAGCATTGGGGTAAGGATGTAAATTACTACTTTGTTGTTTCAACAACTGCCAATGGGATTTTTGAATGGGATAATGTCAAAGAGCAACCAGCATCATATGGGGACAAGTATAATCAATACATCACTCAGATCTTTTCTGGCTGGTGGTCGAGCCACCATGTGAAAATTATGCTCTAGTCATTGGGATTATCATACCATGTTTTTGGTTGACGATAAACCATAATTATTTCGATTCACCAACCAGAATTGAACGAATCAACCAAAGACACAATCACTCGAGAGGTGAATAATTCTATGGAAATCCCAAACGTACGAAACATACTGTTCCAGTTCTGAGTCAACAGCGACGTATTGGCCAGTGGGAGGCATTCAACACGTAGCCAAGCAGTAGGTTCATCTTTTCGGCATGCCGAGCTATTAATGCCCAATCTCAAAGTTTCTAACCTACATTGCTATCCAAAAATTGAGGCTTACAGACCCATCAAATTCACATTTTTTAATTGAACATGATTACCATCACATGGACTCATGGGGGCCCCACCCCATTATGCGAGATTTAGAATCCTTGCAAACCACATACTGAACATTTTGAAAAGCAAAACAGGCACCAAATTTCTATATGTTCTGGAAATTATCTCCAAGAGAAAAGAAGCTACGGCTCAGAATAATTGGGCCCTTGCAGATCAAATTCACTCCGAGCTGGAGGCTGCGGGTATAGAATTTGAAGACCATCCAAAGTTGCAAGAAACTTTGATTAAAACAGACGCAAATTGGCTAAGCCTCACTCGTAGAAAGTGAAGAGGTTTGGGTTACTATAGTGGGTTATAATAGAGGAGACAGTGCAGCAGCTGATTTTGCTGAGTCTGGGACTAAAGTTGATTCAGCAGGCACAATGAGTACATGTGATTTGATATCTGGACAAGCCATTGCAATATCATAGAATTTCTCTTCTTCATAACATAATATGCTGATAAGAATCATTATATACTCATTAGATAAAGTTGTGGGCATTCTCTAACTGGTTAATTCCGTTAACGAACGACACCTTAAGCTGCTAAATAGTTACATGTAACCTCGGTTACGAGAATCAGCCACTTTGTCTGCCACACATTTTCCAAGCTTATGCTAATTGACTTTGAAATTAGCATATTCACCTTTGCAAGCAACATATAATATATGTTATATATATATATATACATATTCTAACTATCAAATATTTGGTGTAAGCACTTCAAATACAAGCTATATTATTGCTCAAGCAAAGCATCTGCTACATACATGGAATTTATGATCCCCAAACATAATATAAAAAGTCGGGTATTATGCTAATAGAATGCAAAAAATGCCTCTCACATTCAATATAGTTTTTTGACTAGTCAAAACAACATGGCCCTTTAATGGAACTGATCGATGATGTAAATCATCACGTTGGATTTCCAATGTTTGATCGATACATCCCTGTTTTTTTCCGTTCTATCCAATGTTTGACGCTAACTAGTTCCTCAAAAAAAACCTCTCGAATCCACAAACCGCTTTCACGACGATTTTCCAAGATTTTCCAACGGTTAAACAATTGTGAGCATCGTTCAAAATCCCTCTGTCATTCCATTTAATCCTGGTTGGTTGAGAACGGGATTCCCCTATTGGATCATGAAATAATCTCCGATCATTAGTGTAATACCCCAACTAATCATCAACCAACATGGGTTCTGAACAGGTCCCAGGCACCGTCAGGTCGTCTCCAACAACCTGTGTGGGGCCGCCCACCTTGGCCGTGAAGGTGCTCCAGGCCGCCCAATCGTCCTGCGCCGGAGGTTTTTTTGGAGTGGAAGGGACATGGGAACAATCAAACCATGGTGATTTCATGGTGATTTCTATGTTTTTTTTTGCATCAATATATGAGGATACCACACATTTTCGGAAGACAAATAGAATTATGAGCTGTACTAGTCAACATGTTCTATCGGCATTTTTTGAAAGCCTTCTTGGAAGGGGAAAGAACCCTGCCACAAGCCACAAAGCACATGCATCAATAATATGAGGATAGCCCGCACTAACTGTGGAAAACTATCACGATATGAGGATACCGCACACAAACTATGGATATACGGGGGTATCAATTATTATTCCTGGGTATAACTGTTGGATAACTAATGGAATATAGCTAAAGGATGTAGGTTTCCTAAGTCATGCGGGTACCCCATTTTCATCATCCAAGTCATAGATGAGCATTAATTAGTATTGAAACCACCATAGTGATTTGGGGATCCCCAATAAGAAACCACCATATTTGATGGTAAAAGAAACATTCTTTCCTGTGGATTTTCCCTCAATCCAATCCAATGAATGACAAGACCCAACACCTCAACCAGGGAATTCGACCAACGAAACAAACATGTGAAATCGTTTAACCATCCAAATATGGTGATTTATAGGATTTATGATGGTTGGGAACCTTTTAAACCATTTCACCCCACAAAGTGATGGAGTTACCCAAATGATGAAACATGTGGATTTGACGATCAAAATATGGATTTAGCTATGGACAGTTTGTATTTAAGCATATTTAACCAACAAACGTGGGGAAATTTAATTTATGGCAACTTAACATATGTATATACGAATTGCCGGGAGGCTTATTTAATCTTGGGAGATCTTGTAGGATTTAATTAATCGTTGTTTAGCAATTTAGCCATCAAATTCTATCTGATTTAACTATGAAGAAGATACATTTCAACATATTTAACCACCGAATAAATCATGGCTTTTGTTGAACAGCCTTCAGCTCATGGGTGGCGAACTGAACAACCTTGACCAAACAGAATGGTAGAGTTAATCATGCAAAAAAATGCGAAACATAGGGATTTAACCATCAAACATGGGGTTCAGACATATTGAACCAGTGATATGGTTTTGTCTGAAACATTCTGGATAAAAATTTTGATGTGGAAAATGATGATACACAACGGGGTTTTGGGGTCCTAATGATCCGAAATGCTGGCTCTGGACAACTCATGGATTTCACTGACCCGAAATGTTTGGTCATTTTGGGATAGTCAAGAAACTCCTCACCAGAATCCCAGTGATTTCGCAATGACGTCGTTATAATTTATGAAACAGGGGACGCTTGACAATTTAACCATTATGTTTTGACTGGGAATTTAATAGGGAAATCGTTTGGGAATTATTAATCCATTAGTTGCCAAATTGTCCATGTTGTGAAAACATGGTGAATCATTTGGTAAAACTAGTCAACACATAGATGCAAGTATTGGATTGATCGTACGTCAACATGCCCTCTGCTAATTTAACAGTTCATTGTGAAAAATAACCATCTGATTTTATCTAATTTTAGTATGTAAACATCGGCCTAAATGCGCCATCCAAAATTATGTAAACAAAATGGCCAGATGGTAATCATTCCACATCGACCAACAATCATTGGGTCGTTCCGATGATCCTCCCCTCCATGCCGTCCTGGTCGAAAGGATCTTCAATGGTGATCAGAGGATATTTGTTGCACAGATCTGCATAGAAATTGGCCAATTGCTCGCCGGTCATTTTCAAGTCAGGTGTCTTCCTCGGGCCAGGGCATAGGGGGAGGTCAAAACGAAACTGGCAGCTGGTGTACGTGCATATGTCCTTGTTTTTGGAACAGGTATACATATATGATATATGTATATAAAATGCAAAGACATTCTGAGAAGGACAAAGAGGGAAAACGAGAGAGATTGAGAGAAAAACAGAGAATAAAATACAAAGAGATAGTGCGATAGAAGTAGGTACATTATACATGTATTTAATGTTCTATAGTTACCAAATGCGTGTGTTTTTTTCAGAAAACCACGCCAAATCAAATGGTCGGGGATTGTTGTTTTCTTCTTATGTGTTGTATGGTGCAAGGTGGCGCCCCATACTTCGCAAAATTGGCTAAACGGGCGAACAACAAATATTACTTTCTCTTTCTTTATATATATATATAAACAAAAAAAAATAAATATATATATATATGTAACTAAATATAATATAAATTAGTTACTATTTTTTGTGGCAGATGCAGCCATGGTTAGATGGGGGTTTTGGCGACCAAGGTTCGAAATAGACTTCGAGATGCGTACCCGCGACACAAAAAGTCCATGCGTTGCTCTATATTGGTTACAAGGACAAGGGATTTCGCAGGAAAACCAGGCTAAAACTTAGAAGGTGGTGCGCCCCAAATTATGTTTATGGGATTAGGTCCCATGAAAATATCTACCATCAACAATCCATCAACCATCCCTCCAGGTCAATGACCTCGTTTTGTTTGATGGTTTACTGGTGGAAATGATGTAATTTTTTGATATTTTTTACGTTAGCGAAACCCAGTTTTAATTTCATCCAAAATGCCATGTGGCAAGCCATTTGGCAGAACGCTGATTCACATGTTTTTTTTGCAGATATTTTGATGTTGCGCAAAATCCTTGTCACAAGATTTTTTGAAAGATTGCATGAAAGATGAAAGCATTTTGCAGATTATCATTTTTGAGTGGCTGCATCCATCTGTGAGCCCAACTGGGGCCCAATCAAAACAATATAAGTTCCCAACATCATCATGGGAACAGATCCAACAAAGCCCTTTGGACATTCTGTCATTCCATTGATCCAATCACAGGATCTATATATATGTATGTGTATATACATATGTATATATATATATATATATACATATATATATATATACATATATATATATATATATGTTCACATCTATTTTTTAATCTTAATTTGCCAACTTTGGGTGGTAAAATTGCAATCGCGCGACCTAATCCAGGTGATTTCGCTCAATGAAGCGCGCCGTGGGGTCCGATGGGGTGTCAGGTTTGGAATGGCAGGGGAATGTCATTTGCTTGCTCCTTCGTGCATGGCTTATAATGTTGTTCAAAATTATCCCCCCAAATGCGTAAACAGACAATCTACGCCTATGCTACCCCCAGCTAGTGGATGGGGCATATGCTTAGGCATCTGCGAGCTCACTTTCGCGGATGGCAATGGAGGCCTCCACGCCAAGACCTTCAAGAAGGATGGGGCATCCTCCAAAGTCTCTGGAAAGTCAAAACTGTTTTGCTTGCCAGATTGCTACATCTAGACCTGGTTTCCGAAAAGGGCTCCAGGCAACAGCAAAATGCCCGGACGTGGAAGCGAGTTTGCAAAAAAAACATCAAAACAAAATGCTGTAAATGAAAAAAATGTGATCATTTTAGGCCAACCCATTCAACCTGCCCACTTTCTGAGGAATGAACTGCCAATGCCAACCTTGGTCTCAATGGACCGTTCCCAGTTGCACATGGAGTTATGCTTGTGTGACTCAATCATGCTTGCCCCTGGAAATTGCTCAGGAGCGTGCCCGCCGTGAGGGTGACTCCCACCACTACTTGGCAATGGGACGCGGCGTGCATTGGAAGGAGTTCCCCTCCATATCGCGTTTCATCTCTATTACAGTCGAGCTGCCAAATTTATATATTGGTTTGACCACTTATATAATGCTTATAACTTATAGCTAAACTATTTTTCGTGACAAACCTGGAGGCCAAAGGGGGCGGCAACGCCTGTGGCAGAAATTCAAAAAATGCGGGTCAAAATACTTGGCCACCCTCCACCCACTTTTTCCCAAACTAAGTTTTGCAGCAAACACAAGTTCAGTAGCTATGCCGAAGAGCTTTTGGAAAGAAAAAATAGCGCCCAAAGAAAGCAGTCTTGACGCGTGTGAAAGTGCCGAACAGTGTTGAACATCTCGACAACTCAGATTCAAAAATTGCATTTTCCAAATGGAATTTAAAAAGCCAATTCCACCATCAAAATTGTCTGTGTTGCTCAGGTCCGCCTGGTCTGCCCAGGTCCTCCCAGGTTCTCCCAGGAAAACCCCGCCCAGGTCCAACCCAGCTCCACCCAGGTTTTCCCAGGTCCTGGGAGAATAACCTGGGTTTATGAACCTGCTCAGAACTTTCTTGAGGAAAATTGCGGTAAACCTCGCTTGGTTTCAATCGTGCAAGACGTGATCAGTGACTCAATGATAAAGCACAACCACGAGCGGTTACTATACCATTGAAGAGCCGGGGCAAACCATATAATACGACTAAACACTCACATACAATGGCATGTAAATGTACAAAGCACCACTAATGAATAGTATAGACCAAACCCCAAGCAGAAATGCATCGTGCACCAGTGAAAACCCCCTTTTAACACCCAGAACCCCCCAAAAATGACACCCAGGACCCAGAACCCCAATTTAGGTCATAAGATCAATTTATATACTTGAAAATTTTGGATTTAATGATCTAAGTCCTAAATGATGCAATTGAAAGTTGTAAAGCATAGGCAAGCTATCTTAAACATTCAGAAAGACAATATTAAACATCATGATATCAATATAATAGGGGGCTTAGGGAACATGTTTGAAGCCTTTTCGGGGCCTCTTTAGGCCTTTTCCAGGCTTTTTCCAGGCCTCTGCAGGCCGCGACCAGCCTGGGTACCAAGACAGGGGACGAGGATAGAGCAGCAGGATTTTAATGCAAAGTCACGCAAAATCAAAACAGCTTCGACCAAATGATAGTTCACCATAATTAATAATTATATGATTAAGAGTCTTAGAAATACTCCGTCTTAGAAACGTGCGCCCGTCTCTTAAACCAAAGAAAGCAAGACAGTGAGAGTATGAGAATGACTGATAGGAGTGTTTCATTTCAAAGGACGACTTTTGGGTAGACCTTCTGAGTCCATATTTTTCTTTTTAGAAAAGGTGAGTCAGAAACTGGCAGCTCAAGTCTTTATTAAGTTCTGCCGGCGTCGACTGCTGAAATTCCGGGGATTGGCCATGTCATACACCATGACATTCATCATACACCATGACATTCATCATACCTATCAGCCCAACAAAATGAAAGGTTGCCAAGTGCTAGAGGTGCGATAACAAAAAGTCAACCTTTTTGTCTGGGGCGGAAGCTGACAAAAGGACTTTTGGTCCCACACTGGAATGTTGGAATCTTTACTGATGCTTCGAAACTAGAAAAAGCTGTTTCACAAACATTGCGTGAGCGCCAAAAGTGCAGAAACCAGTCAGTGTTTTTACTTGCCAGTGGGTGGGGAGCATACCTGTGCATCATTACCATTCAAATAAGGAGCAGCTCGTGAAGGACTGCTCAGTCTCAGCTGGCGGGCTATAGGCGTCCATTTTGGCCAGAATTTCCAGGCCATCCATCCCTCAAACGTAAGATGGTCAGACTATGACATGAATCAGGGAACCTGTCCAAGCAACCGCAAGAAAAGGAAAAACACACATTCAATATTGAAGCGTCCTCCCTCCAGGACCAAAGCTTCCATAGTGACATGTATTATATAGACAATGCGAGAAAGATATCCCTGAAGACAACCAACTACACATGGCCACCATCCCACCAAGCGCATTGAAGGAACACTTGGATAATGTCGCCTTCAGCGTCTCAGGAAATGGGCACGCATATGCCACCTCCATGTCGGTGACATGGAGCCATGAAAAATTCTTAAGCGGGTCCGGGTCCTGCTTTAACATCGGCGCAATGGCTGATGAGACGGGCTGCTTCTGTCTGATGGCACGCAAAGCAAGCTGCAAAACGTCCCAATTGACTGCAAGACTATTTCCACGGAGAGCCTGAGAGTCCAAGGGCGGCGCCGAGCCTGCTGGACCACCTCAGATTGAAACTCACTGCCCTTATGCATCCATAAGCAACCGCAGTCACAAAGACATGTCCCACACAAGCCCTTACCTGCACAAGCCCTTACCTGCTTCTTAGACAGCGTCCACAGACACGTTGGGGCCACGCAATGGCAAGCGAAAGGTTTCAAAGGTGTCTGTCAGGGTCGAGCTCACCTAAGATAGCGGAGCGGAGTGATCTGCAATGAGCGAGCTATTGTTCAATCAAGCCAATCTTTGAAAAACACCCCCTGATTGGACTAAACAGAAATCACTGATCATGCGTTTGCTGCGCTCCCCTCGTACTCTTGAGGCTATGACGAGTTCAGCCTTGGCCTCCTCAGACTCTCCTGTGAACATTCGATATGGGGTCTAACTGGTTTTCTAGGGCTGTCATGTGATTTGTTGCGTCATTTCGTGCGACATGCATGCAAGGTGGATCTAGTGAGTTGCTTGCTCAAGCCAATGGCACGTGCATGGTGCCATGATTTGGCATGGGCTAAGTGGCTGAGACCCGGTTCAATTGAAGCATCTAGGACGATGTCTTGATGTAATCATTTCTGCGCTGCTTGTTTGTTCGGCGCAATTCAGATTGCCAGCCTAGTATTGAACAGCTGATGCTAGGTGATGCTGCCGCTGTTTCTATGAAGGGGAGTCGGAAGCACAGACACTTGAAGGCGCATGGACGAGAGATCCTTTGCAAAGTGGCAAATTTGAGGCAAAGGTTTTCCATTTTCATATGAAAGAACATGCAATCACGAGCGATGCAGATTCCTGCAGTGCTTGCGCAATAGTTGTTGCAAGTTCTTCGGGTAATTTTGCCGTGGTCTGGGCATGGCCTCAAGAAAGCCACAGCTTGCTTCGATAGAATGAGATCAGTTTGACATCAGAATGATAATGATACCATGCGATACCACTTTGAAAGTCTAAAGCTTGTGGCAAAAACCAATACCTACTCCTGGCAAAATGCAATGTCGTACCGGGGGTCTTGATTCGCACGCCTCTGGATCCCAGGACGCAGTCGGGTTGAAATGCGTAGGGAAACGCATTGGAAGCATGGGAGGCACTTTGCATAAATGTGTCACAATCAGTAATTAAATATCATGCTGCATGTTTGATTGTAACGATAGTAGTCGTTTAATCACAAGAATGTGGCATCATTGTCATGATTTGTAAGGAAAAACATGCAGCTTCGAGGAGGCGATGACGCTGAAAAGATCGCGTGAGACACAAAGATGGGACATGTCCGATAAATCATAACATGACCTCCTAAAACTGGATCGTTTTTGAATGACCTCGTTAAGCTGGTACTTTGGACTTGTCGGCATAGTATATCATAAACATTCATAAACCAACTTAGCCATCTATGGCGCACCACCGATGGTATCTTGTCTTGCCGATGGATCGGAATTTTCTTGGTCTTGCCCCGTAGAGGGCAGTTGTTCCTGATGCTCACAAAGCTTCAACATGACCTCCTTTTCTAGGACGCATCTGCGCATATATGTCTTTGGAACCAACATGAACGTCGCACAAATAAATTCAGTTTTCCTTCCACCCAGGGGTGCTTTGTTGTCGATTTTGCCGATCCATCTCTAAGCCCAGCCGTAATTCTTAAGTCTGCACTTAATTGTTGTTGAATGGGTGGCAACCGTCTAAATCACAGCATTATCAGAAAAAGCGCCCAGGCAACAACTGAGTCAATTCTATACGTGTCGAGGAAATCTCAGATCATCCGGCAATTGAATTGGCCATTTCCTGAAAATAAGACATCCCTATATAAATTGATTCATCATCATTATTTCTACCCATAACATCTAAACACAGCATTTGGATCCCTTTTTTAAGGGGTCTCTACCGACTCTCCTAGACCCACAGCTCCGATCCACCAGGCTTCTCAGCATCGGGGTACCAGGTACCCAGGTCATAACAGTCCTGACCCTCCACCTTAAATTCCGAGGCAGCCACGTCCATGCCAACCTTGCACTTGTCCTGGTGCACAACTATCACAACTCAAGACTTGTCGCGAAAAAAAAAGGGTCAACTGGAAAGTTGGGATTGATATGGATATCTAGAAGGTTGTCTGGAATTAGCTTATTTATATATGAATATACATGAATATACAATATGATCATGTTCCACTTTAGCCTTCAGTTCGTAGGTTTTTTTGCTAGAGATTCGAGGCGTTTTACCCTCTGGATAACCCATGTGTCATCCCTTCTTTTTGCAACTTCCTGTCTTCGGAAGAGACCTGCATCGGCACATTGACTTTTGACAAGAGGATCTTGTGCTCCATTGACTCAAGAAATTACGGTAGATATACCAATAATATCACATATATCATGCATGTGTATATGTGTATATGTAGAGTCATTATATACATTATATATATATATATTTAAAGAGTCATCCCTGCAAGATAGAACCGTATAGCTTCCTAATTAATTTGATGGCAATTAATTTTTCTATCACTATTTGGGGCTATGTTTCCTTGAATCCCCGTCCCGATCCCCCGACCCCGGCAAGATGGTGCGCGACCAGAACTGTTCAAGATATGATTTGAGATACATATATAGTGTGTATATATATAATATATTATAATATTATATACATATGTTATATAACCCAACAGTTGACCTTTAAGGTACTTCAACCTTAGTCAACCATGGAATGTTCTTGTTGTATCACCCACATCTGAACTCGCAACCCCCCCTTCTACAAGGTGGTGTCCCGTAGTTAGCCAAATAAGTTGGATTACTACTAGGTTCACCAGGGTTTCGGGCTACAGTTCACGGATGTTAATAGGGGTTCCAACCCAACTTATCACTGAAGAGCACAACTTTGCAACCCCCACAGGGTTGGGCCCCACAGTTGGTTAAGTTGCTTTACAACTCCAATTTTACCAGGATTTACATATGGGATATAGCTTTCTTGTACCCATGACAAGTGTAAAGAAACTACAGATTCTTGACAATCATCAACACCAACTCACATCAACTGGTTGGAACATGTTGGAACCACCCAACCCCCAACCCCCCAAGCCCAGTCCTTGTATCCCGCCTTTTCGATCGCCTCCATAATCAGCTCCACACCCTGTCGGGCGTCGCAGGGGGGTGCGAAGCCGCCCTCGTCGCCGATCAAAGTGGCGTCGCCACCGAACTTCTTCTTGATGATGCCCTGGTTTGGGCACTGTGTTACGGGACCTAAAACAATGCGTTCCACGGTTGGATTTCATGATGTAATTTGTATGGTACCAGTATATGTCATGAGTTAATGGCAAAAAAAAATCAGATATGTTGCTTTGGATATCCAACTTTATCATCCCGGAGTGATTACAGGTATACGATATTCGATAATCATTTTGACCCTCCTGAGAAAGACCCTGTTTTTCCATCCCATGAAATATTGCTTGGTAAAAGATAGACATATACATACATACATACATATATATATATACATATGCTATTTCAACTTCTTGGTAGTTTCAATCCCCAGATATGAATCATTTGGGACATCATTCGAGGCAGGAAGGACATATGTTCTACCAACAACAAGATAAGCGTAGTTTTAGATGGATCAACAACACAAAGGCTGCGTTAGGCTTTGTCTGAACAAGGCAATTTGATATGGGTAAATTGCTGGTGGCGTTTAGCACCACAAGTCTTACCAAACAAGTATATCACTGGATTGGTTTAAGGGAAAATTTACAGGAACCCCCTATATTTCATGGGAAAATCCATGGTTTCCTGTAATTTTTCCCATTAACCAATCCAATGAGTATAGGAACGGATACGGATATTGTTGATAAATTGTTACGCAGCCCACAGTAGCTGGGTCTGGTCTGGCAACTCTTGCAACCATTTGTTGCCAGAGGACTTGTCAAGTTTTGAAGCTGATACATATATATATATATATATGTAAAACATAGTAAATATATATATATAGGAAAAAGAGGTTACCGCCCTGCGATGATTTGCACAGGAGCACACAGGGAGTGCACAAAGCAATGAGCACCACCATGGTGCTCCAACACTGAACCTGCTTGGGAATATTATGATGTACGCCAGGTCCATCAAACTTGGGGTAAATGTTACCTATGGGGATGATGAATATCAACCCATAGGCCCTTACCATCCCTTACCCATATATCATATAGTGGTTTCAACCTGTCTCAGAAATATGAGTCAAAAAGGGTCTGGCAGCTAGGAGAATTTGAAGAATAGGAGATTCCCTGTTTGACTCGAACTGAAGCCAATCACCAATCGTGAACAGCCACGGTAATAGACCAAGTTCAACAACCTCGTTCTGTCTTGGAAAGAAAAAGTCTATCGGATGGATTGGTTGTGCTTGGAATTGTGGATTTACCAGTCATTTGCACAAGGTTTTCCTGTAGATTCTCCGAGTGTTTTCCCTGAGCAACACAACTCAACCCTGGGACATGTTTTTTCAACCTGTCGCTGTCTCCTGCAGTGTCTCAATAATTGTGGCGGAAATCTCTTCGCTCCAACTGCATGCAGTGTCTCGACAATAGCGACTGAACTCCAAGCTGCAGAACGCCAACCGGAAAGCTGGCTTTGGCTGATGCGGTGATCAGCTATCGATCGTACGAGTGACTATAGCTGCTTCTGGACTAGGACAAATGAGCGCTGGTAGCAGCTACTTGCATGATGAAAAGAATCAGCAGCAATTTGACGGCTATGCAAATCCAAGTCAAAACGGTCACCAAAGCTGTTTTTGCCACTTGCCCATCCGAGAGATTGTTCCTTCGAACTTCCCGTGGCTGACAGTAGTAGTTGCATGCGATGGTTGACCAAATGAGACAGCCCACGGGGAAGAATAGGACACAGAAAACCCAGCCTTGGATCTGCTTATAAGCAGTCACCCGAGAAAAAACAATGAATATCATATGGTGATGGTTCAAACTGATCAGCATCCAAAAAATGGGCAGGAAAATACTAAAACAGTACTATTTTGCATAGGGCCATTGGTATCCCATTCTTGGGCCATACCCACATTCCCCAAATGTGTGATTTTTACGTCGATTTACTCATGGAAAACACCAAGGGTTCTTCTCAAAATCAGGACACCCAAAATTGGATGTTTCAACACTAAACAAGTACTTTGGGATGATTTGGGGGTCCCCGATTTTTAAAACGCCACACCAACTCTAACTCAGCAGCCGATGGAGTAGCATGTCCATTCCGTCCATTCCCCGCGGTCGGGTTTCGTGAACGCGGCCCCTGCAGTGACTTCATCTTGGACTCGCACTGGATGGCCGACCACGTGCAGCTGACCTTGGATCATCCTCATGGTCAGAACGTTCTTCATCATCGGATATGTTTTTAGATAATAATTAATGTTCATTAAACCATTCTTGGATACTAATACTACGTGATATAATATGATATAGTCCAGATTTCATGGCCCAAGCGACTCTGAGGTTGACCAACCACGGTCGCGGGCACCGGCTGCACCTGAGGCTGGACTTGAGCCAGCTGCGCCTGAAGGGCAACAATCTGTGCCTGCAGTTGCTGGACCTGCTTCTGCTGGTCGTCCATCGCTAACAAAAAGGTCGCCAAGGTCACTCACGGAGGTGCTGGAGCCCAAAACTGCGTTCAGAAATAGGCCCTATGGGTTGGAGAGGACATCCGGGTTTGAGCTGCCAATGATTTCAAGGAACATGCGTGTTGACAGTGAGTTTTCAGGAAAAAATCACATGTCTTTCCAGGAATAGAATATGCTCTGAGATGTTTTGGGCCAACATTCTGTCATGATCAAAGTTTCTCGGGTCTCACGCCTTCAAGGTGTGGTAGCACTCGGATCCGATCCTCATGGCATCCTTGAAGGAGGATGCACCGACCTGAAGGGCATGGCCAAGTTTTCACTGTGCTGCCCCTGCGAATAAACATGATGATTATATATACATATTATAATCACTATAAATCATCAAATATGATCATCATATGTCAACATCATATCATCATCAAGATTATCATCATTGTCGTCATGGATGATGAAAGATGGTGGATGATGATTGATGATGGTTCTCAAACAAGACCGCCATCAGCCGGGTTGCGGGGATAATGAAGTATTCCTGGAAGGCCAATTTGTTGCCTGCGGATCCGCCGATGAATGGTACCCAGGAATGCAACCCCCCTCAGCCGCACCCATCTTGGTACTTCGGTGCTTGGAAAGGTCATGAAGAACATGAAGGACTGGGTAACACGTGCCCAGTGCACAAGGATGCACCAAAGGGAAAACAAGGGAGGAACACCACTTTGGATGTGTTCCTTTAGCCAGCTGCTTGATCCAACTGAAGGGTCTTATTTCCTGTTCACTGACCCAAGTCTCAGTTGGACCATCCCAGCTTCATGTGCTCAGAAGTCTGTTTAGCTAACTTTGTGGCACCAATTTAGTTGTACAACCATCATTATATAGTTAATCAATATTAATCAGCTATAGCCCCAAATTCTTGATAGTTAACGGTCAAAGCTTATTATAGATCTATATAAATTTCATAAATACTCTTCAAAACCCTATTAAATCCTATAAAAACCCCTCAAAACACGATAAAACCCAATAAAACTCCTAGAAACCACACATCATCCCATAAAACAATTATATAAAACCATCATTTTCTGCCGGTTCCACCACGTGAATCCATCCCAAGGCACCCCAACCCTGGGTGTCCTGCGTGGGATCCGCCGTTGATGACGTTGAAGCAGGGCACGGGGAGCGTCAGCTTGGCACCGTTGCCCGCCAGGTCTGCGAAGTGCTGGTAGAGCGGCACACCTGTGGGAATTCTCCATGGAAAGAAGGGGGATTTCAGCATGAAAAATGGTGATTTAACATGATTTAACTCATTACGATGGAATTAAACTGATTTTAAAACTAGGGAATTAAAGATTGGGACTTGACCAACAACAAAGACTAGTTAGGATTTTTTTCGCAACTTGGCTGATTATGGTCACCACCTTGTGAGGTCATCGGAAATTGTCGATGAACCATTGGGATTTAGCCATTGAGATTGAAGCAACACATTTGTTCAAGGGATGAAAACCCTTTGGCCTTGATTTATACAATTACCAGGCATTTTTCGCAACTTTGGGCTCGCTGGATCTGGTCAGATCCTTGTTTCCCTGGTAAATTCATGTAAATTCACCATGTTTCCCTATGTTTTTTCCATGGTAAAATCTAGGACCCTCTGGTAAACACAGCCATGGAATATATGATGTGTATTAGGTAAACGATCGAACTAGAGCCAAATGAGAAATTTTCCATGGCAAACTGATAAATTCCCAAAAGATAAATCCCGACTTCCATCAGTTTTCATTGCTTTAATCGGGCGAAATCCCCAATCTGGATACCTACATTCTCATTGATTCCCAGTGTATTCCCCATTTGCTGATGGTTAAATTCCCATTTATCATACTTCCATCAGCTGAAACCAACTTTTTGCTGGTTTAATCAGTCAAATCCCCATGTTTGTTTGATGATCAAATCACGTGAACTCACCATTTTTGATGATATTCTCTATATACCCTCTGGTTATGACTAACATAGCCATGGAAAATCCCCTATGGAGGTTTCTAGCTGGGAAAATCATCCATAAATAGTGGATTTTCCTACGTTAGTCATAACCAGAGGGTAAATCCCATGTCTTCACCGGTGAGCCTCGTGCTTGCGCGGCCGCCTTGGCGGCGGCCATGGAGACGCCCAGGATGGCGTTGGCGCCCAACTTGCCTTGGGCCAGGGATCGAAGTCGAAGGATTTACCTGGCCATTTATAGTGGATTTTCCGATTCAAAATGGTGATTTTCCATAGCTATGTAACAGTTTACCAGAGGGTATAGGGTATATTTCATGTATATTCTATACAGCATATCTAGACATGGGTATTGTGACATACAAGTGTAAGGATCTAGATTCGGAATTGTAGATAGTATATGATCCTCAAAATAGATATCTTATAGATCCTCAATGGATACCATATGGATTTAGATGTAAAATGAAAGGATACCATATGGATTTATAGTTCCTTTCTTATCCTGAATGTATAAAAGATGTTAGATCCTTTGACTGTGTATAGTTTGTAATGTTGATGCATTGACAATATGATAATTGAGCCTCAATGCATGATAGAAAATCCTCCAAAATTGGGTATGACCATCAAAAAGTAGGGTTTAACAAGGTCAATTTAAATCAACTTTAAGCTAATCCTCAGTTATACGCAGGCGAACAAATAACTGCAAACAATTGTGGTTTTCCCTGCAACGTGAAAGACTCAGGGGACTATACTGGACACGGTGAGGAAAAAGGGGCTTTGACCATTGAACATGGTGATATAACATTATTCAACCACTGTGGAATATTTGAAAAGTTGAGTCGGAACATATTATGTGTGTATATATATATATGTACATGACTCTCTGGGGAGATGTTGAACACTCCTGTGGATAGATGATGTCATCGAGTCACCATGCATGATCAAACGAATCCCACTCCAATGTCAAATAAACATGAATAACCATAACATACCATAGTTACCTTGACAAGAATTGCTCAATTTGCAAAACATCATGCGTTACTCGAATACAGAACACGGCCAAAATCTGCGGATCCCTGGGTGTATCATCATCCTTGCATCCGTCCAAGGTTCTCTTGTTGGGAGTGCCGTCCAGTGCAATCATCTTGTCATCTAACTCCTAGAACCATTCGGGCAAGTGCGGTTGAATAATTCTGCTGGCCTGATTTTTGCCGATGGTTTCTTTCTTTTTAGTATTGTTTCATATTGTTTCAGATACATAATCCACCGTCAATTTAGTCAAAACCCTAGAATTCGCCAAAACACAAATCATCAAATCCGATTCAAAAATCCAAGTCCCTTTAAATGAACAAAAAAAACAACTTCAATGCTACATCCACCACTGCCCCCAGTGCCTTCTGCTTTGAAACATCGAAGCCCTTCAGCTCCGCATTCAGCACGGTGTTTACCGACTCCACTGCCTGGCATGGCCATAGAAATCGTTGGATTTTTCCCATGGAAAAATGGCGATTTCCCATAGTTGCTGTGGCTGTTTACCAGAGGGTAATGAGTGTTTCTTTCTTTCGAAAGTGTCCTCTGAGAAACATGAGTGCAGTTTTCGATGGCTTTTAGAGGATTCATCTGGGGATTCTTGTTGGAAATGCCCCAGAGAATGATATAATTGATATGATCATATATTATATATATACATATAATTATACACATATATTGTATATGTACAGTATATAACCATCCCCAAAATGTTGGTTCCTAGTTCGTGGATTGTGATGACCTCGGCAGACTACCATTTTTTCTGGTCCAAAAATGGCGGCCAATTTTGGATGACGGACATGCTCATCAACACAGACAAAAAACAGACCTGAGGCAGACTCGGGTGGAGAATCCTGTGGATAAAAGGAGGCAACCTGCAACGAGTTCGATGTTTGATGATATTTTCAACATCCAATGTGTCACCTTAGGAGGCTAAATGCCAATTTGCTGCCAGACCTTCAAAACAGGTCGCTGCTTTCAGCAAATCCCCAAAACTCGAAAGCAAACCAATTTCTCAAGTAAATGATAATTAGTGATAATTATTGAATGGGAAAACACCAAAATACAAAAGACATCATAAGACACATATTATCTTCAGTCTCAGCATCACGACCTTCAGTCTCCAATCAGCATCTCCTTATCTTTTTTTGAACATTTTCCAAAATAGAAATGAACATATTAACTTATTATAATCCATAATAATCCCCAGATTTTCCCAGATGACCCCCTGTTAAGATGCGCCCCCAGTGACCCAAGGTGCATCCTGAGTCCGGCCTTCATAACGCCCTTGCCCAAGTAACGACCCTTGTCACCATCACGCAACTCGCAGGCCTCTGCTCAGTGCTGGGATCTGGGGGGCATGCTGGGTGCAAAAAAGGGAGGGGATGGATGAATTTTGATAATTCTTGGCATCTACCAAATGGGAATATGATGAACATAGTATATCCAACCATTTCATCATGGTATGGTATAGTAGGAGATTATGTGAATCTGGATAATTTATGATAATTCAACAAGCTGAATTGAGGGATAATTGGGGGCATTATGTGATAGTTCCCCGTACAAACTATATACTGCAGTTGTCCAGACAAAATGGAATTGTTGAATTGGAATACTTATCCAGAAACAAGGAATCTAACATAATCTAACCCTACTCTTGGATTTGCTCAAGGACCCCCCAAAAAATCAACAAATCCCCTAAGCAGATTCCCGATTTCTGTGGATTTGCCGTTGGCAAATCCAGGTGGCGAAACCCCAGGCGTTTCCCGCTTCGAAACGGCATCGCCTCGTGCACACCGGTGGAGGCGCCGGAGGGCACGGCTGCGGTCACGGTGATGCCGCCCTCTGTGACAAGGTCCACCTGTCAGCACTTGGAGGTACTTGGTACTTGGGATCTATGGGGGATGAGGGATAATCCATGGTAAAATGGTGATTTCAGGTGGGATAATCCATGGGATAACATATAATTAAATATAGTTAATACAATAGGAATTATTCTTAGATCTATATAAATAAGATTATATTAGCATCTATTGGGAAAACACACAATGGTAATATGGTACTGGTACTTCGAGGATCATAAAACTGATTAGTGTGTATGGGGTTGGTTTCCCCAGATGTAAACGGGGTAACCCTAGGGGATTTACTAATCAGGGTTAGTAACGGGTTGCTAAGTGGAATCATCCTGCAAGTTTGATTTGAGTTGTTGAACTGTTGGGACTTCTTGGACAAGCTGTTGGGGATTTTGTTAAACGTTTAATAATTTTTGGCTTCTATATCGATGATGGGTGGTATGGTGGTTAGCTGATTTTTTGTGAATTTCTCATTTCTGTTTTGGTGCTTCAATCCCAGTTCTGGGTGCTTCCATCTCCAATTCTTGCTTCAGAATTTCCCACACGGCTTGTCAGAACTGGTGTATATACCCAATTTTCAATGACAAATGATAGGGCAAAGGATGATTCACCAATGGATTTAGCAGTTTTCCATACAGTTTTCCCCTCAAATTTCAGGTACCAAAAGCCATCTATTTGTTGCTCTCCCAATGAACGCCCTACCTCCACAGTGGGATTGCCACGGCTGTCCAGGATTTCACGGCCCTTGACCTCCTGGGGAGCAATCAACACGGGGCTGTTGAACCCAAATTGTGGGCTGAAAGCAACAAAGATATGGCCATGGGAAATTCATGGGCAAAAATGTTCATGGGTAGTATCAGTATCTGCATGGCCTTTCATCCCAGTTCGAGAATTTCGGCAAAGGCCACAGGTTGAAAGTTGAGGGCCCCCCACAGCAGCAGTACTAAAAACAAGTCAAAGAATGGCAGGCAAGTAGCCTGACCCTCAAAGCTGAGGGATGTTGCTGGGGTATCAGCTCGACTTACTTCCACTTTGTACCGTGGATGGAAGAAATTCTGCACCAGTTGGTAACCACTAGGTCACCATAAAACATTGTTAGTAATGGGATTATAGTTGGATCAACTGATAAACCATCTACCCAGTATGTCTTGCATTTCCTCAATGCGGTGAAACTCGATTCAACGGACATGATAACATGCCGCCCTGTGCTTTTCGGAATTTGGAACAACCCCCATGATCGCTCGGACATGATGGGATGTACGGCAGAGAACAAACACTAATCACTGAAGACAGTGCCCCAATTCTATCCCAATGTGTCAAGGCTTATAACTTGGAACTCAGCACCTATCATTTCCTAAACATTCACTACATTTAGAATTTAGAAGGTTTAGGTTGCAGTTGCTATGCATTTACACATCCTACTCTACAAAATGTTGCCCGCCACTTGTAAGTTAATTTACAACCGCCAACTAACTAGTTCGAGATGATATCTACCATACACTCAACAGCTAAGCGTTTTTCAACCAACCTAGCCAAGAAACTGGGGGGCATCACTATTCATTGGATACATCTCAGTAAATTCCCCCATGTTTCATTATCCTCACTTTTTCACGCTGAAACCCCCCATGTTCTGTGGGATTTCACCACAACGTGGGCATCAAAAGCCGGTGGCATACCGCTCCTTGATCTTGAACATGTTGGCCGAGACCGCCTCAATGGCCGCGCCGAGATCCGCACATCCTGTGGCCTTCAGCGCTTCCAACACGGACTTCGCCATGGCTGCGGAAAGTAAGAACGACTCGCAATGCGGGACCTTAAAAGACTGCGGGGAGCATGAATTGTGTGCGAATTCAAACCCCAAGAACTGTTTTTGTCCCCAAAATATGGGTACCCCAAACCAATATTGATAACCAATCTTAGATGATTTTGGTGTACCCCCATTGCAGGAAACCTCCAACAACTTGGTGCTTGAGGCAACCATGATAACGATCGAGTGGAATCATGGCATCCAATTGGTTAAGTTTGAAAACAATTACCAACCAGTCGTAAGACGTAATGATAAACACCACCATCTTGAAACAATGGTTATATGTTAAATCTCCGTGTTCTTGACAAATAAAGGAATGGTTCAGAACTCTCAAGAATGATCAAACTGCAAATATACAATCTGATAATATAGCTCATAGGACTGAAACATTTCTTGACTCAAACATGACAATCTTTGGAACATTCTAAGTACAAAGAGCTTCAAAAGAGCTTCGAACTCAGAGCTGGCTGTGTCATTCCTGCCTGCTATCCTGTTGATGTTGGTTGTATCCCCAGTGTCTTTGGTGTTCCACTCACTTCCCGGAAATCCACCAAGAAACCTATTATGGAGTATCCTGCTGTAAACTAACAAAGATGTGGAACATCCACATATTTTACAGGTAATCATCTATAAATGGCTCATTTTCCACATCTGTGTTAGTTTACTATATTGTGTATACCCCTAAAAACGTGATGATTGACGGAATAACCTCGCAAATGGATCCAAATGGTTGTTACTGTACTTGGGGATGCCTCATGACATGTTGGACTGCGGATGGTTGCTTTAAAACTATATCAGCCGGGTCCTGCTGATAACTGATACTTGTTAATGTACTGTATATAACATATGTGTATATTGATATACGTATACTATACATACCATCATCCTGGAGTATGTAGAATACGGAAAATTCAATGGTGTTCCCATTTTAGTGATGCTTTTTGAAATCTCCACGTTCTATTCCACTATGAGCTATGAGTACGCAAATATATACAGATATATACATATACACTATAATATATATATATGTATATGTATAGTTGCAACACATTACACTGAAATACAGCAGCAAAATATCAAAAAAAAAAACACTGGATATCTTCAGAGAGCCTTTCGGCTACCCCAGCTGCGGAGCCTGGCGGATTCAAAGGCCTCATACCAGGCATCTGGCAGCGGCTCCTCCGAATGCCCTTTGACCTGTGAAAAGCTGAGCAGTTTGCGAGAAAATCACCATGATTCACCATGTGTGATAGGTAAAACACCATATAAATGGCGATTTTTGTTCAAGAACTATGTGAAATTTAAGGATTTCAAGGTTTTTGAATTGGATGGCACATACTATGTACATAATGCATCATCACAATACTAATCCCCGATCAACGAGATAGTGTAACCCACCAAACTTGGATGTGCATCCCAGTGGGTAAGTGGTTAACAACCAATAAGATCCCAGTTGGATTATATAAAGAATAATCCAAAATACTGCCAGGTACTTTATTTCTTTTTTGCGGGTTATACACCACATACTATTCTTGGGAGCATTTTCGTTGAACGTCCCCGAGATATCCAACTTTAGACATCGAGTTCAGCGCCTGAGCTAGGGCCAAGGTCAGCAACTTGGCGGTGCGCCACATGGCCGAAACGGGGGATGATGGAACAGGCATGGGTTTGGGGGGTCATCACTAACGCTTAAAGTTGTCTTTGATAATTTCAGGATATTTCAGGTGGGTTTTAGTCGGTTTTGTAGTTTCGATATGTTTTTATGATATTGTAATTATGGGTGATTCAACAAAGAAACAAAAACAGGATCAAGGTCAGTTTTACCGCCTACAGCAAAGCTTTTCTGAGTTCTCTTGGTCATGCCAAGATTGCCCAGCCCTCGGTATGTCTCCAGGTTTGTCGACGCTGATTGGGGATATGTTCAAGCTCTTGTCGAAATGGCTGTGGCTGAAACATGGTACCCAAAATGGACCCGCAAATTTACATCGTCGTTTCTGGTGTAAAATTTAAAACATCTTAAAACCATCTGTTTTGGGAGGGATCAACTTGGATCAACAGGCTTGAGCCAAACGGTCACTTATGATTCTCAAGCTGTGCGCCATGTGATCGGTATGAAGCTGGAATGGCTGCGCAACACCATACTACTTCAATGGATTGGCCTAAAAAAAAACACGCTTTAAACCGTGAAAGGGGGAGAATCTAAGATATTTAAGGGCCAGTTGTTTGTTTCCTTGTCCTTCATGACCATCCCTGATGCCCGTCCCTTATTGGTGCGATATATGCGACCATGATAAGACTAATCTTACATCATGGCCTTAAACAAAAGGTCAGCTTTTGGCTAGATTCAATGGATTGGTTAATGGGAAAATTTACAGGAACCCCCTATATTTCATGGGAAAATCCATGGTTTCCTGTAGATTTTCCCTTAAACCAGTCCAATGATAGATATCAACGCTTTTGGTGATGCCTTGCAAAAGAAAACATGCCCAGCCCGCAACGAGGATCATTCCACTGCTCGCAACTGGTCAATGTGACTCTGATGAGTAAGTCCCCGATTCGTGGCTTGTCCCATCTATAAATGGGTTATAACTATAATTATGATTAACAATATTATTGATTATATTGTAGTTATAATTATGATTAACTAATATTGATTATATAATTATGGTTATCTTTTGATTGTAAAACTATGGCTATCTCCTATTTCAAATGGCAAATCACTTGGTCAGCAGCGAAGGGTCGACTCCTGCTGACTTTGGCCCCAGTGCGCAAGAGCTTCTCCAGGTAGGCGGCCTACAGGTGTGGAGCTTAGGAGTTTCTTGGCATTGAGAAAGTATGAGAAAGTCATCCCCTAACAGTATGGAAAAGTAAATCATCATCAAATTATCACTAGTTGATGGGATTTGCTTTTCCAATCTTTTCCATCTATCTTGGGATAACTATTCTTAGGTTCTGAATCAACGCAAACACAGGCGTAGATTCTTGATTCGGCTTGCTGATGTCAAGAAAACCCTATTTGCAGGCACAACTAGCAGCCAGCCGCACAACGGATCAATTCACATTTGGCCCATCTGCACGTGGTGGGTAAACTTACATGTATGTGTATATATACTATATTATATATAATATATATGTAACATTATGTAACTTCAAAATCCCAAAATAATTAGATGATGTTTGGGATGATTTGTGCTTTGGACTCACAATGTTTGAAATTGATGAGATCCTTTCCCTGTGAGATGGCGATCGCCCCGACCCCCAGCCGTCGTCGTCCCCGCCCAAATCTCAAACTGCTCCGGATCCGACAGGCCGCGTCCATAGATTTCTTTGATCTCCTGGGCTTCTCCAGGTCCGGGCCATGAAGCTGAAAAACACCGCTGTTGACTTTCCATGCCATGGGTCTGGCTCAAACTTACTATTTACCACCAGCATTTGGATGGTTTCAGTAAAAACCAAAGAATTCAAAGGTCTTGGAATCAGTGACCTGTATGTCACTTACAACAAATGTAAACAAGTATTGTGTACTGTATTTTCCTCTTACAATCTCTTTCACTAGATCCGAACATCCATTTCCAATTCAAATAGTCGTGAAGATCCATGAAGATGCTTTTCCATGTTTGTTGCTTAAATCATTATCAATCACCAAAATGAAAAGGCTGTTTTCCATTGCGAATCTCCAAAATCCATGTTTGTTGGTTAAGAGTTTTCATCATTCATCACCATTAATGGGCTATGTCACCCCCAAAAAATCCCTAGTCGCGAGGTGCCATCCCCTGCTTAGCGGGGAAACAAAAAAACAGTGTCCTCAGGCGCTTCCTCAGCTGCCGGCAAACAGCAGGGAGTGAGGACCAAGGACCTTGGCATGGAGAAAAAAATAGGGGATGACTCATGGGGATGACAGAATTTCATGTGATTTTTTGTGGTGATTAAAAGCATTATTTAAGCATATTTAAGCAACAAGCATGCAAAAACAACCCATTTAGTTCAATGATTTATTTTTGAAAAACAGGAAAACATCCGTTGGTGATCTTTGATAGCTATGTTTGACCAGAGGGTATGTTTGTTGGTTTATACAACATTATATAACCCAGCTACAGGTTTCAATAGTTTTTCATCATTCAGTGCTGTGACTTGTTGCGAATCATGTAGCCATTATTCGGATCCAGGGTTGCCATTCTTTTCAATGGAACAATTTTCAGGGAACATCTAGCCAAATGTAGGGAACTGAAGAATGTCCCTTCAACCACATCTGGGAATCTTGTAAACTGTAAACATCTTATTCCATGTGCTCCACATGTGGCATAAACATCATGGGCTTGTTTTCAAGGGTTAAATGTTGGTGAACATTCCATAGATGGAGCACATGAGTACCTATTGATTTTATGTGATGTAAATCCATGTCCATATGTAATACAATGTACAGGTGTGAAATGGTGTGAATACACTGAATCTAAATAGTATACATTGTATACATATTAAGGTTGCAACTATACATATGAGGATACATTGACCTGAGACATAGAGACTCCTCATTTTAGTAGTTCAACATGTTCACATCCTTATGCTTCATGGATATAGAAAAGCCCCATGACTGGATTGATGACCATGATGACCGTCCTCCGAGAACTTTTTACACCACAATCTCCGTCGTGTGAATGACTCCCCGGTCGCACTCACTCGCGTTTGCGCTTCTTGCTACTCGATTGTGATGCGTACAGCCCGTCACGGAACTTCAACACTTCATCTTTGCCTGGGAAAGGGGTCAAACATGAAGTGGCTTAAGTGACAGTTGTTGGACCTTGGAAGTCACAATGGAAGACAACTACAACAAACAAGGGGATACGGATGGATACGATATCACACAATGTGAATTCCAACACCAAAATCGGCAAATCTTGAATACATCTTGTGGCTTTTAAGGTCTGAATTGTGACCCGCTGCCGATGATCTCCTTCTGTTGCCAGTGCCCAGCTTCCACTAGAAGGGGTGATGACTCGATGATCATTGTGGTGCTGGTGGTAATTAGAAGTCATGACCAATGCCTGCAGTGGCAAAAAGACCATTCATATTATCTGCTGCTAATCCGACATAGCCATTGAACATGGCCATCTTGAATAGGTAAAGCAATAAGCATCTGGAAATGGGTAATTGTCTATGGCTATGTTAAATTACCAGAGGATACCAGGGGGTATAGCATCTTCTTCCAGGATACCTGACTCTGAGTGAAAGCCACTGCAAGAAACAACAGTCTGAAAGGCGATGAAGGACAGTTTCCATGGTGAATCACCATTTTGATGCAGTAAGACGACCCATGTAAATAGTGAATAGTGGATGGTAGAAGGTACTGTACCCCCCGAAAAAAATAGGAAAGAGGAGCCTGCAGTTGTTTGCTCCTGCTTGATACCGAGCCTCCCATCCTTACGGGGTTTTGCTATTGGATGTATCACCCCATCTGATCTCTGTCTCCTCGGGGACTCGAACCATGACCCATCTTAGATACCCCCCCACAAAAAAAAAAAAAAAACTGGCTGGTAAATATCCCCATTTACACAAAAAAAATCAAGTACCAAAGTACACATCTAAGGTTTCCTAGTCACATAGAAGGTCCAAGTCAGATTCACTCTCACTGAAGTCCGGGTCTCTTGCCGTGTTCCCCAGTTCCCAACCAAGGCCAGCATTCGGGTATGGCTCAAACAATGGTCCAACCACACCCACACATTGCGGACCATTTTTCGGCCAAGTGGGTAGGAAAACCCTGGTCTCAACCCTATGCTACTCTATCTGGCTATGGATCAAAACCCTGGGATCCTTCTGTTCACATCAAAATAGCTGGTAGTTGTGGGTATTCATCCACCCGACGGCGGCCACGTATCAACTATATCCCCGTTTTGGGGGATGGTCAAAAACCACATAAACCCCCTGTAAATAATGGTTGAGTCATGTTGAGTCCCTATATTTGTGGCAAATCCCTCGTTCTCATAGTAGATTGTGACCCATCCCCACGTCGGTATTCATTTGTTAAATATGGCTAAATCATGTAAAATCACCATTTCCCTGGTAAACAATCTCAATTTTAGGGGTAACCCCCCTATGTGATCCATCTCCACCAAGAAACTCTTTCCCGCATTGAGCTTTTCCCAGCACAGCCGCGCAATGCGCTCGGCTACCAAAATATGACCCGCGGCCTTTACGGTGGTTTGAAAGGGAAACTTGCTGCCATCCTGAGCTCGGAAGTGGTGAAACCCAGTGAAATGTTTGTTGGTTTAGTTTCAACCTATGAATACAAAGAAACATATATGATTTCCACCTATACAATCAACCCAAGCGAAGAAAAATCGAGTTATAAAATGTCATAAACCAATAGCATCAATAGCTAATAACCATAAACTGCATCACAGGTGCACCATGTCTTTCCAGGATGCTTCCGTTTGAACTCGGAAAGGATTGCTATCGTATGTACAGATATCCCGCATTATATATGCATATATCACCATATATTCATGTGAATGTTCTACATATTAGTGTGTACATATATATATATATACACATCGCGGGTATATAATATATAATATGTAATATCATATAAGTTGATATCTGCCAAAAACAACACCAAACAACACCAAACAACAAAAGAAAATCGTCACCTTCAAAAAGGCCCTCGTCAACCAAGGCTCCTTCCGTTTGAACTCGAAGGACACCAAGGGATTGCTGTGCGACATCTGCGCCTTGCACAGCCTCCATGCCTCGCTGTCCTCCTTCACGTCCGGGCCGTGTTGGTAGTCACGCGCCAACTCGTCACGAAACCTGGGTGCATCACGTAACGGGATGCAATGGGAGAATGTTCTAAGATGTTCTAATTTCATATATAGAGTTTATAGAGTTCATCCAGTGAGCAAATGAACTAATGTTGTGAATGAACTAATGTTGGTAAAAATTTGGAAATAAGTGACCAACAGTTAGTAAAACAATAACAATAAATCAGCCACATTTTGATGGTTTCTGCCACCCATAAAAAAATGTAAATTTGGATTTGGTTTACTAATGTTTACAATTGCTCGTTTTCAAACATTACTGTACACATTATTTATACATATATATATATATCATATACTATGAAATACTATAAATATCCAGAACTAGTATGTATGACGAGTCCATCTACTTGTGTACATTGATTTATTCTCATTTTATAGTTTCCCTTCCTTGGACCAACATAGCCTTGCTTGAGGTGCTGCAAGGGTCATAGCGACCGGATCAATCAACCTGGGATGTGTCATTGAAGGCGGTAGAGTATCATATTTCAGTAGCAAACTATCACTATTTGCTATTACTGGTGATTTAAACCAATGGATTGGTGTTTAGGAAAATCTTACTGTAACCGGAACCCGTTGTTTTTAAATCCAGATATAGAGGTTTCCTGCAGTTTGTCCCTTCAAATGTTTTAACCTTCATAAGTAATTAATGAATATATATATATATAGACACATATTATATACATTATATATAATATATGAAATATAACATATATATATAATATATATAATATATAATATATATATATTATATATAATATATATAATATATATAATATATATAATATATATAATATATATATAATATATATAATATAAAAAATATATATAATATATATAATATATATAATATATA